>CM075811.1:63289848-63889848 GCA_037975025.1 Excoecaria agallocha | reverse complement strand
AGTTCTTCTTACCAAACCCTAGTTCCAAACCCAGTGAAAGAGAGAAGGAGAAAACGTAAAAGAGAGAATGTGATGGTCTTCCCCTTTTGACCGACAGGGATATCCTCATTGGAATCTCGTAGGGGAGACCATCAATTACTCTTTTAACCTTATTCTCTAAGTCTTTCACTTAATAAGACCCCTTCATCTCATAATTTACGATTTAACCCCAAAAGAAACTTAAATCATAAATCTTATCCCAACATCTCTTTTATTATTCAATTAATCCCTTTGTCATGAATTTAACTAAAATTACCACATTGCCCTTCAATAAGCTTTATCCCAGAGTGGCTATAACCATAAAAAAATTTTATTGTACATATAGCATCATACGATTAAACATATTCCCTGCTAGGGTTAAGATTAGGCCCTCACAAAACCTAGGCTCTGATGCCAAATTGAAACACCATAAGTCTATTGCCTTTATTAAATACCTTGCCATACATTTCATTTGTATCTTATTAGGATGCTAACCCAATTAATCGATATTAGTCATTAAAATAATTCATTAATTTAATCATCATGCATATCAATTAGATTCAACTCTAATTATTTATATTATTGTGAGCAATATAAGTGTCTCTTACAGCTTCACATTAATTTACTTCATATACTCAATAGCCCATTACATATATGTATCATAATCATGCTAGGTATATCTACACTAGTTTTCCATGTTAATACTCACACATAGCATCATGCATTTCAATTGACATATGATCAATCTACGTCCTAAGTGCATGCACATACTGTTGGAGTTTAACGGTTACATACATCGCATACATAAGCGAAATTTTAAAATTTTTTAACCATTAGATATGATCTTGCCATGAATACACAATATAACTATATGAGAATAAGAAAAATCACCTTTGATTTTTGTTGAACAGTTGATTTTACTTCACACCGGGTTGTCGCAAACCACAGTGTCCAAAATCGAACACCTCCAATGAGTAATCCACACTAGAGAAGGATAAATTGAACCAAAAAATTAGTATCAAACTAGGGCTGGCCAAAATTCCAAGATGCTAGCTTGGAGGTAGCACAAAAGAGAGAGAGAGGATAAGAGAAAAGGTCTTTCCTTTTTGTTTAATCACTTAACCCTAATTCCTCATTAGTTGGCCTTTTATAGTTAGGTTAAAATTCCAACTCCTTAATGAGATTGGGCTCTTTAAAATTGTTGGAGAATTATTAATTGGGCCTCTGGAATTAATTATAATCATTTGGGCTTAATTAAATCCAATTTAAACCATTTCATAAAAGACTATGCACAAAACCCACAAACTAGGCCCTTTGTGCAACTAATTGCATTTAAATACCCAAATGGATTCCAAATCCAACCAAATTAAATATGTGAGTTCCATAACACTTATGTAACATATATAAATTAATTTGATTGAAGAAAAAGACCTCTAAGGCCTTCTGTATGGAGTTGCTGTGTGGCCCTCTACAGAAGGGCTTCCACACCAACTCCATTCCTCTGGCCCCATTATAATTCCTCCAATGGACTTATTAATTAATATATTAGTCCTATAACACTTATAGTAGTCCTATAACACTTATAAGACAATAATAATTAATCATAAAATACATTATTTCAATTAGTTCCAACTTACATAACATTTCTCAAAAGTTTCGCGGACAATTTTACTTGATCATAATTAATTAAACACTTTAATTAATTATTATCTTATTCACTTCTCTACCCTCATAATATATCAAATATTATTATCCTTGTCATTTTACCAATTTATCCTTTTTCTCTACATGTGTGTGACCTATTGGGTTCCTGTCCATGTTAGCAGTATAATATGTAATTGTGAGTTCTATTCAAAACTCACATGATTTAAACTCCTTTAAATCATTTTATCAATCCCTATTGATATTTTGATACATCATTATACAAGTCATGATTGGCCTCTAGCTAGGCATCATGACTACCCAAATGTCAGGAAAGTCATGTGGTTTGACTATACCCTCCCATAGAAACAGTTACCGTGCAATTACTCCTTTCACCACTCTTATCTCAATTAGATTCTGAGTATGGATTTTTGTCAACTCATATAAATCTAATTATGTATGTTCTATTAATTTAACCATTGTTCCCAAAATGCCCTCCATGGATCTCTATCCATCTTGGCATTTTACTCTGGCCAGAGATTCTCTGAATTAGGTAATTATAGAATCATGCGAGATAACTTCCCTTATTAAATCTGGGATGGTGAATCCTTTTTCAATCACTCAACTATCTCCAAGTAGGTCATAATATACCCAATCTCCTAACAATGTTCACTCCCAATTGTAAGTAATTAGTTATAGAGTCAAAGTATACCACTTGCTACTTAAGATAACTTTGGTGATCTCAAGTCTAAGGATACTTGCACAACCGCTATGATGAGATTCCTCACTGACATAGATTTAATATCCATGTTAGGATTCTCTTTACAGGTCTTCAATGAACTTGTTCTTCTAACAAGCATCCACATGTGAGCTTTGATTATCTTCCATAATCACAGTTATGAGAACCACTGCTTGAACCATTCAAGAAGCATAACATGTGTTAGTCTGTCCGAATTAACAATGTCCTATCTTGTTAATTCTATGACTAGGGACATTTAGATATTAACACATTTGCATGCAATAGACATCTCATATCATGAACACCTTCATGATTGCCTTTGCACTGTGTTTATAATATCTAGGACTTCATTTATTAATTTATGATTTACAAACTCATGTATTTAAACATAGCATTAATAAATGAATGATGCCTTTTATTAAGAATATAAATTTTATACATATGAAAAACATCCCTATTACATGGGCTCTAGGGCATACTCTCTAACAATCTCCCACTTGCACTAGAGCTAATCACTCATATGTCTCAGACCCATGCTATTTATATGGTGATCATGCTTAATCTGGGAAAGTGCTTTAGTGAGGGGATCCACCACATTGTCATCTGTGGGAACCCTTTCTATTTTCACATCATTTCTAGCTACTATTCCCTTATGAGATGGTAGCGTCTGAGAACATGCTTTGATCGCTGATGAGACCGTGGTTCCTTTGCTTGTGCAATGGCTCCATTGTTGTCACAATATAAATGAATCGGATCAACAATGCTAGGCACCACTCCTAGTTCGGTTATGAACTTTTTGATCCAGACTGCTTCTTTGGCTGTTTCTGAAGCAGCAATGTACTCATCTTCTGTCGTGGAATCAACAGTTGTTTCTTGTTTGGAACTTTTCCAACTAACTGCTCCTCCTCCCATTATGAACACATAACCAGACTGAGATTTACAATCATCTTTGTCAGATTGGAAGCTGGCATCTGTATACCCATTTACTTCCAAATTGCCCTCTCCATATACCAAGAATATATCCTTAGTCCTTCTCAAGTACTTAAGGATATTCTTGACAACTGCCCAGTGTTCCTCTCCAAAATTGGATTGGAATCTACTTGTGACACTCAAAGCAAATGCTACATCTGGACGTGTACATAACATAGCATACATGATATAACCAATTACAGATGCATATGGTATTCTATTCATGCTCTCTCTATCCTTTAATGTCTACGGACACATAGACTTAGAAAGGTATTTCCCATGCACCATGGGAATAAACCCTTTCTTAGAGAGATCCATATTGAACCTCTTCAATACTTTATCTATATATGTACTCTGAGAAAGACCTAGCAACCTATTGGATCTATCTCTATAGATCCTTATTCCCAGAATATAAGATGCTTCTCCAAGGTCTTTCATGGATAATTGCTTGGATAACCATATTTTAACAGATTGGAGAAGAGAAATGTCATTTCCATGATCAATATGTCATCTACATATTGAACTAGGAAGACAATTGCACTCCCACTGACCCTTTTATACACACAAGGTTCATCTTCATTCTGTGAGAAACCAAACTCTTTGATTGTCTCATTGAATCGAATGTTCCAGCTCCTAGAGGCTTGCTTCAATCCATAAATGGATCTTTGAAGCTTGCATACCTTTTCGCCATTTCCTGATGTGAACCCTTCTGGTTGTGTCATATACACATTCTCAGTAAGATTTCCATTAAGGAAAGTTGTCTTCACATCCATTTGCCAAATCTCATAATCATAATGAGTTGTAATGGCTAAAAGTATTCTTATAGACTTAAGCATCGCTACAGGAGAAAAAGTTTCGTCATAGTCAATACCTTCTTTTTGACGATAACCTTTTGCTACTAAGTGAGCTTTATAGGTAACTATATTACCTTCCATGTCGGTCTTATTTTTGAAGACCCATTTGCACCCTATCAGTTTTATCCCTTCAGGTGGTCGAGTTAAAGTCCATACTTTATTCTCATACATGGAGTCCATTTCAGACTGCATAGCCTTAAGCCATAAATCACGTTCTGAACTGTTCAAAACTTCTTGATAGCTTGTAGGCTCATTGTCCTCTACTACAGTTATGCCTCTATCCGAATCAATGTGAAATCCATATCTCACAGGGATATAACGCATCCTAGTATATCTTCTAGGATTTTGTGTATAATAAGGTTCAACTGTAATCTCATCATTATGAAATTCAGTTTCGGGTTCAATTAGTTGATCATCTTCTATTTGTGGGTCTTAAACTTCACCAAGTTCAATTTTACTCCTACTGTCCTCTCGTAGGAGAAATTCTCTTTTCAAGAAGACAACATGCCTTGAAACAAACACCTTGTGTTCTAAGGGATGATAGAAATAATATCCAAACATTTCTTTTGGATATCCCACAAATAAACATTTGTCAGACTTAACATCCAGTTTGTCTGACATTGTCCTCTTCACATAAGCAGGACAACCCCATACTTTCATATAAGAAAGCGTGGGTTTTTTGTTATTCCACATCTCATATGGAGTAACATCAACCGATTTTCTAGGAACTCTATTTAACACATAAACAGCAGTTTCTAATGCATATCCCCAAAAGGACTTAGGCAAGTCCACTCGGCTCATCATTGATCAAACCATATCTAATAGTGTTCGATTTCTCCTTTCAGATACACCATTGTGTTGTGGTGTATATGGTGGAGTCCATTGAGATAAAATCCAATTATCTCTAAGATAATCCTGAAACTCTTAGCTTAAGTATTCTCCACCTCGATCTGATCTAAGTATTTTAATACTTTTGCCAAGTTGTTTCTCTACTTCATTTTTGAATTCTTTGAACTTTTCAAATGCTTCTGATTTATATTTCATTAGATAGATATATCCAAACCTGGAATAATCATCTAAGAAAGTAATGAAGTAGGAGTAACCTCCTCTAGCATGTGTAGTCATTGGACCCCATACATCTGAATGTATTAAGTCCAAAACCACTTTAGCTCATTCTCCTTTACCAATAAAGGGAGCTTTTGTTATTTTTCCCAATAAACAAGATTCGCATGTATCAAATGATTCATAATCAAATGATCCCAAATCACCTGACTTGTGCAATTTGGTCATGCGTTTTTCATTTATATGGCCTAAACGACAATGCCATAAGTATGAGGTATTTAGATTATCATGTTTCATTCTCTTGGTATCCACATTTTGTACTTCTTTAATTAAATCAAGAACAAATATACCATTCTCAATGATAATTTTTGCATAAAACATATTGTTCTTAAAAATGTACAACATTTGTCCTTTAAAGAAATATCATAATCGTTCATCAAACAACTGAAAGAAATAATACTTTTGGACAAAGCTGGAACATAATAACAATTATTTAATTCTAGTACTAATCCACTAGGAAGAGGCAAATAGTAAGTCCCCACAACTGTTGTAGAGATATTCTGTCCAGTAGCTGACTGCAAACATATCTCTACCTTTCCAACTCTTCTAAAGCTTCTAAGCCCCTATAGATCATTACATAAGTGAGATCCACATCCGGTATCTAATACCCAAGATTGTTTGAAGCAATAGAATAAGTATTAATTTTAATCATATGAATACCTAAAGTAGAAGCATCAGCTTGCTTCTTCTCCTTGAGAGAATCTAGATAGGCCTTGCAGTTACGCTTCCAATGACCATCCTTTCCACAATGGAAGCAAGTTACTTTGGGATTCTCTTTCTTGGCAACCTTCTTCTTGGAGATCCCACCATTCTTTAGCTGCGCCTTGGTTATCTTCTTCTTCTTCTTCTTCTTCTTCTTCTGCTTCTTGCCTTTAGCAGAAGTGACAACCATGACACTTTTTGGATCCTTCTTAAATGATCCATCAGATTTTTTGAGCATATTGATTAATTCAGAAATGGATACTTGGATCTTGTTCATGTTGAAGTTAAGCACGAAAGGTGCATAACTTGGAGCCAACGAGTACATGATTAAATCTATGTATAGATCATTATCCATAACATAGCCAAGTCTACTCAAATGCTCAATATACCCATACATCTTCAATGCATGAGTAGCAGCTGAAGTGCCTTCCACCATTTTGCAGCTAAATAGAGCTCGAGCAATCTCATATTGCTCAGTTCTTGCTTGAGAAGAATATAGCTCCTCTAGATACAAAATGATGGTTCTAGCATCCATCATCTCATGTTGCTTCTGAAGCTCCGAGGACATAGCACCTAGCATCAGACATGCTACTGCTTCACTATCCTCCATGTATTTTCGATAATTGCCTTTGATCTCATCAACGGCATCATCTGATGGAAGTGGTGGTGGATCTTTATCCAAGACATAGTGGATCTTTTCAGCTCTGAGAACAATTCTCACTTGCCTAATCCAGTCAGAATAATTGCTACCAACCAGCTTGTTATCCAAGATTGATCGTATATTAAAGTTTGATGTGCTCATGATGATGACCTAGATGTGAAAAAGAAAAGATAAGAGAGTATGTTCATATAGATGTATGCATTAATAAGGTCTTTAATTAATCCATTTACTACCACCATTTTATTGTGAATTAATAGCCCTCACTATTTAATCCAAGAAAACCCGATGGTTTTCTTGGTGGACCAATATCCAATCCTTGATATGTACTTTGACCTTGACTATGGTCAACAAGCCAAATTCCATACCCTTGAAAGGTAGGTATCTATATACCAATTGTGTCTCTACACAACTATTGGATCATTAGGTTATCAACTCTTGATGCATGCATATCGTATATGCATTCCCTAATCTTGCCTCTAGAACCATTAGCCTTGATTGTGGTCAACAAGCTAATGGGCTAGCTAAGATGACCCATTTAATTAGATTTGAACATATTCAATATAATGTGAGCTTGACTGTGGTCAACAACCCACACTATAAAGAACTCTGGTTCTCCTCAAATTAATGGAAGCCTTATATACCTTAGTATTTGTTTGAGGGTTTTAGTTAATTAAGTCTCATCATACATGGTTGGCATACATTGGTATGCATCCTATATCTATCACATAAATATAAGCATACAAATATGGTATAGTTATGGACTTCACTACATTGATTTCCCCGAGCCAAGAGGGAAATCAAAAGGTCACACCTAGGTAGTATGCATGATTCAAACAAGAAAATAATTACATTATCTTCAAGCATGTTGGATCTCCATCCGGCCCATCTTGCTCCTTAATAGTGGTCTCCATATCTATTTCTAATTCTAATCTAAGTAATCTAATTACATATTACAATTTGAAATGAAATACAAACCAAAAACAAGTGACCAGGACATGAAAGTCCTTATTAGGCCAAAACATGCATAATGCTCAATCACATTGGGCTTTGTCCATAACTATCCATCATGCCAATCATACACCCTTATATGCCTTTCTAATGCATTAAGAAATTGATTAATAACTTTGTTTCAACCTTTGAAACAATATTTTGAGTTATTTTGATGATGTGATCAAATTAGGAAACTTTTTCCATTTTAGAAACTTTCATTTTAGGAAACCTTTTTGCATGCATGTGTTCTTGCCTTAATAATCAATCCAATTGATTATTAATTAATTATAAATTGATTATTTAATTAATTAATCATATTAAATAATTAAAAGAATCAATTTTGGGCTTAAAAATAAGTGTAGGCCGAAACCCACAAAAGAAAACCCTAAATTTGTTCACACACAAACTAGTTTTGTGTCTTTTGGACCATTTGGACCTTTTGGAATGAGCCAAGCCCACTCCAGCCCTTAAAACCCATTAATGAACTTAATTAATGTTTATAATGTTTAATCTAAATCAGCTCCTTGGGCCCACCAAGTCATTCACTAATTTAAACCAAGTCCATAAACATAATTAAGCCCATTAAGTGGTTTTAATGAATTAAAATTAATCAAATTAATTTAAGGCCCATTTTAATTAATCCAATTAATTAAAAACACTTTAATATATCATATATATCAGATTTATAAGATTAAAAATTGTTTCAACCAAGAACACATCAAGAACATATGAAGAACACCAATTTATCGAACTTTTCGACTAAACTAGTTTTCATGCAAAACTTGTTCGATTTTAATTTCGTTCGATCTTATGGCTTAATATCACATATTAAACACATAAAATATCATCTAAATGATGTTTTAATGGACCCATAAAAAATCAAATTAGAACAGCCCCTTAAAATTCCATGGGTTTCACGCAAACCCCTAGGCACAATTCTTCAAAAATTTCGTTTTTGTTTCCAACAAATTTATTTGATCACAATCACATCCAAAAATCAATATTTCTCATTCATGAACAATTAAATCTGATATTTTAAAGTTCATGAAATAGATAACTCAAAATAAAACAAAACTTATTCCGCAGAAAAATATAGAATTGTATATCCATGGCAAAATCGTGGCTCTGATACCATGTTGGAGTTTAACGGTTACATGCATCGCATACATGAGCGAAATTTTAAAATTTTTTAACCATTAGATCTGATCTTGCCATGAATACACAATATAAATATATGAGAATAAGAAAAATCACCTTTGATTTTTGTTGAACAGTTGATTTTACTTCGCACCGGGTTGTCGCAAACCATAGTGTTCAAAATCGAACACCTCCAATAAGTAATCCACACTAGAGAAGGATAAATTGAACCAACAAATTGGTATCAAACTAGGGTTGGCCAAAATTCCAATCTAACTTGGAGGTGGCGTAAAAGAGAGAGAGAGGATAAGAGAAAAGGTATTTCCTTTTTGTTTAATCACTTAACCCTAATTCCTCATTAGTGGGCCTTTTATAGTTAGGTTAAAATTCCAACTCCTTAATGAGATTGGGCTCTTTAAAATTGCTGGAGAATTATTAATTGGGCCTCTGAAATTAATTATAATCATTTGGGCTTAATTAAATCCAATTTAAACTTTTTCATAAAAGACTATGCACAAAACCCACAAACTAGGCCCTTTGTGCAACTAATTGGATTTAAATACCCAAATGGATTCCAAATCCAACCAAATTAAATATGTGAGTTCCATAACACTTATGTAATATATATAAATTAATTTGGTGTAAGAAAAAGACCTCTAAGGCCTTCTGTATGGAATTGGCGTGTGGCCCTCTACAGAAGGGCTTCCACACCAGCTCCATTCCTCTGGCCCCTTTATAATTCCTCCGATGGACTTATTAATTAATATATTAGTCCTATAACACTTATATTAGTCCTATAACACTTATAAGATAATAATAATTAATCATGAAATACATTATTTCAATTAGGTCCAACTTATAGAACATTTCTCAAAAGTTTCGCGGACAATTTTACTTGATCATAATTAATTAAACTCTTTAATTAATTATTATCTTATTCACTTCTCTACCCTCATAATAATATCAAATATTATTATCCTTGTCATTTTACCATTTTATCCTTTTTCTCTATATGTGTGTGACCTATTGGGTTCCTGTCCATGTTGGCAGTATAATATGTAATCGTGAGTTCTATTCAAAACTCACATGATTTCAACTCCTTTAAATCATTTTATCAATCCCTATTGATATTTTGATACATCTGTAACACCCTTATCACTCCGATCATACGGAACAGTGCAAGCAAACCAAATTTTTTTTTTCTTTTTATTAACTTTTAAATAGCACCAAAATTCGATATTACCAATTACTTAGGTATTCAATGACCTATAACTGTCTCGGGTTACTATTTACATAATAAAATTTCGGCAATATAACGGCTGTATTTTAACTAGCCTCCTGAAAAATCAAACAAAACACAGTCTCTCAGAGGCACAACACTTCTATAACAATCATTCCATTTCTCCAAACTTTCATCAAACATCCAATAATTCAAAACAGATCATAATCATAGTCACACACACATCTGTTTACATATTTTTACATATCCAAATACTTATACAGATCAGACATTTATATACATGCCAAAACCTACATAATCTACTTAACAACATAATTTCTTTTCTTTCTATCCGTGCATCACCGCTCCTCCAGCTCTGTACCTGCATGCAGTAAAAACTACATGCTAAGCATAAACTATGCCCAGTGGTGACTAACAATCCTAATACTTTCTTTGCAATGTTTATTTCTTTATTATACTATATCTAATCAATTAAATTCTAAATGAGTACAACTAAGCCTTTTTCATCAAGTTCAAGTGGAAACAATTGTTTTTCACATTATTTACACTTTTTCTCATTTATTTCATAACTGTTGACAATTTTTCCTTTTTAGTCCTCAAAATTTTGCTAAATTCCAAAAATGTCCTTTTTATCTTAATATTTACGATTTTGCCATTATAGTCATTTATTTTCATTTTCATTACACAAGTTCCTCCATTATTCATCATTTATTCTTTATTTTAATACTTTTGGGTAAAATTACGGTTTAGTCCCTGTACCATAAAATTTTATCTTATTGACACTGTTAGATCTCCAAAATTACTATTTTGCCCTTGTTAACCATTTCTTACGTATATTTACTTATTGATTACCCATTTTGGTAAAATTACCATTTTGCCCCTGAACTTTCATTTTCTTTCATTTAAGCCCTTTTTTCCACTTTAAACTTCATTTTTATCATTCTTTTCATTTCTTTTAACTTATTATCACTTCCATTTCATTTCATGCCCCTAGTACAGTACCGAAAGAAATTCTCAGACTGGATACTCGGGACGTGGACCCCCATGGGCCACATATAGACTGAAAAATGATCTCAACGACCATTTTTCCACGTAGCAGATACCAGGTACAAACAGAAGCTATGGTGATCAGTGATCCTACCATAACTAAGCAAGTCGCCATGACTTGCACCGCGGTACAGATGTCCCTATGGCTAGCCAATTATATCCTGAGCTAGGCTTTTACTGCCAGACTAATTCTAAGGGCATAATTTCATTAAAATTGGAATCAAACTTAAATTTTTTCATTAGTTCACTACTCGAAAATACTCGTATTTATTTCTTTCCATTCTTTTACATAGATTGTGAATTATTCTACCATAATTCACCAAAATCATTCACTTTCTCATCAAATTGCATATTATTTCATTTTAATTCCATATTTCCATTACTTACATAATTGAAATTATTCTCTAAAATATTCATATAATTCTTAAAAATTCTACAAAAATTCCCACATATATTATTTCATTTCTAATATCATTTAAAAGCTTAAATTCATCATAATTCACAAAATACACTTAGGTTTTCCTTAGGGTGCAATTCGGCCATCAAGGTAAGTATGCCATATAATTATTCAATAAATCATTTAGACATTTAAACATGCTTATTCAAGGTCTAGTTACACTATTTCATCATTAATTTCCATTTAATCACCATTTTATCACTTAAACCCTAACTTACATAAAGGTTACTTAATTGGAATCAAAGAAATTACTAAGATTTATTAGTCACTAACCTTCCTTTCTTGCTCTAGGATGCCTAAGCTTCCTTTTCCTTGCCTTTAGCCTTGGAAGCTTGCAATTCTCCTTGATTCCCTCAAATGAAACCCTAAACTCTCTCTCCAAATTTTTCTTGATTTTCTTCCTTGATTTGAAGAGAGGAGGTCATAAAACTTATCTAGAGAGGCAGAAATTACTATTGGATGGCTTAATTTAGTGTGAAATGGAGAGAGAAATGAAGAAAAACTCAAGCAACAATGGTGACAGAAGTTTCGGCCAAGAGGAGGAGATAAGGATAAAGATGACTTGCTGGCTTGTTCCAGAAAATTCACACTTTATATAGGTCTTCTAAATGGGTGAATTGGGCTTGGGTTGGCAATTGGGCTTAATTAAATAATTAAGGCCCATTAACTCCCTAATTCAAGCCCAATTTGATTTATCCTCTTTTCTCACTCCAAATCACTCCAAATTTAATTCCATAATTCTTATCACATCAAAATCAGGTAGTACACAAAATTTCGGCTCAATCGGAGTCCGTTACTAATCCGATTCAACCAAATTGGTTCGATTCGATAACTGTTGACATCGCCGAAAAATTCATTTCT
The DNA here is from genome assembly GCA_037975025.1 of Excoecaria agallocha. Taxonomy (NCBI): domain Eukaryota; kingdom Viridiplantae; phylum Streptophyta; class Magnoliopsida; order Malpighiales; family Euphorbiaceae; genus Excoecaria; species Excoecaria agallocha. The sequence continues at coordinate 63,877,410 of CM075811.1, read as the reverse complement.
TTATACCAAAATATTCTACATGAAATTTCATGAAGATCTGCAAAATATGGTAATTTTTGGAGTTCATTTGCTATTTTTAAAAATTTATGCAAAATCAAGTCACCCTCCCTACCTGGGAAATTGACTCGCTACCTTTTTCGTAATTTTGACTTGCGGAGGTCTATTTGACCTCGATTTCACTTCAAATTTCAACCCCGGACTCACCATGACCAATACTTTCCGATGGTCAAATAAAATATTTTTCACTCTCGGGTCCGTTTTACGGCCTGAGTGCACTATTCACCATCGAAATTTACTGTTTACGGCCAGACCGGTGTTGAGGCCATTACAACATCACTATTGTAACACCCTTATCCCTCCTTTAACTGTACTGGCGTACCGAAGACCGGAATATTTTTTTTTTTAACTTCTATACCTAAAAACCTTATCGACATTTACTTAATCAAAAACTACCTTTCGCCGCTGACTTATAACTGTCCAATTTACTATGCACTTAATAAAAATTTTGCAATATAACGGCTGTACTGTTAGTGTAAGCCCTAGCCCCAATACATTGTAATAAAACACTTAGTTAATAAAATGAGGCATCTATTTTATCTTTTGAATACCTGTGCATGTCAATTGATAAAACTATCCAAGAATGTCGTTTCGGTTTAAGTTATCATGTGTGAGGCACATGGATTGTAAGACCTTGAAACAAATGGGACTTCATTCTAAATATCCCTAGTCAGTCATTGTTATGGGAATAACAAATGAATTAAGACTAGTATGCTCTCTCTGATACTATGAGTTCTGTCTTACGGATCATTAGGACAAGAGTGTCAATCAGAGATCATAGATACATGTTAAGGAACATGGTATCTGGATTCGATCCGCTCATGAGAACACTACATGGTACAAGTCATAAGTGTTTCTCATATGCAAGTTTTGTATCGGAGTTCTTAGACCTGAAATCTCTATGAAACTCTTTATGAATTACTGTGTACTTTGACATACACCTAACGTGCTCGTAACAGAGTGACAAGTACGGGTATGATTGGGTATGCATTGATTCATGTTAGAGAGCATGAGAGAAGTGAAGGGATTACCCCTCTCGATAAGAGAGAAAATATCACCGGCCACTTGATCAGTGAACTGAGAAGTGTATGGCCATACTGAGATGAAATAATGAGTAATCATTATTTATCTGAGAGTTCAGTGGCACTGGAATATCAAGAAAGGAATTAAAATATATAAGGATGACTAGTTCCATGCCTTATATTAATTCTGATATTTGTGGGTAAGGGACTATGCAAAATTGCATTAGGTCACTAAATGCCATATGCATTTTCATTTAATTTGGAATGCTATAATATCTTGCTAGAGAATATATATAGCCTTTGAATTAATTTATTAATTCATTGCCAACATTAAATGGACCTATAGGATCGCACACAAAGCATTGGGCTTAAAATATTTAAATTAAGTATTGGGCATTAATTTGGGCTTTTAATTAAAGTCAAATTAATGTATGTAATGGGTTATAAAATTGCTATTGGGCTTTGGTCCATGAGAGAGAGAAATTCAGCCCATAAGGTTTAATTTCAATTAATTAAATGTCTTGTGTTAATTTAATTAATTGAGTATTAAAGCCTAAAGAATTTTAATTGAATTAATTCACTTGATAATTGGATGGTGTGGCCGAAATTCCAAGATAATGTCAATGGAATTTCGGCACATGATTAATTATTTTATTAAGTGATTTAGTTAATTATTATGTCTTACATTTATCTTAGATTAAATCAAAAGGATTATCTTGGATTAAATGTATTATTTTAAGGAGTTTTAATCAATATATATTTCTTAATTTAAAGAAGTGATAAAGGCTAAAATTAATTATCTTTAGATAATATTAATTATCTTGAGGTAGTGGTTTTTGGATTGATAACTTAAGAAAATGAAAAGAATATATATTGAGATAGAAAAAAAACGTGAAACCCTAAGATATTCTATGGTTTTGGCATGAAACCCTTATTCTCTCTAAAGTTGGCGTGAAAATCTCTCTCTCACATTTTCTCTCTTGGCCGAAACACACAAGAGGAAGAACTCTTTCTTGCTTTCTTGTGTTCTTGGGCATTAATAGCACCTAAAAGAAGTACAAGATCAAAGTCTTGTAGCTTCAAACTATAACCATTACACAATACCGAAAAGGAGAGCTAGCAATCTCGATTTTAAGCCGTCGGTGCAAGTGTGTGTGTGAGAATAGAGGGAGTGGTGCAAAAGGCTGTTCCTTGGCATTGGTGATCGAGAACTAAGGTGGATAAAGGCATCTTGGTTGCTGGACATCACAAAATCAAAGAATAAAAGGCATCATCTATTGTAAGTTTCAAAACCCTAAAATTGCATGTTTTCGTTCCTAGTTTTGGATATGTATGGTATGCATGATAAAATTTTTGTTTTTCCGCTGTGCTATCATGATTATCATACCATGTCATATTCCATCAGTGGTATCAGAGCCTAGACATGCTTATTTTAGTGCTTTAGATGCATGAAAAAATTAATTAAAAATCGTTATTTTGAAAACATGCAAATCTGAAATTTTCTGTTTTGAGTTTTTTCCATTGTTTTGGTGTAAAAACGATTTTAATTGATTAGATAGGTATTATAATTAATATGACATGTTAATATACTGTCCTAAGATGTTATTAGGGCTGGTAATGGTCGGATTTAATTATTTATACCTGATGGTACATGTTAATTATGAAACTAGGTGCTAGTTGGCATGTAAATTGCTAGTTTAACAACTAGTTTTCAAAATTAAATGTAAAAACGTTTTTGGCATGTTTGTAAGTGATATTTAAAGATTAATTATCAGGTCTGGACATTTTTAAAATTTGGTTTTAATTCTGGTCCATGATAATTTAATTGATTAATTTTAAAATCACTTAAAACAATGACTAGTTTGTATTTGTTACATGTTTAATCAACATTGTTTGCTTTGTTTTGATTAAAATGGTAAAAACACATTTAGATTAAAATGGTACAGAATATTAAATCAATATTTATTGACTTATTTAGATTATTAAATGACTCATAAAATTGATTTAAATGTTTGTGCATTTCATGGCATTACATAAGCATTAAACAACTAGTTTTGTTGTTTGTTTGTTTTTGCATGAATGCCGTGTTCTATTATATGTGTTCTTCATGATTTTATTTTTAATTCATGTTAGCACATATTATATGTATTTTTAATGTTTATGGGCTGTATGACATAAAATTAAAAATGGCAAAATTGGAAATTATACTAGAGTTGATTTATGGCACAAATCTAACTAGTTTGCGTTTTGGGCTTTTAAGAGAACTTATTCAATAAGAGGATTTAGTCCATTGGGCTTCGGCCCAGGCCCATCACGGGGTCTTCTCTTAAAGGTTCAATTACACAATTTCCATTAATGGGCTTGGCTAAATTGATTAAAATTGGACTTTGTCTGATCCATGAATGCTATGTATATTTATTTGCTTGTTTGGTGTGATGAATGGATATGCATGGTGCATTCATGGGCCCTGGGTTTTTGTAATTAAATATGGCCTGCATGCCATTATATTTTATTGTAAAAGTTTCATTTATTTCTTAGAATAGAATTTATTTGAAGACTTTGTAAATCAAGACGAAGCCCACCGGAGTGGAGAAGCCCAACTCGAAGATTCTTATGTAATAGTATAGAATCTTAGTTGTAGGTTTTTGGGCCCATGTTTGTCACGCTTTACTTTATGCAATTATATATATATGCATGCTATGTATGGATGACAAAGCGTATGCCATGTAAGCCGTAATAAAATGAATCCCTAAAAATAGTAAGTCACAAAGTTGCCTTCCTAATTCGAAACATGTCAAGGCATCGATCATCGGTCACGTAGACTAGGAGTCCTAGATGCGCCCGATTATCTTTGTGAGGCATGGGTTGTGAATGTAGGTTGGACTTAACATGGAATGGGATGCTCGGACCTAGGCAACTTATAAATGGGTTTGTGCTATAACATTGTTTGATGTTAGCCCATTTGATCCAAGAGTCATGTACGAGACATGATTGGAGTTTTTCCTACCTAAGTAACTTAACTTATTAGGTGTACAGGCTCAGCTTGACTAATAAGTTGTTGTGAAAAGTGGATCTTGGCCCACATTAAATCACTAACGCGAATTATTTAAAGGGATATTAATTCGGTTTGTGGGATCATAAATAAGACCTCATTTAATCTTGCTAAATTTTATTGTAGATTGAAAATGGCATCTTCAAATAACAATTTCTCATTGCGATCGGTCCTTGAAAAGGACAAATTAAATGGCACCAATTTCATAGACTGGTCTCGAAACTTAAGAATAGTTCTTAAGCAAGAGAAAAAGTCGTATGTTTTGGATGCACCCTTGCCTGAAGAACCAGGAAGGAACGCCTCTGCGGTTCAAAAGGAAACTTTTGAGACCAAGAAGAGTGACTCTAACGATGTGACCTGTTTGATGCTAGCCACTATGGTGCCTGAATTGCAAAAGCAATTTATGGACCAAGAGGCCTATGCGATCATGGTGCACCTCAAGGAGATGTTCCAAGAACAAGCTCGTCACGAGAGGTTCGTGACAACAAAGGCTTTGATTTCTTGTAAGATGGCTGAGGGTACTCCTGTTAGTACCCATGTACTCAAGATGAAAGGGTATCTTGATACTCTTGAGAAGCTTGAGGTACAAGTGCCAAAGGAATTGGCCACTGACTTGATCTTAGGATCATTGCCTGCTGCTTATGATCCATTTGTGATGAATTATAACATGCATGCTATGAACAAGTCAGTCACTGAGCTTCATGGGATGCTTAAGAATGCTGAAGAGAACATTCGAAAGACCAATCCCGTGCTTATGGTTCAAAAGGGAATCAAGAAGGGACCTGCTAAGGGAAAGGGAAAGGTAAAGGGAAAACCCAAGACAGTTGGGAGTGCACCTCAGGCCCAATCCAAGCCCAAGGCGCCAAAACTCAAAGAGAGTGAGAGCACTTGCTTCCATTGCAACAAGTTGGGGCATTGGAGGAAGAATTGCGCTCTCTTCAAGGAAGAACAAAAAAGGAATGGAGCCAAGGCGTCCAGTTCTGGTATTTTTGTTGTTGAAATTAACCTTTCTATTTCTACCACTTGGGTATTGGATACCGGTTGTGGTTCTCACATTTGTTCAAATGTGCAGGGGCTAAGAAATAGGCGGTTACTTGGGAAGAATGAAGTGGACCTCCGTGTGGGGAATAGAGCACGAGTTGCTGCCATGGAGATAGGCGACTATCACCTCACTTTACCTTCCGGACTTTGTATTGTTTTCAATAATTGTTATTATGTGCCTGCTATGAGCAGAAACATTATTTCAGTTTCATGTTTGGATAATGATGAATTTGATTTTGTTATTAAAAAGGGCAATGCTCATATTCGTCGCGAAGGCATTTCTTATGGCAATGCCATGTTGCAAAATGGCCTTTATATCCTTAATTTACAAAACAAAGAGTCAATATACAACATTAATACAAAGAGGGTTAAATCAAACGAATTAAACCCTACTTACTTCTGGCATTGTCGTTTAGGACATGCAAACGAAAAACGCATTTCAAGACTCCACAAAACTGGAGTGCTTGGGTCATTTGACTTAGAGTCTTATGACACATGCGAGCCATGTTTGTATGGAAAAATGACAAAGAGTCCTTTTAACAAGAAAGGTGAAAGGACTAATGGCTTATTGGAACTAATACATACCGATGTATGTGGACCATTAAGTACACAAGCTAGAAGTGGTTTTAGCTACTTCGTGACTTTCACAGATGACTTCAGTAGATATGGCTATGTCTATCTGATGAAGTACAAGTCTGAAACTTTTGAGAAATTCAAAGAGTTTAAGAACGAAGTAGAAAACCAACTTGGCAAAAGTATAAAAGCCATTCGATCAGATCGAGGTGGCGAATACTTAAGCCAAGAGTTTGATCATCATCTAAAAGAGTGTGGTATTATTTCACAGCTCACTCCTCCTGGAACACCGCAATGGAATGGTGTATCCGAAAGGAGAAATCGAACTCTGTTGGACATGGTTCGATCTATGATGAGTCAAGCTAATCTTCCTATCTCTTTTTGGGGTTATGCATTAGAAACTGCTGCGTTTCTATTGAACCGTACTCCAACTAAAGCAGTTGAGAAGACACCATACGAGGTATGGACTGGGAAAGAACCCAATATGTCTTTTCTCAAGATTTGGGGCTGTGAAGCACATGTTAAGAAATTAACATCTGACAAACTAGAGTCCAAATCGACTGTCTGCTTGTTTGTGGGTTATCCCAAAGAAACAAAGGGATACTACTTTTACTCACAAGCCGAGAACAAAGTATTTATTGCTCGCAAGGCTGTTTTCTTGGAAAAGGAGTTCCTTCTCAAGAAAGACAGTGGGAGTAAAGTAGAACTTGGAGAAATTCAAGTGCCACAAGCTCCTATAGAGGATGAGTTGGAAGTGGGATCAAGTTCACAACAAGTTGTGGAACAAGATCCCATTACACAAGTACCTAGAAGGTCTGGTAGGGTACGTCAGGAGATTGAGAGATATGGATTTCTAATCACTGACAGTGACACTATTGAGTTAGTAGATCGTGAGGATCCTACTACCTACCGAGAAGCTATTGAAAGCCCAGACTCGGATAATTGGCTTGAAGCCATGAAATCCGAGATGCAATCAATGTACGATAACCAGGTTTGGACCTTGGTTGATCCACCGGAAGGTGCTAAGGTAATTGAATGCAAGTGGTTATTCAAACTAAAAGCTGATAAGACCTACAAAGGTAGACTAGTAGCAAAAGGTTTTCGACAAACTCATGGTATAGACTATGACGAGACCTTTTCGCCTGTAGTCATGCTCAAGTCCATTAGGATCTTGCTTGCCATAGCTGCATATCATGATTATGAGATATGGCAAATGGATGTCAAAACTGCTTTCCTCAACTGAAATTTACTTGAGGATGTGTATATGACACAGCCTGAAGGTTTTGTCAATCCCAAGCATCCTAAGAAGGTTTGCAAGCTTCAAAAATCCATTTATGGATTAAAGCAAGCATCCCAAAGTTGGAATCTTCGTTTTGATGAAGCAGTCAAAGATTTTGACTTCATCAAGAACGAAGATGAGCCTTGTGTGTACAAGAAGGTTAGTGGGAGCATAGTAGTGTTTCTAGTCCTATATGTGGACGACATCCTTCTCATTGGGAATGACATTCCAACATTGCAAAAGGTTAAGCAATGGTTGGGAAAATGTTTCTCAATGAAAGACTTAGGTGAAGCCGAGACAATACTTGGTATTCGAATCTATAGAGATAGATCGAATCGGCTTTTGGGACTAAGTCAAGAAAAGTACATAGACAAAGTACTAAAGCGTTTTAGTATGGGAGACTCAAAGAAAGGGTACACACCTTTGGCTTTGGGAGTTCCTTTGACTAAAGAACAGTGCCCTAAAACCAAAGAGGAAAGGGACAACATGAGTAGAATCCCATATGCATCTGCTATTGGATCTATCATGTACGCTATGTTATGTACTAGGTTGGATGTTGCTCATGCACTGAGTATAACCAGTAGGTTTCAGCAAGACCCAGGTGAGAAGCACTGGTCTGCTGTAAAAGGGATCCTTAAGTACCTGCGAAGGACTAAGGATCACTTCTTGGTGTATGGTGGTCAAGAAGAGCTCGTCATACAAGGTTATGCCGATGCTGCTTTTCAGACCAGCACTCAGGATTCTAGATCGCAATCTGGGTTTGTTTTTGTTTTAAACGGTGGTGCTGTCAGCTGGAGAAGCTCAAAGCAAGAGACCGTTGCCGACTCAACTACAGAATCTGAGTATATTGCAGCAAGTGAGGCTGCAAAAGAGGCTGTTTGGATTAAAAATTTCATTAATGGATTAGGAGTGGTCCCAAGCATCCTAGATCCATTAGAAATTTTCTGTGACAATAACGGGGCCATCGCACAGGCCAAGGAGCCCCGGTCACACCAGAAATCCAAACACATACTCAGGAGGTACCACCTGATCAGAGAAATCATTGATCGTGGGGACGTCAAGGTTAGCAAGATAGCAAGTGAAGACAATGTAGCAGATCCTTTGACGAAACAGTTACGTCCAAATCTGCACGAGGCTCATTTGAGAGCGTTCGGTCTTAGGGCTGTGCCCAATTGGGACTAGTGCTAGTGGGAGATTGTTAGTGTAAGCCCTAGCCCCAATACATTGTAATAAAACACTTAGTTAATAAAATGAGGCATCTGTTTTATCTTTTGAATACCTGTGCATGTCAATTGATAAAACTATCCAAGAATGTCGTTTCGGTTTAAGTTATCATGTGTGAGGCACATGGATTGTAAGACCTTGAAACAAATGGGACTTCATTCTAAATATCCCTAGTCAGTCATTGTTATGGAAATAACAAATGAATTAAGACTAGTATGCTCTCTCTGATACTATGAGTTCTGTCTTACGGATCATTAGGACAAGAGTGTCAATCAGAGATCATAGATACATGTTAAGGAACATGGTATCTGGATTCGATCCGCTCATGAGAACACTACATGGTACAAGTCATAAGTGTTTCTCATATGCAAGTTTTGTATCGGAGTTCTTAGACCTGAAATCTCTATGAAACTCTTTATGAATTACTGTGTACTTTGACATACACCTAACGTGCTCGTAACAGAGTGACAAGTACGAGTATGATTGGGTATGCATTGATTCATGTTAGAGAGCATGAGAGAAGTGAAGGGATTACCCCTCTCGATAAGAGAGAAAATATCACTGGCCACTTGATCAGTGAACTGAGAAGTGTATGGCCATACTGAGATGAAATAATGAGTAATCATTATTTATCTGAGAGTTCAGTGGCACTGGAATATCAAGAAAGGAATTAAAATATATAAGGATGACTAGTTCCATGCCTTATATTAATTCTGATATTTGTGGGTAAGGGACTATGCAAAATTGCATTAGGTCACTAAATGCCATATGCATTTTCATTTAATTTGTAATGCTATAATATCTTGCTAGAGAATATATATAGCCTTTGAATTAATTTATTAATTCATTGCCAACATTAAATGGACCTATAGGATCGCACACAAAGCATTGGGCTTAAAATATTTAAATTAAGTATTGGGCATTAATTTGGGCTTTTAATTAAAGTCAAATTAATGTATGTAATGGGTTATAAAATTGCTATTGGGCTTTGGTCCATGAGAGAGAGAAATTCAGCCCATAAGGTTTAATTTCAATTAATTAAATGTCTTGTGTTAATTTAATTAATTGAGTATTAAAGCCTAAAGAATTTTAATTGAATTAATTCACTTGATAATTGGATGGTGTGGCCGAAATTCCAAGATAATGTCAATGGAATTTCGGCACATGATTAATTATTTTATTAAGTGATTTAGTTAATTATTATGTCTTACATTTATCTTAGATTAAATCAAAAGGATTATCTTGGATTAAATGTATTATTTTAAGGAGTTTTAATCAATATATATTTCTTAATTTAAAGAAGTGATAAAGGCTAAAATTAATTATCTTTAGATAATATTAATTATCTTGAGGTAGTGGTTTTTGGATTGATAACTTAAGAAAATGAAAAGAATATATATTGAGATAGAAAAAAAACGTGAAACCCTAAGATATTCTATGGTTTTGGCGTGAAACCCTTATTCTCTCTAAAGTTGGCGTGAAAATCTCTCTCTCACATTTTCTCTCTTGGCCGAAACACACAAGAGGAAGAACTCTTTCTTGCTTTCTTGTGTTCTTGGGCATTAATAGCACCTAAAAGAAGTACAAGATCAAAGTCTTGTAGCTTCAAACTATAACCATTACACAATACCGAAAAGGAGAGCTAGCAATCTCGATTTTAAGCCGTCGGTGCAAGTGTGTGTGTGAGAATAGAGGGAGTGGCGCAAAAGGCTGTTCCTTGGCATTGGTGATCGAGAACTAAGGTGGATAAAGGCATCTTGGTTGCTGGACATCACAAAATCAAAGAATAAAAGGCATCATCTATTGTAAGTTTCAAAACCCTAAAATTGCATGTTTTCGTTCCTAGTTTTGGATATGTATGGTATGCATGATAAAATTTTTGTTTTTCCGCTGTGCTATCATGATTATCATACCATGTCATATTCCATCATGTACATAGTACTAGCCCCCTGAAAAGCAGACAAACCACACAGCCTCTCAGAGGCACAACAATCAAAAAAATAACAACAGTATACATTCATTCCATCCATTTCATTTGTTCACAATCCAACACTCCTTAGTACAATAACTTCTGTTTACATTACATAACCATAAGTAAAACTTGTACTCATATATACATGCCAAAATTATACAACTAGAGCAATCTAAAAGAAATCCTGCAATCTGAATTCTTGCTCCAGCTCCTGTTTACCTGCGCGCAGTAAAACTACACGCTGAGCACTCAATATGCTCAGTGGTGACTAATAATCGATACATTTCCTAACATTTTCATTATTATTCTTAAGTATTAGCATATAAATATAAACATAATTATAAAATCAGTTATTATCACCTTTAAAACAATAACTTAACATTTTCTATAAGATTATTCAGTTTAGTCACATAATTACAATTTTGCCATTATAGGCTCAATGATAATCTTTAAATTGATAACTGAAGCAATTTACGTTTCTTTACACTTAATTCGTCAATTATAAGCAAAATTACATTTTAGTCCTTGTTGTCCATAAAATTCACTTTTTAAGTAATTTAACTATTATCTGACTGTTTTATCCTTAATTAATTAATTCTCACTTAATTTACTATCTTTTTACACTTTTTGGGAAAATTACCATTTTGCCCCTAAACTTTCTTTTTCTTTCATTATGGTCCTTCTTCACTTTCTTTTCCTACTTTTTATTGTCTTTTCATTTCTTTATCAATTTATTACCATTATGCCCCTAGTACAGATCCGGCAAAAAATCTCAGACCGGATACACGGAACATGGACCCCACGGGCCCCACTAAAAAGAGAAATGATTTCCAAGGAACCATTCTCAGAGCACTGCACTTTTCACTGTCACATTAACACTTAAGCTATGGAGATCAATGATCCTACCCATAGCAAAGCAAGTCGCCATGACCTGCATCGCGGTAAAGGGTGTTCCTATGGCTAGCCAACTATATCCAGAACTAGCTTTTACTGCCAGACTAATTCTAAGGGCACATAATAATTACTTTATTAATTCTTTTCAAGTCCGAAAAATTCAATAATTGACTTTTTATTTCTTTTCGTTGACATTAATTTAATTTCATATAAATTAACCAATTTCACCATTTTTATGCAATTATTAATCAATAATTCAATTATTTTCAATATACATATTAACATTAAATTCTAAAAAAAAATCACAATAATTTCAATAATTGCCAATAAAATTTATTTATGCATTATTTATTATTTATTATCTTTTTTCATTAAAATAATCAATTAATTCACTATAAATCACAACTTTGACTATATACATACACTATAAATAATCTTAAAAATTTCCAAATTAATTCCAAATATTCTCTAAAAATTCATGGACATTAATTTTCATGTCAACTATTAATTTAAGCTAACAATTATTATTTTCTTGCAATTTCTCACTATATACCCTAATGATGAAATTCGGCCAACCCAACTTCACCTTCCTAAAAATTGTATTTCTTTCATTTTCATCTTCCATTCATCATTTCTCTCACTTAATTACAATTACCCTAACATATTTACATCAATTAACCACTTTAAACATTTTGAACCATTTTTACATAATTAAGAAAAATTCATAAACTTAGAAAATGTAAAGATTTATTAGTCACTTATAATTTTCTCTTGAATTAGGGAGTCTAGGCTTCCTTTCCCTTGCCTTTGTTCTTGGAAAAACTCCCCTCTACTTGCTCACCTACATAGGGTAGCCCATTTAAGCTTAAATTTCTCAATTTTCTTATTCTCAAGTGCAAAACCAACCTCATAATCATAATCTACACCCAAAAATCTATGGAAAACCACTATGAAATCAATTTAAAATATTAAATTTCTCAAGCTCCAACTTACCCCTCTTTCTTTCTTTCCTTGATTTCTTCACTTTCTTTGCCCAAATCAATCAAGTGAGGCTATTTTAGTATATTAGAGGGATGGAACTACAATTCCTACGTTGGAATTTGGGAGAAATTTTGAGTAGATATGAAGCAAGAGAGAGAGAGAAAAGATGGAAGGGAATTCGGCCAAGGAGGGAGAGGAAGAAGAAGAGCTGAGTTCTGGAGTTTTCTCCAGATTTTTGGTCTTTAAATATCTCTCCAATGGGCCCAAAATTGGGCCAAAATGTTGGGCTTTTCCCAACTAACTAAAAAGGCCCAATTTAGGCCCCTAAAGGCCCAATTTAATTTCTCTCTCTTTCAGCCATCCCATCACTCCAAAAATAATTTCATCACTCTTATCACATCAAAAATAGCTAACACGCAAATTTTTGGCTCAATCGGAGTTCGTTATCGGTCCGATTCAAACTTATCGATCCGATTCGACAACTGCCGGTGTCACCGAAAAATTCCATTCTCATCACTAAAATATTCTACACAAAAATTCATGTAGGCATGCAAAATATGGCAATATTCGGAGTTCGTTTACTATTTTTAATCATTTACGCAAAATCAAGTCACCTTCCCTACCAGGAAAATTGACTCGCTAACTTTTTAGTATTTTTGACCTTTGGAGGTCCATTTGACCTCAATTTCACTTCAACTCCGGACTCACCATGACCAATACTTTCTGATGGTCCAATAAAATATTTTTTCCTTTCGGGTCCGGAAAATACTATTTACCATCAGAAAGTATTGTTCACGGCTGACCCGGTGTTGAGGCCATTACATTTCTCCCCTACTAAAAGAAATTTCGTCGTCGAAATTTACCTGAACTGAAAAGTAGAGGATAACGTTGTCTCATCATTGCTTCGGGTTCCCATGTTGCTTCTTTGACATTATGGTGATGCCATAGGACTTTCACCAAAGGGATCTATTTGTTCCAAAGCTGTCGAACTTCCCTAGCCAGAATTTGTTCTGGTCTTTCTTCATAACTCATATCAGTTTGAACTTGTACCTCTTCAGGGGTTATCACATGACTCGGATCATACCTATATCTGCGGAGCATAGACACATGAAAGACGTCATTTATCTTCTCCAAAGCAGATGGCAATTTCAATCTATAGGCCACGGGACCCATTCGTTGAAGCATCTCATATGGACCAATGAATCTAGGGCTTAACTTGCCCTTCTTTCCAAATCTCAAAACTTTTTTCCATAGAGATACCTTCAAAAAGACCTTATCTCCGACCTGGAACTCGATATCTTTTCTTTTCAGATCTGCATAAGACTTCTGACGATCCATTGCTTCCTTTAGTCTGCTTTTAATGATCTGGACTTTTTCTTCAGAGTCACGAATCAAATCCAAACCCAAAAGCTTTCTTTCACTCAATTCAGTCCAATACAAAGGAGTCCTACACTTCCTATCATACAATGCTTCAAATGGAGCCATTTTCAAACTGGTTTGATAGCTGTTGTTGTAGGCGAACTCAGCTAATGGTAAATGTTTTTCCCAATTAGTACCAAATTCAAGGACACAACACCAAAGCATATCCTCTAATATCTGAATCACCCCGCTCGGATTGTCCATCAGTCTGAGGGTGAAAAGCCGTGCTGAGGCAAAGTCTAGTACCCAGAGCATCTTGAAAACTCTTCCAGAAGTGAGAAGTAAACCTGGGATCCCTGTCTGACACAATTGATGCAGGCACTCCATGCAATCTAACTGCTTCCGTTATATAGAGTTCTGCCAGCCGGGTCAAAGAGAAATCCATCCGAACTGGTAAGAAGTGAGCTGATTTGGTGAGGCGATCAACTATTACCCAAATGGCATCATGTTTCCACTGAGTCATAGGTAGCCCAGTCATAAAGTCCATGGTTACCTGATCCCACTTCCACTCTGGAATAACAAGTGGTTGAAGTAGCCCAGAAGGTACCTGATGTTCTGCTTTTACCTGTTGACATGTCAGGCATTTACCCACGAATTCAGTTACATCCCGCTTCATACCTGGCCACCAATAGTAGACTTTTTAAATCCTGGTACATTTTGTTACTCCCAGGATGCATAGCATAGCTACTATGGTGTGCTTCTATCAGAATCTTTTTCTTCAATTCTTCCTGAGCTGGCACATAAAGTTTTCCTTTGAAATAAAGGCTTCCATCATTTGACAATGAGTAGTCACTTTCACTGTTATGCTGTAGCTTTTCCACAATAGCCTTTAGTTTGTCATCTCCTTTTCTGAGCCGCTTTCACTTGATGTACAAAATCTGGTTTAACTCGTAGTTCAGCTATTATAGCTCCATCTGTAGCCAAACTTAAGCTGGTGTTCATTGCCCAAAGAGCTGCAAAGATCACTATTAATCATTTACACTTATCAATGCCTTGCACAAATTCATTTCAAAACATTAACATTACCTGACATAAATTTTTCTGCTGAGCGCATCAGCCACTATATTTGCTTTTCCTGGATGGTAATCGATGTAGCAATCATAATCTTTGATTAACTCTAACCAGCGTCTCTGTATAAGATTGAGTTCTTTCTGGGTAAGCAAATACTTTAAAACTCTTGTGATCTGAGTAAATGTAGCATCTTTTCTCCTTATAAGTAATGCCTCCATATCTTTAGTGCAAAAACAATGGCTGCTAACTCTAGATCATGAGTAGGATAGTTTTTTCTCATGAGTCTTGAGTTGCTGAGAAGCAAAAGCTATCACCTTGCCTTCTTGCATCAAAACGCAGCCTAGCCCATTCTTGGAAGCATCACTGTAAATGACAAAATCCTTGCCTGACTCAGTTGAGTAAGTATAGGAGCTTATGTCAACATCGTCTTTAACTTCTCAAAAACACTCTTGGCACTTGTCAGTCCACACAAAAAATTTGACATTTTTCTGTAGCAGTCTTGTCATAGGAACTGCAATGGTGAAGAAGCCCTTGATAAATCTCCTATAGTATCCAGCTAAACCCATAAAACTTCGCACTTCGGTTACATTCTTGGGTGGCTTCCACTGAAGGATTGCTTCAATCTTTAAAGGATCTACTTCAATACCCTCTGCTGAGATAACATGACCCAAAAAGGATACTTCATTCAGCCAAAAGTCACATTTACTAAATTTGGCATAAAGCTGCTTTTCTCTCAATGTCTGCAATACAATCCTCAGATGTTTATCATGCTCTTTTGGTGTCTTAGAATACACCAGTATGTCATCAATGAAGACCACCACAAAATGATCCAAGTAGGGGTGAAAAACTCTGTTCATCAGGTCCATAAAAGCTGCTGGCGCATTTGTAAGCCCAAATGGCATGACCAAAAAACTCATAATGGCCATACCTAGTATGAAAAGCAGTCTTAGGCACATCAGTTTCTTTTACCCCCATTTGATAATAGCCCGATCTCAGATCTATCTTGGAGAAGACACCCGCTCCCTTAAGCTGATCAAACAAATCTTCAATACGAGGAAGGGGATACTTGTTCTTGACAGTCACTTTATTTAGTTGCCGGTAATCTATGCACAGTCGAAGAGTCCCATCCTTTTTCTTTACAAATAGGACAGGTGCTCCCCATGGAGAAGTGCTAGGTCTGATAAACCCCTTATCAAGTAACTCCTGGAGCTGAATCTTTAACTCTTTCAATTCTACAGGTGCCATTCTATACGGAGCAATAGAGATAGGAGCAGTACCAGGAGTGACCTCAATGGAGAATTTCACTTCTCTATCAGGTGGTAAGCCTGGAAGCTCATCTAGGAACACATCCTGGAACTCCTTAACTGTAGGCACATCTGACACCTTTAAACTATCCTTCTTTGCCTCCACTGCAAAACACATATATGCTTCACAGCCTTTTCTGATCAATCTTTTTGCTGCAGTAGCTAATATCAACTCCGACAAAAAGTCAGATCTCGCACCCACAATAGTGATGTCATCACCATTCTGAAGCTGTAATGTAACCCTCTTCTTTCTGCACTCGACAGTCGCTTGGTGGGCAGATAACCAATCCATCCCAAGAATTAAATCAAACTCACAGAAGGGCAATTCGATAAGATTTGCCAGGAATACATGTCCCTAGACACTGATAGGACATTGTCTATATACCTTATTCACTACCACACTATGCCCCAGAGGATTACTCACCAAGATGTCTTGGTCCAAGTAGGCCTCTTTCATCCCTTTACCCCATGCCAATTCTGTGCTAATATAGGAATGTGTGGATCCAGGATCTATCAATGCATATACAGAGTCAGATAACAGAATGAACTTACCCACAATCACATCAGGAGCATCCTCCTCTTCACGAGCTCTCACAGCATATGTCTGTCCCCCTGACCGCCTCTGTCCCTGAGACGACTGGCCAACTGGTCTGGAGGCTGACGGATTAGGGGCTGCTCCCCTACCACGGCCACGTGGTGCAGAAGATCCAGTACCGAAAGCTGGTGAAGCTACTGAAGCAGTCTGTATCATGGGACAGTCTTTGATCTAGTGATCTCAGGACCCACACTTGAAACAGGCTCCTGTCAGAAATCTGCACTCCCCAGGGTGTGTCCTGCCACAATGCTCACACTGTAATGCTGACCCACTATCTTTGCCTCGGGGTGCACTAGATGTCGTGGTGGCAGTAGACTTGCCACGGGAGGCACTACCCTGTCCTCTGCCTGCTGGTGAATGACCCTGAGGTGCCTGCTGACCTTTTTGCTTTTTACTCTGTCCTGACTTTCCACTGCTCTGTCCCTGCTTTCTCTTTTGCTGAAATCGGGACTGCCTCTCTGCTTGCTCAACCTGAGTAGTTTCTAACTTGAGAGCTGCATCAATCATAGTTCTCAGATCTGGGTATTTCTGGGCCCCGATGATCTGCCTCAACTCAGTATGCAGTCCCCTCTCAAATCGCTGACATAACTCTCTTCTGTAGCCAAGCCCTCATCTAAATAAGCGCTCAAGAGCTCAAACTCTCTATCATACTCAGCTACTGTACGGTTTCCTTGTCTCAACCTCCAAAAAGCATCTTGCATAGCAAGCCTGTATTCAGACCCAACATATTTCTTCTCAAACTGATCAATGAAGAACTTCCAATTCAGACGGTCTGTAGGTGTATGTCTCCGAACTGAGTCCCACCAAATAAAAGCTGGACCCTAAAGCAAGGCTATGATACCCTCAAGCTTCTCTTCTTCAGAACTATGGGTAATTTCAAACAATCTCTTTATTTTAAAAAGCCATGCCTCAGCAGCTGCTGGCATCAAAGGGTCCTCACCTGAAAAATCCTCTACTCCCAGTCTTTTCAACTGCTCCAATATAGGTCTTCTTCTAGGCAGAGCAGGCTGCTGAACCTGTATCACTGGTGGCGGTACCTGAACCTGTGCAGCCTGAAGTCGCTGCTGGATGTAATCTGACATCAGGTTAAGGAAATCCAGCTGAGGAGGAGAAGGAGGAGGCGCTACTGGTGGAGGTGCCTGCTGCGGTGGGACCTCCTGTTGCCCCATATTACTTGAGGCCTCACTCCTGTTATCGCCTGCCTCACGACTCGGCTCTCCAGACATCTTTTCACTATAAAACAGAAAGGAGGAAGAATTCATTAATTCCAAAACTTCTCAAAATAACAATTGGCATGTATATAATCAATTTAAATCAAACATTGCACCCACACCGATCTTAGAATCATCTAAACCACAGCTCTAATACCACAAATTGTAACACCCTTATCCCTCCTTTAACTGTACCGGCGTACCGAAGACCGAAATATTTTTTTTTTTTAACTTCTATACCTAAAAACCTTATCGACATTTACTTAATCAAAAACTACCTTTCGCCGCTGACTTATAACTGTCCAATTTACTATGCACTTAATAAAAAATTTTGCAATATAACGGCTGTACATAGTACTAGCCCCCTAAAAAGCAGACAAACCACACAGCCTCTCAGAGGCACAACAATCAAAAAAATAACAACAGTATACATTCATTCCATCCATTTCATTTGTTCACAATCCAACACTCCTTAGTACAATAACTTCTGTTTACATTACATAACCATAAGTAAAACTTGTACTCATATATACATGCCAAAATTATACAACTAGAGCAATCTAAAAGAAATCCTGCAATCTGAATTCTTGCTCCAGCTCCTGTTTACCTACGCGCAGTAAAACTACACGCTGAGTACTCAATATGCTCAGTGGTGACTAATAATCGATACATTTCCTAACATTTTCATTATTATTCTTAAGTATTAGCATATAAATATAAACATAATTATAAAATCAGTTATTATCACCTTTAAAACAATAACTTAACATTTTCTATAAGATTATTCAGTTTAGTCACATAATTACAATTTTGCCATTATAGGCTCAATGATAATCTTTAAACTGATAACTGAAGCAATTTACGTTTCTTTACACTTAATTCGTCAATTATAAGCAAAATTACATTTTAATCCTTGTTGTCCATAAAATTCACTTTTTAAGTAATTTAACTATTATCTGACTGTTTTATCCTTAATTAATCAATTCTCACTTAATTTACTATCTTTTTACACTTTTTGGGAAATTTACCATTTTGCCCCTAAACTTTCTTTTTCTTTCATTATGGTCCTTCTTCACTTTCTTTTCCTACTTTTTATTGTCTTTTCATTTCTTTATCAATTTATTACCATTATGCCCCTAGTACAGATCCGACAAAAAATCTCAGACCGGATACACGGAACATGGACCCCACGGGCCCCACTAAAAAGAGAAATAATTTCCAAGAAACCATTCTCAGAACACTGCACTTTTCACTGTCACATTAACACTTAAGCTATGGAGATCAATGATCCTACCCATAGCAAAGCAAGTCGCCATGACCTGCACCGCGTTAAAGGGTGTTCCTATGGCTAGCCAACTATATCCAGAACTAGTTTTTACTGCCAGACTAATTCTAAGGGCACAGTAATAATTACTTTATTAATTCTTTTCAAGTCCGAAAAATTCAATAATTGACTTTTTATTTCTTTTCGTTGACATTAATTTAATTTCATATAAATTAACCAATTTTACCATTTTTATGCAATTATTAATCAATAATTCAATTATTTTCAATATACATATTAACATTAAATTCTAAAAAAATCACAATAATTTCAATAATTGCCAATAAAATTTATTTATGCATTATTTATTATTTATTATCGTTTTTCATTAAAATAATCAATTAATTCACTATAAATCACAACTTTAACTATATACATACACTATAAATAATCTTAAAAATTTCCAAATTAATTCCAAATATTCTCTAAAAATTCATGGACATTAATTTTCATGTCTACTATTAATTTAAGCTAACAATTATTATTTTTATGCAATTTCTCACTATATACCCTAATGATGAAATTCGGCCAACCCAACTTCACCTTCCTAAAAATTGTATTTCTTTTATTTTCATCTTCCATTCATCATTTCTCTCACTTAATTACAATTACCCTAACATATTTACATCAATTAACCACTTTAAACATTTTTGTCCTAATTACATAATTAAGAAAAATTCATAAACTTAGAAAATGTAAAGATTTATTAGTCACTTACAATTTTCTCTTGAATTAGGGAGTCTAGGCTTCCTTTTCCTTGCCTTTGTTCTTGGAAAAACTCCCCTCTACTTGCTTACCTACATAGGGCAGCCCATTTAAGCTTAGATTTCTTCATTTTCTTGTTCTCAAATGCAAAAACCAATCTCATAATCATAATCTACACCCAAAAATCTATGAAAAACCACTAAGAAATCAATTTAAAACATTAAAATTCTCAAGCTCCAACTTACCCCTCTTTCTTTCTTTCCTTGATTTCTTCACTTCCTTTGCCCAAATCAATCAAGTGAGGCTATTTTAGTATATTAGAGGGATGGAACTACAATTCCTAAGTTGAAATTTGGGAGAAATTTTGAGTAGAGATGAAGCAAGAGAGAGAGAGAGAAGATGGAAGGGAATTCGGCCGAGGGAGAGGAAGAAGAAGAGCTGAGTTCTGGAGTTTTCTCCAGATTTTTGGTCTTTAAATATCTCTCCAATGGGCCCAAAATTGGGCCAAAATGTTGGGCTTTTCCCAACTAACTAAAAAGGCCCAATTTAGGCCCCTAAAGGCCCAATTTAATTTCTCTCTCTTCCAGCCATCCAATCACTCCAAAACTAATTTCATCACTCTTATCACATCAAAAATAGCTAACACGCAAATTTTTGGCTCAATCAGAGTTCGTTATCGGTTCGATTCAAACTTATCGGTCCGATTCGACAACTACCGGTGTCACCGAAAAATTCCATTCTCATCACTAATATATTCTGCACAAAAATTCATGTAGGCATGCAAAATATGGCAATATTCGGAGTTCGTTTACTATTTTTAATCGTTTACGCAATATCAAGTCACCTTTCCTATCAGGGAAATTGACTCGCTAACTTTTTAGACCTTTGAAGGTCCATTTGACCTCAATTTCACTTCAAATTTCAACTCCGGACTCACCATGACCAATACTTTTCGATGGTCCAATAAAATATTTTTGATTTTCGGGTATCCTTTCGGGTCCGGAAAATACTATTCACCATCAGAAAGTACTGTTCACGGCTGACCCGGTGTTGAGGCCATTACAATTATACACGTCATGACTGGCCTTTAGCTAGGCATTATGACTACCCAAATGTCAGGAAAGTCATGTGGTTTGACTATACCCTTCCATAGAAACAGTTACCGTGCAATTACTCCTTTCACTACTCTTATCTCAATTAGATTCTAAGTATGGATTTCTGTCAACTCATATAAATCTAATTATGTATGTTCTATTAATTTAACCATTGTTCCCAAAATGCCCTCCATGGATCTCTATCCATCTTGGCATTTTACTCTGGCCAGAGATTCTCTGAACAAGGTAATTATAGAATCATGCGAGATAATTTTCCTTATTAAATCGGGATGGTGAATCCTTTGTCAATCACTCAACTATCTTCAAGTAGGTCATGATATACCCAATCTCCTAACTATGTTCACTCCCAGTTGGAAGTAATCAGTTATGGAGTCAAAGTATACCACTTGCTACTTAAGAACTTTGGTGATCTCAAGTCTAAGGATACTTGCACAACCGCTATGAAGAGATTCCTCAATAACATAGATTTAATATCCATGTGAGGATTCTCTTTGTAGGTCTCCAATGAACTTGTTCTTCTAACAAGCATCCACGTGTTAGCTTTGATTATCTTTTATAATCACAATTATGAGAACCACTGCTTGAACCATTCAAAAAGCATAACATGTGCTAGTCTGTCCGAATTAACAATGTCCTATCTATTTAATTCTATGACTAGGGATATTTAGATATTAACACATTTGCATGCAATAGATATCTCATATCATGAACACCTTCATGATTGCCTTTACACTGTGTTTATAATATCTAGGACTTCATTTATTAATTTAAGATTTACAAACTCATGTATTTAAACATAGCATTAATAAATGAATGATGCCTTTTATTAAGAATATAAATTTTATACATATGAAAAACATCCCTATTACATGGGCTCTAGGGCATACTCTATAACACATACAACTCATTTTCATAGTTTGTTTAGTATAACCTTATCTTCGTATATGTTATATAACTTACATATTTAATTTAAGCATATTAATTAACTTATACAAAATTAACCAAAAATCCTTACATCAACTTCTACGAACTAGTGTTGGCCTGTCCTGATACAGAGTACGTTCCTGAGAGAAAACTTTGACTACAAAAGAACCTACACAAATAAAATAACTCGTGCTAAGCTATAAAGCTTAGTGGGGAATACTAAACATGGAAGACAACCACTCACAGTTATTGTCAAAATGTTATATATCATACATCCATTGAAACATTAAATAAAACATGTTAAAGATGGGTATATGATAAGGTATGAAATTTTAAACAACAACATAATCATACATTTACTTCAGCATCCATAATTATCATCACTACATAAATGATATGTACATTGATATATATATATATATACACACACACACACACACATACATTGGAAACCATGGTTAAACAAGCTATTCCATATAACATATCCAAGAGTTATACATTATACTATAATTAATTGTGATATATATACTCAAATTTGGCCTGCTTAAGTTTTAAAGGTGGATAACGGGAATGGTGGATATCCAAGAGTATCAAAATGATGGATATTCGAGGATATCGAAACTATAGACCCAAATGGGATCGACTGTACGGTGGACCGATCAAATTGACCGGAACGGGGTCAGCCAAATGGGGTTATTCATGATCCAATAGGATCAACTATAATTTAGACCCAAATAGGGTAAACGGTGGCAGCTGCAATATCCCTATACGCGCATATCTATCCACATTCAAACTCAAGTAGCAGGCAATACTATGTTCAAGTTCATTTCATATATCAATCTTGTACTTATATCATACAACTTTCACATGTATGTCATCATAAAAAAATACATAATCTCTAGTGTATATACATGTATTCATAAATTTGTATAACAATACGAGTATCAATATTTGAACATATATAATTGTGATCATGTACTTTAGCATGTTATTAGTTAGGCACCACTTGTGAACATAATCATGCTAAAATATTTCTTGTTTCATAGTATAAGTACATGTTCAAATAAAAACCTACTCAATCATTAGAGTATAAATATGTGAGAATAATTACATATAACAAGCATGTACATAAGTTTGATCATATATTAATATTTTTATAACATTATCAATAATCTTTACTTATACATGACTATATATATAAACCTTTATCAAAATTGTATTACATGCCATATATAATTCAATTTGCTTCCATGTAGGCACACATTTAACATAACAACATTTAAACATTTATATAAAATACATTAAAACTTCTATCTCCAAAATTCTGCATAGAGGCATAATTCTGGATCCAACTTGTGTGCCATTTTTGATTTGGAAATAGTCATTTTTGGGCCAAGTGGCCTTCTACAAACTTATTCTCCTATGTTTCCAGTTTCCAAATCATCATGATTTATCTTAATATCATATTTGTAAATCGAGATATTCAAGAAAAACCATCGGCTGTTCATACTTCCAAAAACAGTTCTGTTTTTCTTTTATTACCACTTATAAAATTCATAGAATAAAATGAAGAAAGAATTAGGCCAATATTCCTGCATCAAAATCATACTCCTAGGTATCTAGTTTACCCAGAATTTTACAGCATAGCATTGTGACTCCTCTACCAAGACTTATGCCTAAAATACCAAAATCTGTTCATTAACAGTGCAAACAGTTCCTACGAGTTTCATGCTAAAATTTGACATGCTTTGGAATAAAATTAGGCATTGCTTCCTTCATATGAAATGTATATTTAGAAGTTTATTTTTCAAATAATTTGACCTCATAGCATTCTAACCACTGTACAAGAAAATACATTATAATTTCTACAAATTGATCCTAAATCAAAATCAACAGCTCTCATGAATTTCAATTAAATATTTGGATGGCTTAAAGGAAAATTTAGTGATTGGTCCCTTCTATAAATTTGTAGACATATTTCTTATGTAACCATAGAAATTGAAATGGCCTCAATTAGAGATTTCTAACTTATGCTAAAATTGCAGCCATTAATTAATAAGGTTTTCATGTATTCACTTGTTGTAACACTTCCTAAAATTATTTCTCTTTTCGATTAATCATATCAAACATTTAAATCATCATTTCAACTCTAATTACATACATGAAAGTATGGAAATCCTAATTCCCATACCTTAGCCAAATTTCCTTTACCTCTTCAATCATTTGCAAGACCTTTTCCTTTATTCCTTCTACCTTCACCTTCTTCTTCTACAATTAATTTCATTCTTTAATCAATCATTTCAAGCATTTTACCCAGCCAACTTCTCAATAAAAGAAATAAGAAGGAGATGATGGTGATGATAACAAAAGATTAAAACCATACCTTAATAATTTACACCAAAATTTTCTTGAACAACCAACATGCATGAAATTTTCTTCAAGAATTCTTTAAGAAATTGAGAGATTAAGATAGAATTGTAAAAGAAGAAATCTCTCAAAGTTGTCTTAGATACCGTCCCTCTCTCTCTCTCTCTCTATCCACTCTCCCATTTCTCTTCTGATCCACTAAAATCAGCTTATATATAACAGTAGGGAAAAGTCCCTTCTTAGTCCTTTAAGAAATTGCATATCTCACAATTTTCTCTACAATTTTTGCATGTGACTAATTAAACTCGTTCCTTTTTGTTTTTCTTAAATCAACCCCTCATTTCTTTAATTTATTTCCTAATTAACCCTTAAATTTATATATTAACCAATTAACCCCTCAATTAATATTTTATGCTTCAATTACACTCTTAAATAAATTTATATCAAAATAATTTCATACAATTAATATAATAAAATAAAATTATC
Organism: Excoecaria agallocha; assembly: GCA_037975025.1. NCBI lineage: Eukaryota > Viridiplantae > Streptophyta > Magnoliopsida > Malpighiales > Euphorbiaceae > Excoecaria > Excoecaria agallocha. Next base: position 63,852,854 of record CM075811.1, on the reverse strand, counting down.
ACCAGTCTCATGCTTCTAATACGAAATTCACATTTTTAATTAATTCTTAATCACATACCACCCTATAAAATCATACATTTCTGACTAGGGCCATCTAGGGACCTTACAGTTTCAATGTTCGTGGGTGTGTTTGCTGCAATGACAGTTTGTGGTGACGGTTGGGTTGGCACTTGTACTACTATGTGTCACAGCGTTGCCAGGAGGGCCTAAGCAAGATGAGAAGTAAGGCTAAGTATAGGAGTTACGGGGTTGCAGGAGGTAGGCTAGTGATGGGGAGATTTGTAGAGGCATCCTTGAAATTGAGTTTGAGGTATGAAAAAATAGGTATGTATGTAGCTAGTAGGTAGTGCCCCAGTCGTTTCTGATTTAGGTGTTTTGATCTTCAATGTTCATGATTTTTTCAGGGAAAAAGGTTCATACTCACTGTACCAAATGATAACAGCTTGAATTTAGCTAACTATTACCGAGATCCAACTTGCATTAAAAAGTTCTTCACTACTCCAAAAGTACCTAGAAGCATCAAAATTTTGACAAAATCTAGACGAGAAAAATCTCCAACTGTCAAATTAGTAAAGAGAAGTATAGAGTAAATTTGGCTAAGAGAAAAAAATACCAAATATTTTAGCTATTTATAAGGACATTTCCCTAGCTATGACCTCCAAAGTTCATAGAATTTCCATTAAAGAAAAAAATATAATCTAAATAGGAAGCCAAACCAAAGTACCACAATAAAAGTTCTAACCTCGTTAGGTAACCACAATCCCTTGCCCTAACCAGACTTATCAAGACGACATCATTATAAGCCATATTTCAAATTACGGATAACCCGAATGGCTAGAAAACCAGGCTACCCAAATTATCAATTTAATTTCATCAATAACCAAAAAAATTTTTAAAAAAATCAAATTTGTAAGTACACCTTTTTTGTTTAATAAAATTTTTCAAATAATTAGCCTGTTCATTTTGATTAATAGTATAACAAAATTTGAATAATCTATTCAATTCAGTTTCTATTACTAGCATAAGAAAATTTTAATTATCTATCAGTTTGATTTTGGTTTTTAATTTTTATCACATTCCAATTTTTTATTATTTCAGTTCAATTTAATTCCCTTACTTCTAGCCTTGCTACCAAGAACACTAACAAAAAGTAAAATCAAAACTGTTTATGGCGGCAACATTATAGCCATAATGGTGTCATGTAAAAATTTTTACAGTGTCACGGCATCTTCAGTTGCATTCTTCAACAAATGCCAATGAATTTTATAATGCTCGAATTTTTCCCCCATAGCCATAATAGTTCAGAAGCCCTTCATCTTGCCGCCAGTTGTCTTTCACTTTCACTTCTATCTGCATAATGATGATTTGCATTAAGCTAGTTCATTTTTTAAACCGCAAAACAAGGCACAACCACGCACGGTAATATCACTCGAACATATAGCGTGAATGATAGTTCAGCATCTAAAAAAACAAAAATTGGAGCAATAATTATTCAGTAGATAGAATCTTGCACCTCCAGATAAACTTTCCTTTGCAAAAAGTCTTCAATATCGAGCCGTGCAGCTGTTGCAAGTAATTTCAGAGCCCTCCCTTCCTGGAGAGATTAAGGGCACATGCATATGCAAAAAATGGACTCATGTAAGCACAAATCTCACAGTCTACCAACACCCCAAATGCTAAACTTACTTTTCCAATGATGATGATTTTTTGAGAGTTTTTCTCAACAACAATCTCCACTTGGATAAAATCCTTAGCGGTGGGTCTAGCCTTGTAACTCACCACGTTGACCTGCAGGATTAAGAGTTTAAAACAGAACAGCACGCTTCCAGTTTAGACATCACCAAAAGCAGCATATGGTGTGTTCCGATGTGCAGAAGATGAATAGAATTGCATCTCATCAGATACTATTATATACCTGACATGCATAAGGAACTTCATTTCGAAACTGCATAAAGATCTTTTCTCTTACAATTTCAGCCACAAAAAATCTTTCTGGATGCTCACTTACAATGTCCTGGGAGCTCATAATCAACATGGTAAAATGAAATGTACAGAAGGTACTTCACTTATATGTATGTAAATACATATGTACACAATTACTACAAAGTAAAGGAGAAACTTAAATCTTTTAGCTGATTTAACACAAATGAAAACTTGGGCCTACATAGAACAATCACGAAGAAAAAGTGTCCTAGCAATTCCACTATTTTTTAATTAATGATTAATCAATTTAAACAAAACCAGATAGCAAAAAACATATTGCAACATAACATTGTATCTAATTCATGATTTTTCTTTCAATTCGTTTTTCAAGTCAAGAGGAGGGTTGCAAGACCAAACCCTTGACCATGTGTACAAAAAGCTATCTTGACAAGATTTAAATGTTATATAGTTTGAGCGTGTTTGGCATTACTTTTGAAAGGATAAAAAGCTGATTATTGAAAAAAAAAAAAAAAGCTGATTATGGGATAAATATACGTTTGATCAATGTTAATTTTTGAAAAATTAATTTTGTGAAAAATGAAAAAATCTTCTATTTAAAAAAGCTAGAAATTAAAATTTTTCAGAAAATCTGAATTTTAATTTTTAAGGATAGCTAATTTAAAATTTATTTTAGATAAAAATATCCTTTATTTTATTTTATAATGATAATTATACCTAATATAAAAAAAAAAAAAAGAGGAGTATTCTTTTTATGTGTTCTTTCTCTCAATTTTTCTTTTTCTTTCTTTTTCTATATTTGAAATTTTATATTTTCAATTTTTCTTCAAGTTAGAAAATTTTAGATTATAAATAATTATAATTATCTATAACTATTGTCATATGATTTGATTAATAGAAGAAATATTCATTGTTGAGTCAAGATAAAAAAAAATAGAAAATAACAATTTAAATATTTATTGTAAAAAATTATTTTTATCATATCATTTATCAAATAGTTGACAAATTGCTTTTAAATTTATAAATCATTTTAAATTTTATTTACCAAACAGTTATTTACTTTTTAAAATACAACTTTTTGAAATACAATTTTTATCAATTGAAAAAACTGTTTTTATAAGTTTTACCAAACGAATCCTTTATCAATAATGACAGAATGTATCACCAGAAAGTATGATCTCTCTTGCAGCAAAATTAGAAAGATAACAAAAATCCAGAGACATCTCTAGTTACCTTTGGATAATAAGCTGGTCCTCTTGGAAGTTTTGACAGTATCCAATCCTTCACATCATCCACGCCCTGTCCATATTTTGCACTCACTGGTATGACCTCATCAACATCTGTGAATTTCTCATACCACTGCCAGGGATTATGAATTTTATTAGCTTTCTAATTATTAATAGAAGCACTAACGTAATCATCCTCGGGGACCACATGTGTCATCAGAAAATTGAGAAATTCATAATATGGATAAGAAAATCTTCCCACTTAAACATAACCTCAATAAATATCTCAGCCATATGATTCCGTTGCCTCATTAATGTTTTGGCACATGGATTTTGGACCAAGCAGCAGAATGCAAAGAAGTAAATATGATTTTCCATAAAGCTATCCCCCATTTAATTTAGCAAAAGCATTTCAATACTAGTTTCAAATGAGCCAGTGCAATAAGTGTAAGACTGTAGTTTGATTCATATCTCCGTACAACAAATTGGCAAGCATTTTAATGGAGGAGACACCCATAACAGTGTCAAGAAAACAAACATATAGTTCACCACAATATTGGAACTGAAAGAGAAATGGACAAATTATCCCACAGCCTGCAGACAAGTTTGATTTACCCTTTGATCTACTTCAAGATAAATTAGAGCTACTATTAATGTTCCACCAAACCAGAAGTCATAAAATAATACTATTATTTCCAATAACTAATACAAGGAAAAAAGCCAGCAAAAGCATTAATCAGTATGCCCTCACCTCAAGCTTCTTTGCAATTTCACCAGGTTTGATCAAGTCTTTCTTATTCAACACTAGCAAAGTAGGTGGCCTATCTTCAAGGCTTCCCACACCTTCTTCCAACACTTCATCAATCTAGAATCAATAAATCGGAATGGTTAAGGAAGATAAGTCTTGCAAATTGTAACGAAAAAGAATGGGAAAAGGTTTTCTGTCTATTATTCTTCAAGAATTACAGAGATATATACAAGTACATTGCTAACATATTTTGAAACTAAATCAATTAGCCTAATTAGAAATATTCTAAATAAGAAAGCTAATCAACTATACAGGAAAGCTACCATATACATTCTGTAACATTCCTCCACAAGTTGGAGCAAATATATTAATTGTGCGTTGCTTATTAAACAGATATTCCACTCGAGATCCATTAAGTGCTTTTGTAAACAGATTATCTAATTATTCTCCTGTCTTTACATATCTAGGTGAAATAACATTATCTTGAATATTTTCATGGATAAAGTGACAGCCAACTTTAATATGCTTAGTTCATTCATGATACACTGGATTAGAAGCAATATCAAGAGCAATTTGATTATTACACCACAGTGTTGCTGGTATGGAGGATTCAAACAAATCTCAACTAACAAATGATAAATCCTTAAAATCATACAAGCAGAATGTGACATAATTCTATATTCAAACTTTACACTAGATCTGTATATCATAGTCTGGTTCTTGCTCCTTCAAAATACTAAATTTCCTCCAATAAAAACACAATAATTAGTAGTTGACCTCTTATCACTTTTGGAACTTGCCCAATTAGCATCAACAAAACACTCAATGTTAGAATGCTCATGATTACTGTATAGTATATCTAGTCCAGGTGCACTTTTCAAATAATATAAGATCTGCTCTAAAACTTTCCAATGCTTAATTGTAGGAGCAGTCATAAACTGACCAACCACGCTTACTGCAAATTCAATATTTGGACAAGTCACTGTGAAAAAATTCAGCTTTTCAACTAACATCTTATATCTCTCAGGATTATTAAAAGAATCACGATTATCTTTTGTCAGATGCACATTAGGAACCATAGAAGTAATACACGGCTTCGCCCCTAATTTGCCAATTTCTGCAAGCAAGTCAAGAAAATACTTTCTTTGGAATAGAAGAATTCCCTTCTTGATTCTTCAGACTTTCACTACCAAGAAATATTTCAGCTGGCCTAAATCTTTAGTGTGAAATCTACTATGCATGAAAGACTTAAGTGAAGAGATATCTTCAAAATCACTCCCTGTAATTACAATATCATCAACATAAACAAGAAAAATAACGTCGGTTTTTGATTGTCTGTAGAAAACCGAATGATCACACTTAACTTTCTTTAGCCCAAACTCTTAGACTACCATACTGAATTTTTCAAACCAAACACGAGGACTTTGCTTTAGTTCATACAGAGATTTCTTCAGATAGCAAACCTAACCATACTCCCCCTGAGCAACAAAATCAGGTGGTTGCTCCATATACTTTTTCCTGAAGATTTTCATGAAGAAAAACATTCTTGATATCTAGTTGATGCAATGGCCAATGCTGAGAAGCACCAATAGATATGAAGAGATAAACAGAAGTCAACTTAACCACAAAAGAGAAAGTGTCAGATTAATCTATTCCATAAGTCTATGCATATCCTTTGGCCACAATCCTAGCCTTAAGTCTAGCCACAAAACCATCAGCACTAACTTTGACTACAAAAATCCATCAACATCCTATAGCCTTTTTGCCTTGCGGCAAATACACTAACTCCCAATTATGATTTCCGTCCAGAGCCCTTATCCCCTCTTCCATTACATTACGCCAGTCGGGATGAGATAAACCTTCTTTAACTATTTTAGGTATGGAAATAGAGTCTAGAGAAGCAATGAAAGCATTAGATAAAGGAGATAAGTGATCATATGAAACAAGATTGGCAATGGAATTTATGCTTTATGGTGTAGAGAGGGAAAGGGAAAGGAGAGAGCTGCTCCTCCTTCTGTCGTTGGCCCTTGTTATCTTTACTGTATTTGTTTCCTTTTCTATTACTTGTAAACAAGTTTCAGTACTGCTTATTTGTATTGGAACCATTATAGATCAATATACGAGTTATTCATCATTTTTATTTGTTTAATGCATTTGTGAGTTGGTTATTGTTTTCTCTATCATTTGTTTGCGTGTTGGTTATTGTTTTCTCTATTATTGGTCCAACCTGCTGGATAAGTTAGAGGAGGGAATCAGAAATGGAAACTCACTTCCAATCCGTGAACATTAGATTGGATGAAAAAAAGAGCAAGGTGGGCGAATTGGCTGAATGTGTGAAGGAACTCACCAAATCATTAACTGAGATCCAAATCCGTTTGGCCACCTCTCAGTTGAGCTATCATGCGGATAAAAAGAAGGAATATGCATTTAGAGATCAGATGTTAAACTGGATCAAACGCTTAGATAAACATCCAAACAATACAGAGGACTATAGTTCTCATGGGGAAGCAACACAGGAATGGAGTTAGAATCATCAAGGGCAGGGATCAAGGCCACAGATGAACTATGACCTCAATACCAACCATTTCATAGACCCATTTACTTCCTCAAGAAAGGTTAAACTTCCCATGTTCAATGGAACCGATCCCAGAGGATGGATAATGAAGGCGGAGACCTATTTTCGAATAAACCAAATTCCTCCAGAAATGCGAATTAATTTGGGGGAACTAAGTATGGAAGGGGGAACACTGAATTGGCTTTCTATGCTAATGGACATAACTCCATCATTGACTTGGGAGCAATTTAAAATGGAGATTATGCGATGATATGGTGGAACCCACTCTTCAAGCCCTTTTGAAGATCTAGCAGACTTGAAACAAGTTGGGAGTGTCGAAGAATTCATTGAAGCCTTCAAGATGGTGGCTGCAACAGCTCCTAGCCTTCCTGAACCGCAATATGTGGGATACTTTGTTAGTGGATTGAAGTACGATGTTAAGGGTTGGGTGAAGGTTCACAAGCCGGCGGTTAGGGTGGAAGCCATGCAACTCGCTCGTTCCATTGAAGCCTCCTTGCGGATTGGTAGACAGGGGATGGTTCCTTCGAAATGGATGCAGAGCTCAATGAAGGAGAAAGAAGCCACCACAAAACCGCATTCCACTACTGGACCGTGGAGCGGTTCACATAAGCATGGGACACCTCAGTTGCAGCCCACTTCTTCTTTTGGGCCTAACCATAGCAAATACTCGGCCCATCTTACAAACAACCACACCTCAGTTCCTTCTTTCTCTCTGGATTCAAACCGATAGGGAAACAAAAAATAGGAAGTTCGGCATCTCACCAAGGCAAAATGGGAAGAATGCAGGAGAAAGGGGCTTTGCTTCCAATGTGGTTAGAGTTGCTCTCCACAACATAAATGCCCAAAAGCCCAACTGAAGGTTATGCTATTAGGAGAAGGAGATGACATGGATGAAGAAGAGGAATTTTTTGAAGTGGAAAACGAAGATGAAGATAGTCCCATCAATGGAGAGTGCAAGGTTCTCAACTTGAACGGGTTTCATTACCAAGGAATGATGGCAAGAAATAGCAGAGAGTTGAACACCCTCAAGCTAATGGGCAACACCAATGGAATTCCCACCTTGATTTTGGTAGATAGCGGAGCGACGCACAATTTTATTTCGTCTCAATTGGCGTCCATGCTGGGGTTACAGGTACATCCCATTAAAACCCTTCAAATTAGACTTGGTGATGGGAATTTGATTGAGGTGAACAGGAAGTGTATGGGGATATCTCTCCAAACCGAGGAGTACTCCTATTGCATTGAGGCATTGGTGACTGATTTAGGAGGTCTAGACATGATATTCAGGGTGGAATGGCTAAGCACTCTGGGGGACATTACTTCAAATTGGGCGTTGGATTGGCTGAAATTTGTTGAACGAGCAGTAACACGGCGTTACCACGAGCCAAGGAACACTGCCCGCCTTGCAATATTGGATTAATGGCCACTTAGACCAGCTCATAACTGAGAAGCACACCTCCTCTCATCCTTCCTTTGATGAATTAAACAATTTAACGGAACCTCGGAAACATAATATGAGTGCTCTGTTTTCCAAATACCAGACTGTTTTTCTCAACATGGAGGGTTTGCCTCCCATGCGGGCAGTGACACACGCAATCACATTACAGCCGGGACAGGGACCAGTTTGTGTCCGGCCATATCGCTACCCACACCACAAATCTGAGATTCTAAGACAAGTTTGAGATGTTGGAAAAAGGAATAATTAGACACAGCCAAAGTTCTTTTTCAAGCCCAGTAATTCTGGTAAAAACAAATAAGATCAGTCCTGGAGGATGTGTGTGGACTATAGGACTCTCAACAAGGGTACAGTACCAGAAAAGTACCCAATTTCTATAATTGAAGAGCTATTTGATGAGTTAGGAGGAGCAAAGTACTTTACCAAATTGGACCTCAAATCGAGGTACCATCAAATTCGGGTACTTGAAAGCAAATATTGAGAAGATAGCTTTTCGCACTCATGATAGACATTACGAATTCTTGGTAATGCTTTTCGGTTTGACCAACGACCAGCCACATTCCAATCCGCTATGAATGACATCTTTCAACCCTTGCTACGCAAATGTGTGCTAGTGTTATTTGATGACATTCTGGTCTGTAGCCATACATGGGAGGAGCACTTGCAGCATGTTGAGCTTGTCTTAGGCATTTTGGCAGCCAATCAGTATGTAGTCAACAACAAGAAATGCAATTTTGGTCAACGGTCAGTCAATTATTTGGGTCATGAGATGAATGGGGAAGGGGTGTTAGTAGATTCCAGCAAAGTGAAAGTCGTGCAAGACTGGCCTGCTCCCACCACTATTAAAGGAGTGCGTGGGTTCCTTGGACTCGTTGGGTATTACAGAAAATTCATTGAGGGGTACAGAAAAATTACTAAACCACTGACCGAATTAACTAAGAAGAATAAGTTTCAATGGAATGTAGCGGCCCAACAAGCGTTTAATCTTTTAAAAAACAAGCTAACTTATGTCCCCTTGTTAGCCTTGTCAGATTTTTCCAAGCCGTTTGAATTGGAGGGCGACGCATCAGGAGGAGGAATAGCAGTTGTACTTATGCAGGACCAACGACCAATCGCCTATTTCAGCAAGGCACTGTCCCCTCAGAATCTCAATAAGTCAGCCTATGAGAAAGAGGTAATGGCCATTGTTTTAGCTATTCTACATTGGCGACCGTATTTGTTGGGACAGCCATTTGTTGTTTATACCGACCAGCTGAGCATCCAAAAGTTGCTTCACCAACGAATCACAACAATAGACCAGCAAAATTGGCTTGCCAAGTTAATGGGTTATAAGTTCCCCTTGGATCCCTACTATGTTGGCCGAATTCCATTCGGATCCTTGTTGTGGACACTCAGGATATTACCGCACGTATAGGCGGTTGGCTTCACTTTTTTCTTGGTTCTGTATGACTAAAACAATGCAGCAGTTCGTCCAAGCTTGTGATACCTGTCAAAGATACAAGGCTTTGACATTAGTACCTGGAGGGTTGCTACAACCTCTACCAATTCCTGAGCAAATTTAGGAAGAAATCTCAATGAATTTCATCACGAGGTTGCCAAGGTCGAAGGGTTTTGATACCATTTGGATGGTAGTGGATAGGTTGTCCAAATATGCCCATTTTATTCCACTGACACACCCATTTACTGCAAAAATCTTGGCTGAAATTTTTCGTCGAGAGATTATCCGTCTTCATGGGTTACCGAAGTCCATTCTCAGTGATAAGGATCCTTTGTTTGGCAGGAAATTTTCTAATTGTAGGGTACTAAACTGAACTTCAGTTCCGCCTATCATCCTCAAACCGAGGTCGTAAACCAGTGCATGGAAACCTATTTATGTTGCTTTGCTACCGACCAGCCCAAAATTTGATCTTCATGGTTGTCCTGGGCAGAATTCTGGTACAACTCTACCTACCATGTGTCTACTAACACCACTCCCATCGAAGTGGTCTATGGCCGTATGGTGCCTACGGTTTTTCAATTTGTTCTTGGTGAGATTCAAGATGCAGCAATAGGGCGGGACTTGTTGGACCGGGATGAAGCTTTGAGATAGTTGAAATCCCACCTAGCACGTGCTCAATCCAAGATGAAGAGTACAGTAGACAAACATCACCAGCATGTGGAGTTTTAGGCAGGAGACCAGGTGTATGTCAAACTTCGTCCCCACCGTCAACATTCTGTAACTTCCAGAATTACTCCCAAGTTGGCGCCAAGGTTTTATGGCCCTTTCTCTATCCTACAACGCATCGGGCCAGTTTCTTATATGCTGGAGTTACCTCCCGGGGCTAAAATACATCCTATTTTTCATGTGTGTTTGTTGAAGAAGGCCATCTGAACAGTTCCTGTTGCTTCCTCTCTTCCTAAAGGTTTGGAACTGGATGAGGTAATTTCTCCTATCCCTCTTTGCATTCTAGCTAAGCGTACCATCTGCAAACATGGGGAGATAATCTCCAAATACTTGATTCAATGGAATGAAGGGGGAGTAGACAACGCTACTTGGGAAGACGAGTTCATTATCCACAACCAATTTCCTCAATTTAGTCTTGAAGACAAGATTGCTTCCCCACCCGATGGCAATGATGAAAAAGCTGCTAGCAGGGAGGAGACTCAAGCCCACGGTTTGGAGAGTCTATGCCAGGAAATCCAAAAGAAGGCTGGAGCTAAGGTGGAGGATGAGTTGGCAGGGTAGGGGAATATATATAGTTTGAGTATTGTTAGAAGAAGGGTATGAAAAAGAATTTCTGCTTTATGGTGTAGATAGGGAAAGGTAAAGGAGAGAGCATAGTATTTGGCTGCTCCTCCTTCTGTTGTTGGCCCTTATTATCTTTACTATATTTGTTTCCTTTTCTATTACTTGTAAACAAGTTCCAATACCGCTTATTTGTATTGAAACCATTACAAATCAATATACGAGTTCATCATCATTCTTATTTGTTGAGTGCATTTGTGTGTTGGTTATTGTTTTCTCTATCATTTATTTATGTGTTGGTTACTGTTTTCTCTATCACGCCCCCACTCACCGACGAGTGAGAAAGGAGGCATAAACTTATGGCAGTGTGTGTGGCTCACTCGCCAGCAAGATGGACACCAGATTTTGTGGAGAGGTTGGAAATACCCCTGCGCACCTTCCGATGTTGGCAGTGAGACAAACTGGCCACCAGACCTGGAGAACCAAAGAGAAACAGAATGCAAAGCCAAACCAGAAATCCGGAAACCCCAGACAGCCTAAAGGTTCTGATACCATGTAACAAAACAAGAAGTCTATTATTCTCAAGAATTAGAGAGATATATACAGATATATTGCTAACATCCATGGAAACTAAATCAATTAGCCTAATTAGGAATATTCTAAATAAGGAAGCTAATCAACTATACAAGGAAGCTACTATATACATTATGTAACACAAATAAACCAATTCCACAAGCAACTTAGCATACCTGTTCAGGCACTCTGCATGCATCAACAATTACTAGTACACAGTCTGCACTAATGGCAGCACTACGAACATTCTTCATCATCATAGAATCCAATTTATGCATTTGCTTCTGAATAACACCAGGTGTATCATAAAGAATCATCTACAAGAAAAAAAAAATTAATTAGATATATGATAATAAGCCACTGTAATGATGTTTGAATACAGTAGTGTGCATCCATAGAGATGAATAGCTCAGTCAACCAGAATGGATATTCGGCATCTCAAACTCATTTCAGAAGGCTCAAGTTTTCCCAAACCATTTTGCTGCATATTCAGACTAACACGAAATAACTAGCAAAATAATTCCACAATTTCCGACAAAAATTATTAGCTAAGATATATGTAACTTGCTGTAATAGTCACACTTGGAGTTCCAAATTGTAAAAATTGGTACAAGTGATACACTAAGTAGGTCAATAAAGTCATTCTCCTAACATATCACTGCAATCCACTCCACAGTCAAGAATGAGATTATATTAGGTAGCCATCGCCCATGGCATTTTGATTCTAATAATATGATAACAATTGTTCAATAATTTTAACACGAGTCATGGGCTAAAATCTCTGATTACCAGTTCATATTCTGAGGTGCCATAATGTTTTCTGCAAATAATTTAAGCAGCTTTGGATTGCTTTAAACACATGAATGTGCAAATTGACAGCAAATCCTAGTTTAACATTGGGTTGTAGAATTCTACCTCAATACTAACAGAATGAAACTGATTTACTATAAAAAGTAAACACAATGTATCAACGAGGAAAAGAAAGAAAGAACAAATAACTAAACAAACCTGATAATCAGGGCCAGAACATATACCAAGAATCCTATGCCTGGTAGTCTGAGGTTTATCAGTAACAATGGACAACTTTTGCCCTATCATTTGATTCGAAAGCGTACTTTTTCCGACATTTGGCTTCCCAAGCACAGCCACATACCCTGCATTCTATCAATTCACTATCATAAAATCCTCTGTAAAATTACCAAGTTACTAAATATAAGAATAATAATAAAAACCTAACCGCTTCTATGATTAGAGGCAGAAGTGAATTCAAGTTCTTCCATCTCATAGTCGTCGAGTAACGCCATGTTCCTCTCCGGTTTCACACTTAACGACAAAATACTTGACTCTTCTCCTTCTTCTTCTTCTTCTTCTTCTTCTTCTTCTTCTTGGCTAATCCAAACTCTTGTTCCTTGTTTGGTATTATGAGTAATTTTGGATAGAAATTGAAATTGAATTCTTTCTCTTGTGGGAGAAGAATGGGTAAAAATGGAAGTAGGGTTGCGGTTAATGGAGAGTTTGAATTTGTATGGAGGAAGAAAGGGAGGAAGGGAGAAAGCTAGCTCCATTGAAGGAGCTTGCATGTACAGTGATAGTTCCATTCAATTGCATTTCAGTTGCTTCATGTCATCTTCCAAATACGGACATTGCTGCTACCGGATAATCTTTCCCCCACTCTTTCTAAAACGCTGTCGTTAGCTTTAACTTGTTTACTCATTAATTAATAACTTATATGACTTTTTTTTTCTACTTACGAAAATACAAGTAATTTCAAATTATGTTTTTATCAATAAATTACTTTATAATTATAAAAAAACGGTAAATAAACACTAAAATATTAAAAATAATAATTAGAGTAGCGATAATTTTTATCATCATTTTATATAGATCACAAATGAAATCTCGGAATGTTCTAACCCTTTGTTTGGATAGTAGTAACTTCAAGACGAAATAAATACAAGTAATATAAAATCTAATCTACTTCTATTTACTCTCAATTGTGTGGACAACTTAAAATAATACGGAGTAATTCCTTATGTCCATAATTTATTTATTTTGACATTTATATCCTGAACCTCCTATAATTGAAGAAAAGAGAGGGAAGGGAGATACATCAGCACTGACTGGTGGAGGGGACAACGGTAGCGATGGAATATGGAAGAAAATGCAGGTGGCTCTCAAATTTGCTAGAATTGAAGAAAATAGAGGAAAGGAAGAAGACGCATATGGAACCAAAGAAAAGAACAGTAATAATTGTGATCGATGGAGAATGCTAGCGACTGAGGGATGGGGACAGTAGAGGCAATACTGAAATTTCATACATTTCTATCCATTTCTCCTTACAGTTACTCTGATTTATCTCCAAATCAAGAGTAAATATTTTGGAGGTTATAGAGTAAATTGAAAAAATCAATACCCCTCCATTTACTCTGTAACACCCCAAAATTTTATCTGATATAAATAGTATATTATAGAGCATGAGCAGTAATCCTGGGATAATTTTTAGTGTGATTATAGTAGTATAGTACAGTAAAATTTAGAAGTACTTAAGTATTAAATGTGCATAGCCCAAGGTAATACCAAGATGGGTGACCTGGCAAAAAGTTGTACTTAACCATTAAATGAGAAAATAGATAATAAATGGAGTCTAACGATACAATTTGAAGAGAATTTGAGCCCAAATAAGTCCCCAAAATATACCGTAAAAAGGATTGATCGTAAATTTGACTGGACTCTAAAATATTTTACAAATCTCCAAAAATTATTATATTTTCCTAGATCTACTAGAAATAATCTACATTAATATTTGAAAGTAAAAGATAATTTTTCTGATAACTTTAAATTTTTGAGTTTCGGACCTGTTGATTTTATCTTTGGAGTGGAAAGTATACCAAAATGATGTCGGAATAACTTAAAATTTTATACACATCCTCCTACATATGTTTTTGCATGGAAAGCAAAATTTCAAAGTATTCTGACAAGAAAAATACCAATTTCTGAAAAATTATGAAAAACCAAGGTTAATTTAATTAGCGGAGTTAAAGGTTATTTTTAATTGGTTAAAGGTTATAAATATCATAAAAAAAAAATTGGTTAGGATCACTTGGAACCAGAATTTGAGCAAGGAAAATAATAGAGGAATTAATTGAACCAAAAAGTGGATTATTTAAGTAAAATTAGGCCAATTGGTTGGACCAATATTGTAACGCTCCAATTCTGAATTGACCGAAAATATTTTCTAACTCATAAATAATATTTGATTTAGGTGAGTAGGGGTATAATTTTATCAAGAAATTAGGACGACTAAGCAATTATTTGAAAACTTTTGAATTAGTGGTGTTAAATTAAAATACATTTTTATTTATAAATCATAATTAACATAAATTAAGTATATAATAATAATAATAATAATAACAATAATAATAATAATAATAATAATAATAATAAAAGATATAATTATCTAAAAAAACTAGATATTTTGGGTAATAAGATGTGGCCACCAAAACTTTAGAAAGAAAAAAAAAAAGAATAGAACAAGTGAAAGAAAAAAAAAAGAAGCAGGTTGGAGAGGGCGTCGATGAAGATCGGAAGAGAGGGAGGGTGCCACTGCCTTTCTCGTCACCGACCAACGACATCGATCATTGGTGAGTTTCTCCACTGCTACTCGTAGCATCACCGGCCCCTTTTTTCGGTATCACTTCGCCATCTGCATCTCCTTTTTCTTTCCCCATCTTCCTCCGGTCATGAAATATTTCTTCCTCTCTTTAGCAAACCACGATGACCGATGGCAGCATACAACACCAGCGAGTCTCTATAGGCTAGGCAATCGTTTTAGTGGCCATTGTCCACCACCACTCGCCGCCAGTAGGGAGATCGGCAGGAAAGGCAGCCGATGATTTTTACGAGATTTTGGCCAATCATATTAGTGCTTAGGCACATGACCACTGGAAATGAAACCCAAATATCACAATCTACGAGGTGGTAGCATCATATCATCACCAGCGGAGCTCCAACAAAGCTTCGATCATTGGTCCGACAAACACAGTGTCGAGCAAATTTGGATAGAAAATTTAGAAATTCAACACTAAATGGTATGTGATTACCAAATTTATTTTCGAAAATTTAATTTAATTAATATGTGAATTATTGGTTCGAAAAAAATTTAGTTTGTGGTTTTTTAGTTAAATTGATGTGTTTGATTGGTACATGATCATTTAATGTCAATTTTTCTCTGTGTTCATATTTAATTGGAACTAATTGTTGGTATGAAAAATATCAGAGTATGGATATTTGAAATACATTAGAGGATCTTTGGTGATTGTAGACAAACAGAATTGATTGAAATTTAAGTATGTTAAGTTTGGTATGAAAAACATAGGGAAAGAACTAAATTGTAATTTGTCACCATGTAGAGACTAAATTGTAATTTATCACCACGTCGATAGAATTTTAGGACTAACAAGTACATTGGGACTAAAGTTGAATACATACCAAAAAGGAAATAAAAAGAGTTAATTCAATGATAAATAATCAAACATGTATTAAAAATGGAGTATAGAGATCAAATGGGAATTTTACCCTAAAAAGAGAAATTAAGGATGAAAAAGACATAAACACATGGAAACAAGGATTTAATGGCAATTGGAAGAGTTAAAGAGAAAATTGTAGAATGAAAAATAATATTAATTAACTAAGAGTAAAAAGAAAAGATGGCATAAGAAAATGACAAAAAATCATGAAGCAATCTAGACAGTGTGTGAGGCCCCTACTTATTCCTAAGAGATTTGTTAAATATGAGTCTAATTGATGATATGGTTTACTTATGCTTGTGTTGTTATTATTATTGTAAGTTGGGACTTAGACGAGATTGTTTGCTAACAAAAAGCAAAATGGTCATTTTACATTAAGTCATATAAGTGCATTTTTGAGAGAGAATATAATATTGGGGGCTCAATTGAAATGAGAGAGTGTAAGTTTTGTGGTAAGAACAAGAAATTGAAGAAGACTAAGGAGCTAAGTGTAATTATCTAAAGTTAACCAAGTGGACCAATAGGATGCTAGCACCTATTGTCTTTAAATTTTTCATGAAATTAGAAGAAAAATGGGGTATTTAAGGGGAGAGTTGGCCGACCATTTAAGGTTGGAATTTCTGCAACTTTAACCCCTAAATAACCCATAAAAGTGACCCCAAAAAAATTCTTCTTGGTTCTAAAGAGGAGAGAGAATTTAGTGGTTAAAGT
Organism: Excoecaria agallocha; assembly: GCA_037975025.1. Taxonomy (NCBI): domain Eukaryota; kingdom Viridiplantae; phylum Streptophyta; class Magnoliopsida; order Malpighiales; family Euphorbiaceae; genus Excoecaria; species Excoecaria agallocha. The sequence goes on along the minus strand of CM075811.1, from coordinate 63,836,373 downwards.
TTTAAGGTAAAAACACCATCTTCTTCTCGTCTTCTTTGTTCTTATGATGAGAATTGAATGAAAGGAAGATACGTATGTTTATATTTGTATTCTTTTCTATGTACAAACAAAGGGAAGGGGAAAGAAATAAAAAAGATTGAAGAGAGTGTTGGCTTGTTTAAAGGTATGGGAATTGTAAGGACCCTGCTAATCTATCTAGATTCCTGTTACTTATTTTAATGCTTTTATTACAAAAATACATATAATATTCCTTTCATGTACATATCATGAAATTTGCTATAATTCATTATTATGTTCATACATCAATATATGCATCATACGTCTAAGTTGTAATATATCATAAATATAGTCTGAGTTATTCTTTACAATATATGTTCATTACATCACTTTCAAAAAATATATACAATACTATACATAACCAAAAAGATAGAAATTACACAACTTCATACATTCACAAATTTTCCTATTTGGTGTTGGCTTTATGGCTGTTGACCTTATCCTTGCAGTAATGGCCTATCTTATTTACCTACACGGGTAAACACCCATGCTAAGTTATACGGTTTAGTGAAGAACGATAAATATGGGGACAATCACTCACAATGGTCATTTCTAAGCACACAACAAGCCATACCAATATCAAGTTACAATGATTATAATACTGAGAGGCAGTTACAACATCAATCCATATATCATATTTAATGTTGTAGCATGTATATATAATGATAAATCATAATAAGTTAATCAATTCTTTATCATCAAGCATATATTGATCATTACAACCTATGAAATGCCAACTTAAATTCTGTGGGTGTGGATAACAGGTGTTGTGGATACCCGTAAGTATCAAACATATAAATACATAAAGGTATTAAATATGTGGATCCAAACGGGATCAAAACTGTAATCCCAATGGGGACATACTATCAATCCAAATAGGGTCAAAACTATAGCAACTGCGATTGTATTCCTATAGGCATGCCTATCTATCCACCACTAGATTCTATGTGCAAGCAATTATTCATATTTCATATATCATTTGGTTCATAATATTCAACTTATTATACAGTATAATTAATCAAATACTATAGCAAGGTTCTTTAAATATCATGGCATAACCATATTTACAAGTGTATAATTATCATAATGAAATATTTATTTAGGAAAACATAATCATGTACCAAATGTTATGACTTTATTCTTGTATTTCACTATGCATTTCATATGTTTAATGTCATATATCACTATCGATTTTACGTTTAAGAAAGATCCAAAGTACTTAGAGAGGATTATGTGAACTTGGGTATCTATTAAAATCCTAAAAATCATGTTTAACTTGGGCAAATAAGGGTCACGATCATTAGGTAATACCTGTTGACCGTGAGATAGGTTTCATTTTGGTTTTGGATTGAGCCCGGAGCACCTCACAGTCATTACCAAAAGGTGTTAACCGTGACCTAAGGTCATAAAAGGGGGTCACGATTAGTACCAAATACCTACTGACCATGACATAGGTATCTGTAAGGTTCTGGACTGAAAAGTGGACTACCTCACGGTCATTAGTTCGAACTTGCTGACCATGAGGTCTATTCTACCTAGAGGCAGATTCCTAGTCTCGATTTGTACACACTTTTAGACTTGTAAAATGATATTTTTAGCCAAAGTGGCCTTCTGCAAAGTTATTCCTATATGTTTATAGTTTCCAAAACATCAAAGATAATCCTAATACAACCTATAAGTCTTTAGATAATTAAAAAAAAACTACAGACTGCTCCCAATGATAGGGCAGCAGCCACAACCAAAATTCAAGCTCAAATTTCACTATCATACAATAAGATGTAGTTTCATGTTTTCCATTCTAAGTGAAGATATATGAGTCTAGTTTCTGCTTCAACTTGAATTTCTCAATTTGAGTCACTATATCTCAAGATACAACCAAAATAGTCTATATTGGTCAAATGAACTCTAGGTAGATTTTTATGATTTCAAAAGCTACTTGCATAATTCGGTTTTCAAGACATCCCAAACTTAATTTACATAAAGACAACATATAATAACATCAATAAACATGTATTTTAGGTCCACAACCCAAGTACACACACACAGGTATAACTATGAAAGTTCCCATACCTTAATAGTATGCCAAGCTTTCTTCAACCTTGTTGCACTTCTTTCCCTTTCCTCTTGCTTCCTTCTCTTTCTATATAGAGAAAAGTATCACCATAAATATACATATATCTTCATTCAATTAAATCACTACATGCACCAAGAAAAGAAGAAGGAGCATATATGTTTACCTTAGAATTTAGCTACTAGCTAGCTCTTTCTTTTTCAAGGAATCAATTGAAAGATTGTAGAGAGGAAGTTTTAGGTGTTATTGAGGATTAAAGTGGCTAAGATTCCAGCCTTGAAATGGCCAACCACCACCTTAAATACCCTCATCTCTCTTCAGATCTCGTGACTTTTCTAGAAAAGCTAGATGCCAAGATGCAATTGGAACACTTGGGGAGATTTTGGTGAATTATTCTTAACTCTCTAGCTCTCTCTTATTTCTACTTTTGCCCCACAACTTGCACTTTCATCTTACAATTAAGCCCCTAACTGCATTTTTTCTTTCAATTTTAAGCACATATGGTCCAATGTGAAAAGATAATTTTACCCCTATCTTTAGAAATAATTCCTTCTAGGTCCCGACTTGCAGTGGCATCCATAACCATACATAGTTGGAATAAAAATACATCATCAATTGGTTAGAATTCCTCCTAGGATATAGTTAGGGGCATTACAGAAAATCCCTATGACTTTGATTGTGTATGTTTATGTTTATAATGTGATGAATAAAACATTAGAGGCTAATATGGAGTATTATGATTGAAATCGGCTTTAAAGTTACATGAGAGTTGAAATAGCAAAGTAATTCTTGAAATATCTAAAATCTGTCCTAGGGTTCAATTGACTTATCAAGATTGTTTTGGCTATAACTCGAGTTAGAAGAACTCAAATTGAATAATTCTAGTTAGAACAAAAACTAGACTCGCACATCTTAATTTCATATAAAGAAGTCAAAGTTTGAATCCTTTTGTAAGATTATGGAAATTGAGCTTGAACTCTAACTACATCTGCTACCTTGAATTTGGAAGCATTTTATGTTGTTTGTTGAATATCCAAATATTTACAGGTCTGATTAGAGTTATTTTTAATGTTTTAGAAGCTAAAAATATAAAGGAACAGCTTTGTAAAAGATCACTTTGTCTAAAAATGATGTTTACTTGATCCAAAATGATACACAAGTTGAACTTGACAATCTATCTTTAAAATTTCTAGGATAGAATGGACCTCATGGTCAGCAACTTTTTGGTAATGACCGTGAGGTAGTCCAAAATTAGTACAAAATCGAATTAGTACCTATCTCACAGTTTATAACCTATTAAGTAATGATCGTAACCCTCCCATATTCCTTTTTAAACTTAATTTTAGGTCCCAAATTGATACTAAAGTATACCTAGACCTCTCAAGCACTTTTAGAGAATTCTAAACATAAAATTTAAGTTGATTTGTGACATTGAAATGTGAAAAGAATAGTGAAATACAAGAATAAAGTTATAGCATAACACACATGTGTATGTTTACATAGATGAAATTATACTATAATTTTTACACAATTTGTGAATGTGATTATGCAATGATAGTTAAAAGAACAATATTGGTAACTATTTTGAATAATTGTATTTATAAGTATGCAATATGATGAGTTATGTACAAGGGAAGAAGTGAGATGTGAAATGAAAAATGCCTGCACATAGAACTTGGTGGTGGCTAAATAGGCATGTCTATAGGGTTATAGATGCAGCTGCCACAGTTTTGATCCCATTTGGATCCATAGTATGTTTCCATTTGGGATCATAGTTTTGACCCCATTTGGGTCCACAAGTTTAATACCTTCGGCAGTAAGGGTCAGAGAAGGGTAATCACTCATTCTTAAATCCAACATTCTTGAGACCAAAAAGTGGGCGAAAAGGAAGGGGGAAGCTCTTCGTTCCTGGTTTTCCTTTAGAATAGGATTCCAACTCAACACCTTTTGAGATTTTGAGAAGAGTTGTTCTTTGGAGAGCACAATTCGATGAAAGTTGTAATTTGTGTTCAGGGAGAAGTTATTGTTTATTGTTGGCCTCTATGGTAGAATCATTTAGGGGCCAGAGAGGTAGTGGTTTACCCTATGGTGGATGTTAGCAATTCAAGTCCACTTATCTCCAACTCGTGAACTTAGCCGGTATAAAGTTATATGATAAATCCTTAACCCTTCTCCTTCTTACTAAGACTACATAATATTCTTGTAAATTATGGTCAATACCAGGTATATAAGTAGTGATTTCAAATTCAGAGGTTAATCGTACTTTAGCAACTTTATGTAAGGTAAAGTTTAGTTTTTTGGGGCTGATAGTGAAAAAGTTGACGGATAAGTCATCCTTACTACCACTTTATAGAACTGTACATAAGATTTTAACCTAATAAAGCTCCTCATTCAATTTTTTCGAAGTCATTAGTTCTTTTTCCTCGTTAAAGAATTTCCTCCCTTCATCCATTCTGTCCCCAAGAGTAATAGAGATTTGAGGATTGGAACGAATGTATAACAAGAATTCTTGGAATTCATTGGAGATTTTTGATTGGTGTTGAGCTAACTATAGTGCAAAGTAGTATCTCTTTGGTTAATAAGATCCAAAAAGGTTTATCGATCTCAAGGGGTGCAGATCCATAATAGACATATAGAAATTATTGTACGTCAAATAACATCAAAAGTATTAGTTTCAGAAGATGGAATGTTGAATGTTTTTTACTCGAAGAACTAATTGGATTGTTACGAGCGAAACAAACAAGATATGCTTTGCAAAAAGCCATCGGTTACCGAGCCATATTATTGGGAATAACAAGAGCATCTCTAAAAACTCAAAGTTTCATATCCAAGGCTAGTTTTCAAGAAACTGCTCGCATTTTAGCAAAAGCTGCTCTCCCCGATCGTGTAGATTAGTTGAAAGGCCTGAAAGAAAATGTTGTTCTAGGTGGCATGATATTCGGTATCGGTATTCATATGTTTGATACTTACAGGTATCCACAACATCCATTATCCATACCTACAAAACTTAGGCAGACATTCAAAGGATATGATAAACAATAAATAATTGATGCCAAAGAATAGTATGTTATGGATGACTAATCAAATATACATAAATGGTGCATAACTAATTATGATGTATTGTTAAATTACATAAATGCATCTTATTATTATTGCATGTTGCATGTGCTTAAGAATGACTATTGAGAGTGGTTGTTCACATACTCACTATTCCTTACTAAGCTGTATAGCTTAGCACAGGTGTTTATCCGTGTAGGTACACAAGGTAGGCCTTTTCAGTAGGGATAAAGTCAACAATAATAAAGCCAACACCAGCTTAGGAAAAGTGCAAGTATGAAGATATTGTTGTCCTTTAACTATGTACTACTATTGTAAATGGCATATTTTTCTAAAATGATGTAATGTAAAGATATAATATGAAGAATTACATAATTATAATTATAATGTACTAATAGCTTGAACCCGTATAGCCTATTCCTATGCATGAATAAAATTATGAATTATAAAGAATTACATGAAATATGAACCATTGAGATATAGTATTTATTGTTGAATGAAAAATAAGATACTGAGCAAAAGAAACTAGAACATACTAGACTAGTCATTGCATCTTTGGTATCAGAACATGGTTTAAGCGATTTTGGTCAATAAGAGTTTAAAAACATGCATGTGTAGAATTTTATTGGTGTTGGCTTATTAATGATGTCCCTATATTTTTTTTAGATAGTAGACTATAGAGGGAAGTAGGGAAACGATAGAGGAGACTATAAAAAGTAATTTCCCTATGAGATCAAATCCCCCTAATCCTAAATCTTCAGCATCTATCCAAGAGGATGCACCTGTTGCTACATCCGGGGAAGCATTATTGAAGATATCACAAGATATGATTCAGATTTTTCAAAGAATAACAGCACCAAAAACACTTATTGCTGAAATTAGAAAGCATGGTGTAAAGGAATTTTTGGGCACGACATGGAAGGAATCAGAAAAGGAAAAACTTTGGTTGGAAAAGACAAAAGGAGTCTTTACAGAGATCCAGTGCCCAGCTAACCAGAAGGTGACAAGTGTTGTATTCTTGATTCAAGGAGCGGTGTATGATTGGTGAAAATTAGTGTTGACAAAACCCTAGTTGCCCGATCCCTTACATGGGAGTTCTTTGAAGTGAAATTTAAAAAGAGATATGTAACCAAAGCTTAAAAAAACAAAAATTGAGGCAGTTTATAAACTTAAAGCAGAGGGTTATGACAGTGGTTGAGTACGAGGCAGAGTTTAGCTATTTAAGCAAATATATACCAAAATCAAAGTTAATGGGAGCCTTTAAATGCCGACAGTTTGAAGATGGTTTACATAATCACATCAGGGAGCACTTGATTGGATCCATTTATTTAAGACAAGTAGACTACTATTAGTTTTTACAAGCAACTATTCGGGGTGGAAAAGAATGAATTAGCTAAAAAGGAAATAGAGCAAAGAAGAAGTTTTGCTAGAGGCGATTCATCAACATGAAAGAGACCTAGGGCCGCACAGGGAGATCAACCACTGGAATCTAGCAAATGACCTACTTCTAAAGGTAGATAACAAAGCATAGTTACCCCAAGTAAATCAGGTAAAAAGGCTACAACAGAACAAGGTAGAGGATAGCCACTTAAATGCACTTAATTTTACAGAAGACATTGAGGCACCTGTAGGATGTTGATAGGTGCTTGCTTTAGATGTGGTAGCATTGAGAATTTTATGGCTAATTGCCCAGTGAAATAAGAGCAGGGGTCTACACAGCAGAGTAACAAAAGACCCTCTACTGCACCATTCGTAGTAGAGGACATGAAAGAGGTTGAGGTGGATCTAGTCAGTTTAAAGCATAGTCAAGAAATGTTTTTGAGACAGTTAATCGACCTTTTACTCCTACACCTCCTATTCGGGCCTATGCTGTGAAAGCTTAAGAAGAAGTTGATACTCTAGAAATTATAGCTGGTACTTTTTCTCTCTCTAACATTAATGTATATATGCTTGTAGATCTAGGTTTCACTCCTTCGTATATATGCAATGGAGATTTGGGTAAAAGTATTTTTGTTATGGATCAATTGAATTTTGATATATGTGTGACTATTCCCTTGGGCTACAATGTGTGTGTAAACAAAGTATATAAAAACTGTCCTATTATGATTTAAAGGAAAGAATTTCCAGTTGATTAAATTGTATTGCCTTTTCATAAGTTTGATGTGATATTAGGTATGGACTGATTGACTAAATACCAAGCAATAGTGAATTGTAAAGCTAAGACTATAGTAATCAATGATGTCGGGGGTAAAGAAATAGTGGTACAAGGTATTAAATTTAAATCCTTAGCAAATGTTATATCGGCTATGAAGGTAAGGCGGTTTCTTAAGAAGATATGCGAGGCATTCTTGGCTTTGATACTTGATTCTAAAAGAGAAACAGTGAACCTTTTGAGGAATTACTAGGTCTTCCACCTGAAAGAAAGGTTGAGTTATTTATAGAAATCTTGCTTGGAACTGCTCCCATCTCCAAAGCACCATATAGAATGGCACCATCATAATTAAATGAACTAAAAGTTCAATTGAAATAGTTGTTAGATAAAGGCTTCATTAAGCCTAGTGTATCATCTGAGGGCATACCGATGTTGTTTGTCAAAAATAAGGATGGCACATTAAGGATGTATATTGATTATAGGAAACTTAATAAGGTAATAGTGAAGAATAAATATCCATTACCTTGAATTAAAGATTTATTTGACCAGTTAAAGGGTGCTAGTGTGTTTTCCAAGATTGATATACGGTCAGAATATAATCAACTATGGGTAAAAGATGTGTATATTCCAAAGATTGCCTTTAGAACTTGATATGGCCATTACAAATTCTTGGTAAAGCTTTTTGGTTAACAAACATGCCAGCAATTTTTATGGACTTGATGAATAGGGTGTTCAGACCCTATCTAGATCAGTTTGTAGTGGCATTTATTAATGATATATTGGTCTACTCTTGAAATGAAGCCGAACATGCGGAACATTTTAGAATCATGTTGCACACTTTGCGAGAAAAATAGTTATATGCCAAGCTAAGTAAGTGTGATTTCTGGCTTAAGGAAGTCTCATTCCTTGGGCATATTGTGTCATTAGAAGGCATCAGGGTGGATCCTAAAAAGGTCAAGGCCATAGTCAACTGGAAATTGCCTAGAAATGTGTCGGAAGTAAGAAGTTTCTTGGGTTTGAAAAGTTATTACCATAGATTTGTGAAAGAATTTTCAGTGATTGCCTCTCCACTTACTAAATTGCTTCAAAAAGGTGTCAAATTTGAATGGACAAATAGACTCCAAGCAAGCTTTAAACAGTTAAAGAAAATGTTAGCAGAAGTTTCAGTTCTTACACAACCAGTAACAAGTAAAAAATATTCCATGTACAGTGATGCATCAAGGAATGGATTGGGTTGTGTGTAGTAGGGATGCGCATGGACCGATTAACCAGTCCATTAGCAAAAAAATTAACCAATCTATATACATATGTTTTTTTAAAAAACTAACCATTAACCAGTCCATTGCAATCGGTTAACCAATCCATCAATTTCAGTTTTTCGAACTGGTTAACCAATTTTTTTCGGTTAACCACTACAATTATAAATTGCAATTAAAAATTTAAATTATCAAAATACTTAAAAATAAAAATTGAATAACATACTTAATTCAACCTATTGTTCAAACAACTTATTAAATTGAGTATACTTTATTCAATCTTTTTCAAATTGTATTCATTTATGTATTTTTATTTTAAATAGTAATCACCCATTAGCATTTATGAACCAAATTAGGAATTAAGTAGATACAAAATATTATACTATTGGATAAAAAAATTGTAGATAAATGATTACTGATTGTATTATTATTTGCCTGATACATTTGGGTATTGCATTACAATTTTTCTTGCTTTTCTTTTTTATTTTATTGTGGTTGTACTACTAGAGGCGGAGCTAGATTTAGCAATTAAAATTAACTAAAGTGTACAATATATACCCTTACTCTATTAATTAATTGAAGATATTGGAGCAAGGGTATACAATTTATAATATTCCTTTTAATTATTTGTTATTGAATTTTTTAATAGTAAAAATTTTTAATATCAGATATTTTTTAGATGTAAGCTAGTATAACAGTAATACATTTTCTTAAAGAGTCGCAAGTACTCTTAGAAATATGAATTTTTACCTAAACTTGTAATATAAACTTGTTGCAATATATAGAAGGAAAAATTCACAAAATTTATACTCTATCTTATAATTTTCTGTTAATTGCTATATAACGAATTTATCACAAATTTTTTAATAGGAGAATTTCTATATTATATTTATTATTTTTTATTGGTTAATTAACAATCATATTCCAATTATTCGTATTTCGTAAAACCTACATGCAATATAATTATATTCTTTTATTATTATTATTATTATTATTATTATTATTATTATTATTATTATTATTATTATTATTATTATTATTATTATTATTATTATTATTATTATTATGTTATTTTAGATTGTCAAATTGAAGTGGAGAAGAAATTAAATTCATTATATTTATTTTTTATACAAACCGAATAAATTGTATCTGCATTCAATTTAAGATTCAGTTCTAATAATTGTATTTACTTTGCTTAAAAATAATACATTGCATTCACTTTTATTCATATTTAATTTTATATTCACTGAATATATGAAGCAAAAAAGCAAAAAGAGGACAACAATGATGACTTAGTTACCTTTTTATAAGCCCAATATGGCTTGAGGTTAAAATGGCTTAGATTTGACTTAAATGGCTTAAATAAACTGTATACCATATATTATATTTACCTTTTAAGTATATACAATGTACTATATCTTTATTTTTGTACAAACTGAATAAACTGTATACAGTATATTATATTTACCTTTTACCCCAATTTAATAAATTGTATTCACTTTTAATTTGTCAAAACTGAATAGACTATTTACAGTATATTATATTTACCTTTTGCCCCAATTTAATAAATTGTATTCGCTTTCAATTTGACATCATATGTAAAGTAGATATTGAATCAATATATTTCCTTTTCGAAAAAGATAAGTGGCTCAAATTGAGTCACTCAAATGGGGACAATAATGTAAATGTGTGTGTGTGTGTGTGTGTGTGTGTGTGTGTGTGTGTGTATATATATATATATATATATATATATATATATATATATATATATATATATATATATATATATATATATATATATATATATATATATTAATTAATTAAATCGGTCGGTTAATCGAAACCGACGGTTTTTTAAAATCGTAGACTGAAATCGAAAATTCATATTTTTAAAAACCTTAACCATTTTTTCTGGTTCGATTAATCTTAAAAATCGATTCGATTTCGAACCGATTTTTCGGTTAACCATTTTTTCGATTTTTTTTGCTCATCCCTAGTGTGTAGATACAAGATGGCAAGGTAGTGGCATATGCATCAAGGTAGTTAAAATCTCATAAACAAAACTACCCTACTCATGACTTAGAGCTAGCAGTAGTGGTTTTTGCTATGAAAATATGGCATCATTATTTATATAGGGAGAAATGTAGGATTTATACAGATCATAAAAGTCTCAAATACTTGCTTACATAGGGGGATCTCAACTTGAGGCAATACAAGTGGTTAGAATTGTTTAAGGATTATGATTGCATAGTTGATTACTATCCGAGTAAAGAAAATGTAGTAGTCAATGCTTTAAATCGAAAAATAGTGGCAACCTTAATGTCACAGCAATGCAAATGGAGACTTGCATCAAATAGGGCCTCAATAGCTCAATTAAAAGCTCAAACCAGTATAAGCCAAGCAATTATTGATGCACATAGAGGTGATAAAAAAACTATAGTAAATAGTTAAATCAATACATGAAAGAGGCCTAATGGAATATTCAAAAGGAAATTATGGTGTTATATATTACCGGAATAGATTATACATACCAGATGATAAATAGTTGAAAAGAACTCTTTTGCAAGAAGCATATAACACAGTTTTCTCTATGCATCCTGCTGGCAACAAGATGTACTAAGATTTGAAGTAGTTTTATTGGTGGCTAGGGATGAAAAGAGATGTAACTGAATATATTTCCAAATGCTTTACTTGTCAATAGGTAAAAGCGGAACACCAATTTCCTTTAGGACTATTAAACCCTATTCCAATTCCACAATGGAAATGGAATAACATCACTATGAATTTTGTTACCAGTTTACCTCCTACATAGAAGAAGCATGATGTAGTGTGGGTAATAGTGGATAAATTAACCAAGGTCGCTCACTTCATCCCAGTCCGATCTAACTACTCTATGAATAAATTGAATGAATTATATGTGAACAAAATTGCTTGATTGCATGGGATACCGGTATTAGTAATTTCAGATCGAAATTCAAGATTTACTTTCAGATTTTGGAAAAGCTTACAACAAACTTTAGGCATGAAGCTTTATTATAGTACTGCATTCCACCCATAAATAAATGGTCAATCTTAGAGAATTATATAAATTTTAGAAGATATGCTACGAGTATGTTTTTTAGATTTTTCAAAAAGTTGGTATAAACATTTGAACTCAATAGAGTCTGCATATAACAAAAATTACCAAACCAGCCTTGGCATGCCACCTTATAAAGCATTATTGGCCATAAGTGTAAAACTTCGATTTGTTGTATAGAGTTAACTAAGAATAAAATGATTGGTCCTGACATTGTTAAAGATACTAAGGAGAAGATTCAAATTGTCAAAAAAAGATTAAAAGAAGCAAGTGATCGATAGAAATCATGTGTGGATTTGAAAAGAAAGAATGTCGAGTATCAAGTTGGAGATAAAGTATTTTAAAGGTGTCACTGTGGAGGAAAATATTGCGATTCGAAAAGAAAGAAAAACTCAATCCAAGATTTATAAGTCCTTATGAAATTGTAGATCGAGTTGGACCTGTAACCTATAGATTGGCTCTTTCATCAAAATTATTAAGGCTACATGATGTTTTTTATATTTTCATGCTTTAACGATATCGATTTGAGGAATCTCACATAGTAACTATACAAGATATAAAAGTTCAATCTGATTATACTTACGACGAAGAACCAAAAGAGATCTTGGCCAAGAAAGTCAAACAATTGCGAAACAAGCAAATTCCTCTAGTTAAAGCATTGTGGCAACATCATGGCATACAGGAATCCACATGGAAACCTAAATTAGTAATGCAAGCATAACATCCATAATAGTTCAAAATAGATATGAATTTCGAGGATGAATTCTTTACGAGGGAGAGAATTGTGAGACCTCTACTTATATCCTAGGAGATTTGCTATATATGAGTCTAATTGATGATATGATTTACTTGTGCTTGTGTAGTTATTGTTATTGTAAGTTGGGATTTAGAAGAGATTGCTTGCTAAGGAAAGGTTAAAATGGTCATTTTACATTAAGTTATATAGATGCATATTTGAGAGAGAATATAATATTAGGGGCTCAATTGAAATGAGAAGGTGTAAGTTTTATGGTAAGAATAAGAAATTAAAGAAGACTAGGAAGCTAAGTGCAATTATCTAAAGTTAACCAAGTAAACCAATAGGATGCTAGCACCTAATGTCTCTAGATTTTTTATGAAATTGGAAAAAAAGTGGGGTATTTAAGGGGAGAGTTGGCTGGCCACTTAAAGTTGAAATTTCTGCAACTCTAACCCCTAAATAACCCATAAAAGTGATCCTAAAAAAATTCTGCTTGGTTTTAAAGAAGAGAGAGAATTTAGTGGTTAAAGTTTTAAGGTAAAAATACCCTCTTCTTCTCCTCTTCTTTGTTCTCATGATGAGAATTGAATGAAAGGAAGATATATATGTTTATATTTGTATTGTTTTCTATGTAGAAGGAGAAATAATCGAAGGGAATGGGAAAGAAATTCAAAAAGATTGAAGAAAGTGTTGGCTTGTTTAAAAGTATGGGAACTCCCTATGACTTTGATTGTGCATGTTTATGTTTATTATGATTGAAGTCAGCTTTAAAGTTACATGAGATTGGAAATAGTAAAGTAATCCTTAAAATATCTAAAATCTGTCCTAGGGTTCAATTGACCTATTAGGACTATTTTGGCTATAACTCGAACTAGAGGAAATAAAATTGAGTAATTCTAGTTGGAATAGAAACTAGACTGACAAATCTTGATTTCATATGAGAATTTGAAGTCTTAATCATTTTGTAAGATTATGGAAACTGAGCTTGAACTCTGATTACATTAACTGCCCTATCATTGGGAGCAATCTATGTTATTTATTGAATATCTAAAGATTTACATGTCTTAGTAGATTTATTTTTAATGTTTTAGAAACTAGAAAGATATAGGAACAACTTTGTAAAATATCACTTTATCTAAAAATGACGTTTGCTTGGTCTAAAATTATACACAAGTTGAACTTAACAATTTGTCTTCAGAATTTCTGGGATAGAATGGACCTCACGGTTTGTACCTTTCCGGTAATGATTGTGAGGTAGTCCAGAATCAATATAAAATCGAATTAACACCTATCTCACAGTCAACACCTATCAAGTAATGATTGTGACCCTCCCCTATTCTTCCTAAACTTAATTTTTAGATCCCAAATTGATACTAAAGTATACCTAGACCTCTCTAAGAACTCTTAGAAAATTCTAAAGTTATAGCATAACACACATGTGTATGTTTACATAGATGAAATTATATCACAATTGTTACACATTTGTGAATATGATTATGCAATGATAGTTAAAAGAACAATATGGTAACTATTTTGAATAATTGTATTTATAAGTATGCAATATGATGAGTTGTGTACAAGGGAATAAGTGTTATGTGAAATGAACAATGCATACACATAGAATTTGATGGTGGATAGATAGGAATGCCTATAGAATTACAATTGCAACTGCCATAGTTTTGACCCCATTTAGGTTCCCAGTATGTCTCCATTTGGAACCACAATATTGATCTCATTTAGGTCCACAGGTTTAATACCTTCGAATATTCATACGTTTAATACTTACGGGTATCCGCAACACTCCTTATCCACATCCACAAAACTTAGGCAGGCATTCACAGGATATGATAAATAGTAAATATTTGGTGCTAAAGAATAGCATGTTATGGATGACTAATCAAATATACATAAATGTTGCATAACTAATTATGATGTATTGTTAAATGATATAAATGCATCTTATTATTATTGAATGTTACGTGTGTTTGAGAATTACCACTGTGAGTGGTTGTTCACATACTTACTGTTCCCCACTAAGATGTATAGCTTAGTACGGGTGTTTATTTGTGTAGGTACACAAGGTAGGCCTTTCCAGCAAGGACAAAGTTAACAACGGTGAAGCCAACACCAGCTTAGGAAAAGTGCAAGTATGAAGATGTTGTCCTTTAGCTATGTTCTACTATTGTCAATTGTATATTTTGCTACAATGATGTAATGTAAAGGTACAATATGAAGAATTACATAATTATAATTATGATGTACTAAGAGCTTGAACCTGTATAGCCTATTCCTATGCATGGATTAAATTATGAATTATAAAGCATTACATGAAATATGAACCATTGAGATATAGTATGAATTGTTGAATGAAAAATAACATATTGAGCAAAAGAAACTAGAACATGCTAGACTAGTCCTTACACAGTGAATACGATGATCATAAGTCCAACAAAATTGATAAAAATATCATTATGTTATGAATAGCATTTTGGAGATAAATGCTTGAATTGTGAAAAATGCAAATGGGTCATAGACAAAAGTAAAATAGAATACGGAACACCATATTGTACACTAGATGAGAAAAACAAGTATTGAACTAAAAACTGAAATATGAAGAAAATGAAAAACAAAAAAGAATTTTCAAAAGAGCACATATGTGTAAAACAAAGGACAACTCATGACAAAAAATAAAAATAAAACAAATAAGAACAGGAAGCAAAAGAAGTCAACTCAAGTAAATTATAATATTTTATGATATTTAAACGAGAGAATTAAAGAATTTTTTTTTTTTACTTGCCTACTTGTACCGTGAAATTTATTAGTTGGATATCCATCACTGAATATCATCTGCTCAATGTGTAGCTTTTTGGTGTGCACAGATTTTAGAAGATATAAATCTGTACTTGAAGGGATAGGCAATGAATTGGTCAGAGTCACACAACAATAGTAATAAATTATTGTATTTGTATGTGGCATGTCGAAGTAGGACAGTGCTTTATACACGAATTACGTGAAATTTAAAATTATATTGCATTATAATATTTACCGTATATAGATGTTACATACTCTGTATTTTACAATCCCAAACATGAGAAAGGAGAATAAGTTTGAGTTAGCATTCTTCAATTACTCTCCATTACTCTAATAGAAACAAAGGCTAATTGAAAATAAAGTGTTAGCTATCAAGATAAAATTAATAATATCAAATATAATGAGATCCAACTTGCGCAGCAATAGACCGTACGCTTAATTTTATAATTAAATATACGTGCACAAAAGTGAAATATCAAATTCAAAATAGAACAAAGTGAAATATCAAATCCAATGGTCCAAATACATATATCAAATTACTCCTCTTTAAGTATTATATTTATATTGACTTTTTTTTTTTTTGTTATTATTATTATTAGCGGTCACTAAAATCAGATGGTTGTGGATCGGTTCATAATCCAATGAACCCAAATGAAAACTCCAGCAATCAAACCCATAATGCAATTAGGCTCCAGCTGCACAGAATCACAATGCCAATTACAAACAAATCAAAATTATTAGATAGTGCTATTTATTAATTTACAAATTAGTCTCGCCCCTCACCGAAGCATATAATTAAATGTTGTCCTTCTGACGCCTTCATTTGGTTCATGCAAGAGCAAATTTTGGTTAAAATCAAACCAAATCGATCAATTTTTAATTTGGTTCGATTTTTTGGTTTGAAATGTTAGAAAAATTCGATTATTTTGGTTCGATTTTAGAAAAAAAAAACAGCAAAAAAACCAAACCGACCAAAATTCTACTTAATTGGATAATTTTTTGAATTTTTTAATTGAATAATTATTTTTTATATGTAAATTATTTTATTTTGAGTTGCAAATTATACAAATAAATTTATCAATTATTAATATTTACTTTTAGTTGATAATTTAAAATTTTGATGATGGAATTAAAGATTGATGAAATAAAAAAAATTATTAAACAGTTTTTATTGTATTATTTATTATATATTTTCAAATTTTATCTTTAATTTGAACTTGTATTTTGTATAACTTGAATGTTTTTACTTTAACATATTATAATTTATAATTTTGCATAATTTTTAGATAATTTTTTATTTTTTTTAAAAAAATAAATTTAATTTTTAATTTTTTGATTAATTAAACTAAAATAACTTAAAATTTCAGTTCGATTAATATTCGATTATTTCATTAATTTGATTCAATTAACTTAATTTTTAAAATATCAATTTTTAATTATTTCGATTTGATTCGATTCTAGAACCAAACCGAACTCTGCACACCCTAATTTGGTTGATGATGAGATTTAGTAAGTACAGAACAACATCAAGAAAAAGGATTCAATCCTATTAGTAAGACCCAACAGACTCTGTAATCTATGACCGCACTTTAGTCTTCGAGCCCCAAGATACCACGAAAGCCATTACCAAAAACGACTGATCAAAACCAAAACTCATTGCCTCCCACATTTTCAAGAACAAATGTAGCAGCTTAATAATTTTGATGATGCCTTTACTCTTCGTATATCAAAAAATTGGAACTGGTATAAGCACGAGATTGGTATTAACACGGTGGCATATACAACCTTTTATTCTTCTTTTCTTCTAAAACATCACAACACCTAATCGAATGCCCTCACTAGGCTGCATGATCATGCTCGATTGTAGTCTCATCAGCTGAAGACGATCCTTTCGATGCTGGAACATAAGGCCATGCTAAAGCTGCAGTGCCAAGGGTTATCACTGTAGCAATTGAAGCCCAGACCCATCGCTGCCTTCTTTTCCTCAACTGCCTATTACGCCGTGCCAACTCTACACGCAGATAAGCACAAAAGAATTAATAAAGCAATATTGTAGTCACAAATATGTGCAACTGATTGACATTTGACATATAAGGATACTTGTATGCGTAGAACCTAATCATTGCACAATGAAGTTCGGCCATTGTCTAAATCATAATTAAAACTATTTGTTTGTCACTATATTAACATTTCAACAAAGTAAATTTCAGATATACAGTCAATAGCTAAACCATTATCATTCGTTATTTCACTTTTCAGGAAGTACATACGACTTTACATTCCATTTTGTACAGTATTTTGAAGCATTGTCCTGCCAAAAGGCCATTACTGTGCAACAATTCTATAGTTCCAAGTCTCTAGTAGACCCCCAATATAAATAAAAGAAGAAAGTAAAAGTTGAAGAATCAAGGGAAATAACATTTCCTTGCGCAAAAGGAAAAAGTTGGCTTCTGATCTAGAAAGCCGTTCATGGTATAAGCAGAATAATTCGCAGATGTCTTCACTTACTGCCCATGAATGCGGTGAATCCATGAACCATCTCATAAGGAATTTTAGAACAAATTAACACACAGAAAGAAAAGAAAATAATAACAATAATAAGTTGGCAATGATTTTAGGAAGTTAAAAGCTCAAGATTGATAAGCAAACTAAACAACAAGAAACAAAGAGTGCAGAAATCTCACCTACAGCTTCTTGATTTCTCTGAGACATTTCTCGATTCATAGCCTCATAATAATGAAGCCGGTCCATCAGTCGAGCAATCTCAAAGTTCTTAGCCTCAATTTGAGTTTCCTTCTCCATCTCTGCCTCAGCTTTTCCAATGCCCCTCCCAATGGAATCTGACACAAATCGAGCGAGGTAAACCTGCTGGCATATCTCCTCTGCAGGATCAGTATCAGGAGAAAGCACACCCTTCTGAACAACAGAGGGAAATGCAGGAAGAGTCAATCCTACAAGGGCTAATAGCTCCCTGATCCTCTGCCATTGATTTTGCACATTATTCAGAGTTTCCTCTGCTTGCTGTCGCCTCTCTACCTCCATCAATAAATTTAATCTCATATCACGCAATTCTGCTTCAACATCATTTAGAGTACATAGAACAGACTGCGGCCCATTGTCAGAGGAAAGCTCTGGAGATAATTAATAGCAAGATAAGTTTATTCATTCTGCTATGTAATCAATAGCAAACATCCTAAACAAACAATACATAATAATGCATGGAAATGAGTGATCTGGGTTTTGCATAGATAAATAGAGAACCAATACAAGCTACTGAATATAAAATGAAAGGTTATATACCATGCCTAATAACAAAGACAAGCTTCTTGCAAATATGAAACATTATAGCCAATGTGGGGGGAAAAATAGCAGCAGTAACATAATAAAATTCTCCATTAAAATTTTATTTCATGCCCAAGTAATAAGCAATGAAGAAATATAGTTATATGTGGCCAGAACATCAAAGTACCTTCCCAGGCATCAAAAAACTCTCCCACTGGCGAGGTTGTAGGGAGCTTCCCAGAACTTTCCATGACAGAGTTGTCTTCACCATCAGTGTTGCTAGTGTAACCCACTGATTCTGGTGGTTCGAAGAAATCCTCAAGCTCACTATCTCTCTCTGAATTCGACGTAACAGACTTAAGCACACCATTTTCCGTGGGCAAAACATTACTCACATTTCCAATTTTAAGTTCCTCGTTACTGCTTCCCATTTCATCGCCACAGAGACCATTCATACACTCTCCTTCGCTAGAGGCCTCATGGGAACCATTTGCAATCTCTTCCTTACGGGGATTGTTATGGATGCCATTTACATTTTCCTCTTTAACAGAATTAGGAACAGAAAAAGTAACAGAACAATCTCTAGTTGAATCAAGAACCTTATTTCCTGCATTATTTGTATTTCCATTGACCTTAACCTCATCAACATTTTTGCTGCGGGAAGCTACATCATCCTCAGAATGGCTTTTCAAAAGACGTGGCCCGCGACGCTTGTGGTTAATGATATATGGTGAAGGCGGGAATGAAGATGGCGAATCAGGAAGTGGAGTTGGCTCAGGAGTGGCATAAAGTACAGGTGATATTTGAGGGCGACTAACTTTCCTCTCTACTGCTGATGTACTGTTTCTCCTCTCCAGGTTTGACTTTGGTACAGGCCTGGCTTTTGGAATAGACTTCAGTCTTGGAACAGGGTTTGAACTAGGAACAGACTTGTCGACAGATTGAGATGTTCCAGGTTCTAATAACCTATCCAAAGCTATAGCAGTGAAAGTTGACATGGCCCTGCATAATCAACCAGTAGAAAAAAACATAAATAAAATTATTGCTCGCCAACATAAAATTTACTGGAAAAAACAGCTATAAAAAAAGCAACTTAAAGCAGAAATAAATAAATAAAATCAAACTAGTTCATAATGCACACTAACTAGGGAAAAAGTATCTAGACAAGAAATGTAAATTAACAAATAAAAGACAAAACGAGATAAATTAAGTGAAAAAAAAAAAAAAGACTAGCACAGCCCAATTAAACGAGCAATCTCTAACCCACCCAACAGCACCAGGCCCCAACCATCTAATCTTCCATGCCATAAAACTGTCATCTAAACAAACATAAAGTTCTCCAATTAGCAAATAGATCTATGGATAGAAATTAGTAATCTCCAGAATTCCAAAATAGTTAGAGATGTACACTACCTTGATTTTTAATCTAGAATCAGAAATCAAACACATTAAATAGTATTTTACAACTAAGGTGGTCGGGGTCATAATGAAGGCAGTGAAATGTACATTAAAGCACCTAACAAGTGAACTAGCTCAAGCAAACAACAGGGAGAGATTGAAGTTTCTTATATGGAGAGCTATAGAACGGACATAGAGAAGAGGAGGGGAGAGAGGGTGAGAGATAGACAGCTCCAATCTGCAAGCAATTCCATTCCTCATTGTTTCACACTACGAATTTGCCTACCAAATCAAACTCTCAGCAAGTTCATCCAACCATGAAACCCCCCCCAAATGAAAGCAGGGTGTGAAAAAGTTACAAGGATTGAAAATCAAGTTAGAGTTAATTCTATATTTTTATGCTCTTTACGCAGACACACATCTTTTGATAAAACAATATTTTTGCCTGAAGGAATTGGAACCTAATAACCCACGAATATTACTCAATTTTGTAAGAGAATAACATCTGATAGGCAAGCTTGAAGATTGCGGAGGTTCTAGCTACCAGTCACGGTGCCATGTAAATAGAAAAGTATATATCCGGCAGGGGGAGTAGAGAGGGTGGGACGGCTGAGATTATATGAAGGAAAAGGAAATAAAATAAAATAAAAAGCCAAGCTTTAGGGTTTCATGCTAATGTTCTATTAAATTTGCCGCATACTCGATGAAAATATTGGACGAATTTGTTCCTATCTCTAAAAAATAAAACAACACGAAAGAAAAAGAAAGTAAAAACCTTCCAAATCGAATCTACAGAGGGTTTAATGCTCCATTTCTAGTTCGCAGAAATGTAGATTAAAATATGAAAATAGATAAATAATTAAAAAAAAAAAGGAGGAAGAAGAAAAATAAGAAGAGGAGGTTGATAACTGCAACCTGAAACAAACACAGCTAGACATACTAATGCAAGAAGAATCCCAAATTAACCTAATCAAACAAAACTATACCCCTATCGAAATTGAAAAAAGGGCTAAAAATATACCAGATTCCTAGCTGAAACCTTGAATTCCAAAATATTCTATTTTCACACAATTTTTTTTTTTTAAATCTAAGCAACCAAAACATTCCGAAAATTCAAAATCCAAAATTAAAAGCAATAAATTATATTCAGACAAAAAAAGAGAGTAAGAGTTACCTTAAAGGAACAGGAGGAGAGAAATCCTGACACACAGAGAGATAAACGAGAAAATCAGACTGTATAGAAACAATAAAAAGAATAGTAAAGCATATGCTGATTTATAATATGATTTATAGCTTTTCTTTTTACCTTCTTCCCCACTGTTAACGTTCACCTTGAAGAACAAGGCAATATAAAAAAGAATTTAATTAGATAAAGAAATAGAGAATAACCGTTTAGGTAGCGAAAGGTTCATGTCAGCTTTGAATGGCCATTTCCAGTCTGATTCCCTCCGCAAATGTTTGAATGTTTCTTGTTTTTCTCTTTTTTTATCCCTTTTTTAGAAAATAAATATCTTTTCCTTTTCTTATTTTAATTTAAGAAAATGTTTTAGGGCACACGTATGTGTATACGTCTGGAACTTTTCAAGTCCGAACTTTGACCCAGCGGCCTGTGCCTACTAGAAGATTAAAGGGTATTTTAGTCTTCTTATTAATTATTACAGTTTGAAAGCGATCTCAGGCAGTTTCTCCCTAGCGTTTGAAAGTTAAATGTTATTAAAATTGTACCGACTAAAAAATTAATAAAATTAAAAATTTATGATTCTATCAATTTAATTAAATTTTTTTATTTTTAAAATATTATAATTATTATAATTTTTTAAATATTATTGTATAAAAATTAAAAAAATATTTATCAAATATTAAATATATGTTACAAATATTTTAATAATAAATTATAAAATATAATTTTAATTTTATTATTACAAGTGATTAATTATGAATTTTTGAATATTATATGTTAGAAACATAAAAATATAATCATATCATAAAAATAATTTCAAGTTTAGATGGAATACTAATAAAATAAATACAAAAAATATTAACCTTCCGTATATGAGTATAATTATATTTAATTACAATAAATTTAAATAGATAATAAGTATATTAAATTATTAAGTGATATTTTTAGAATTTAAAATTTTAATTTTTCAAATAAATAAATAATAGAAATTTAAAATATATATGTATGTATATTTTAAATTTCTATTATTTATTTATTTGGAAAAAATTAGTATTTTAAATTCTAAATATATTACTTAATAATTTAATATACTAAGTATATTAAATTATTAAGTAATATATTTAGAATTTAAAATACTAATTTTTCAAATAAATAAATAATAATAATAAATATATATATATATATATGTTATTACAATGAATTAAAAATATAATAAGTATATTAAATTATTAAGTGATATACTTAAAATTTTAAATACTAATTTTTTCAAATATATATATATATATATGGATGGGTGAAAATATACAAAAATAATAATTTTTTACACCTTTTAGTAAAAAATTCGGTTTTATCCTGTTTAATTTGATTTTTTGCCAATTCGATTTTCAGTAGTTAAATCAACCAATTAGCCAGCTGATTCGCGGTTAAACCGGTTCGACCATCCGGTTCGATCCGGTTTTAATAACTATGCTAATATTTATATCTTGGGTCAAAGCAGGCGGTGTCGTTTTTGTCCGTTAATCCCCACACGTGCCTTTGTAGATTTTAGACAATTGCTGAAAGATTGAAATGTTTGGATTTCTTATAATTAAAATTCTTAAAATTACACATGCAAGAGAAGTTTAAAAAAAGAAAATAAACTTTTTCCTAAGTTTCGCATCTTTCCTATCTAATTTCTTAAATTTATTGTGCTGTGTTAGGTTTTTAAATATTTAATGGAAAAAATTTTAAATCATTGATTTAATTAATATTATTATTTTATCAAATTTGTTAAAATAAGTACTAATAAATATCTGGAGACACAGTAGGATACATGAGGACCTATATAAAATAAAATTTATTGATACAAAAATGTGTTTGCAGATTTTAATATAGGCTTTTAAGTTCTTGGTTGCTGATATAAATTAGAATTAGAAATATTGGCTTGAATTTCCATTTGGAAATTCATTGTCTTCACTCTTAATAATAATAGATCTACCAATCCATGAAAGATGGGTCGAATTTTAATCGGAACTACATGACTTTTCAAATATTTTTCTGTTTAGTTCCAACTCATTGTCCAATTATAATCGAAACATAAGATGAAAAACTCAAGTAACATGCAGAAAAAACGTTTTGATAAAATGTTTAAGCAACATCATGCTTTCATGCCTCGTAATATACATTTGCTTAAAAAAAAATTATTCTCCTTCAAACTTGAATCTATAATCCAAAACCAAATTAGATTCAAACAAATGAAATATTTAGATTTATTAAAATTGGATGGATTTTAATGTAGTTTTTTTTTCTAAAAGCAAACAAATGAAAAAGAAAAGAAAGCCTAATGGTTAACAAAAGTCTAATTAAAAACAAGAAATAATAAATCTTCATAAATATATAATAAAGTTATAATCACCTTCTTAATTACCTTGAAAGAGAACAGAAGAACCCTAATTAGGAAGAAGAAATATAAAATTAATCCTCTGAAGCAAAATTTAGAAATAAATTTAAGGAGAGATTAATTTTGATTTATAGAATTGTTTTTGGGTGCAATATAAAGAGTTTAGGTGTATTCTCCGACTTCACCTTGGAGAACAAGGCAAAATTAACAAAATAAAAATAAAAAGACATTTATTAGAGAGAGAAAAAAACAGATGGAGTTGACCACAACTTTTTATCCAATCAATGTTTATCGCTACTTAACTCACACCCACTACGCTCCCTTTCTTATTCCTTTTTCTTCTCTCCCAAGTATTATTTTTATGTTTCCTCTTTTTTCCATTATTATTGGACAAATATTGCCCATGGTTTTTTTATTATTTTTTTCTGCTCTTAATTTTTTTAAATAAAAAATATGAAGTAATATTTGCGTTAAAATAATATAAATATATTTCATTAATGGAGCTAACTGAACTTGATTTTTAGAGTTACCAACCAATTGAAAGGATAGGTGTAATAATGTACTCAATCATCGTCATAATATCCATTTCATGCCTTACTTTTAGTTTGGGTGAGGTTTTATAATATAAATTACATGTTTAATTCTTATATGTATCATATTTATCAATGTTAAGTGTCTATATTCATATGCAATTACATACCATAAAATTTCTTTCCATATATGCACATAAAATTTGAATTTTAACTACATTTACATGACATTTAAGTTTACTACATGTTCTCGTTATAAAAGTATTAACATTAGCCTTGACCACTGCAGGATTGTCCCTAAAACTATTTGTACCTAGACGTATTAGCATCTGTAGTGAGCTATAAATTTTAGTGGAAAACACTTAATCTCGTGCGACCACGAGCCAATGAGTAGCTTTCCTCTTGGTCCACTTGTTGGACATAGGAAAATAACAATTTACTTCTCTAACCTGTTTAATCCATTCAATTACATATATATTTCTACCTCTATTTATACATTAATCCAACTCTCATACTTGTTTATTTATGCATTTGCATGCTATTTTAATCAAATTACTATTATGCCACCATCCTTTAAGTTAATTTCCAATTTAACGCCATATATTATTATTCGTATGCACCCTAGACATGTTCAATTACTACTAGGATATATGTTGGTCACGTATGGAGAAAGTTTTAGACACCACACATGTCCTGATAAATCAGGCAGTGTTGTGAATGCTTTAATTTATGCCATGAATTTGTATAAGTTATAACACATTGAAAATTTTATTTTAAATCCAATTGGACTCTTCTTTCACTTGATAGAAAAAAAATAGTTGACATTTTAAGCATGTAATAACAAATGAGAAATAACCATATAATCATATTAAGCATAATAATTACTTATAGACATTAAATATATATGCAAACATAATGAACATATAATGAATTATGAGCTCATAACAAAATGATACTGTTATAATAAATTTAAATTAATATGCATAGAGAATAATAGGTGCAACATAATATGGCATAATTAAATTCTAAACATATTAGCTGATTTCTAATAACTAAAATAAAAAATTGAAATATTTAAATGTTTAATGCTTGCAAAATGTCCCGTAAAGGACTTAACTGAAACAAGCCATAAACGGTTTAATTTAATTAAAATAAATTGACAGAAGAACTCAATTAAAAATATTTGAAAAGTAGTAGGTATTAATAAAAATTCAAATTATTAAATAATACAGGATGATTTAAAAAATTATAAAAATGATCATTTTTTTATTTGAAATTAAATTTTACCCGTAGCCACAAAAAGACAAAAAAACATATTTGAAAAGGTTCACTTAAGCCTAGAGGGCATTGTGGTCTTTTCCTATCTAAAACCCTAGGTATAAAAGATTACTTTCTCTCTCTCATCCTTCAATCCCTACCGGCTGCCTCTCTCATATTCCACGCTTCTCTTATCTGTACAACTTATTTTCTCTCTTTTTCTTCCTCATATGTACTTCTTGTAATAGTTATTGTGAGTCCTCAATCATGACCCTAATCGAATTATTGTTAATTAATGAGGATTATCATTAATTAAGGCAAAATTTGGATTATTTTACAATTATCGATGTTAAGTCCCAAGAGGGGTATTTTGGTAATTTCAGCATGTATATAATTGAGTTTGGGTAAGTTATAATTTTAAGAAAGTATGTAATTGCAATTAAATAAGAAGTCTTGGGGTTAAATTGTAAGAAATGAAAAGCTAAGAGATTAAAGTGTATAAGGGTATTTTGGAAAATTCTCTTGGTGAGATATTTATTCCCCTCAATTAGTCAGGGATTTTGGGAGAGATGGAGATCGGTATTTTGAGGGAGATCTCTCTCTCTCTCTCTTTCTCTCTCTGTGGTTATGGTTACGGGTTGAGAAGAGAAAGCTTAGGGTTTGTGAGTTGGTCACTCAAAGGTGATGTTTTCCCTCTTGCAATCTTTCTTCCTTCTTAGGTTAAATTTCCAAATTTAAGGGTTTGAAGGATTATGATTGTTATTTTTATGTCTAAGGAGAAGAAAGAAATCTTGAGTAAAGGGGAATGGATCAAGAAAGAGAGAAAGCTAGATCCATGGATTGTGAAGGAGATGAAGCTTGAATATCAGGTATGGTAAATTATTTATGAGTTGTTAGTGTATATGTTTTTCCCTCTTTTGTTATATGTGTTTTCTTAGTTGAGATTAAGGGTTCAATATAGCAGATTAGATGAGTTAAGAATTTTTTAAAGCTTAAACATTCACTAATGTAAATAAGTTGGTGGAGATCTGGACATTAAAAAACTTGATCTGAGAAATTTGTGAACCCTAGTTGCCTAAATTCTCATGTACAACCACTTGGCCATTTTCTTCATGGGTGTGCACGGCCAAGCATGGCCTTTTCTCTTTGGCATGCACGGCCAAACATAGCCTTTTCTCTTTGGTGTACACGACCACTTATGGCCTTTTGCCTTTGATGTACACGACCACTCATGGATTTCCTTAATGCCATGCATGGCCACTCACCCTTTTGTCTTTTGAAATGCATGTCCACTTGTAGTTGTTCTCCTTCTCCATGCATGGCCACTTATGCATTTTGTTCGTGGGAATGCATGGCCACTTGAGGTATCTCCTCTTCTTATGCACGACCACTTGTTGTTTTCCTCTTTGACATGCACGACCACTTCCACATTATTTTTCAATAGTTCTTCTTCATTCCAAGCTATTAATTATTCATAAATCATGAACCAGTATTGTGGCATATAAAATATTGAGGAAAACCAAAGTTTGCAATGAATAATGATGATGGTGATTGTGTATTAAAGTGGTAGATAGTATGTCATTGGATTACTGATGAATCAATATAGTTGTAAAGCCTGCCCAAAGCTAAAGCCAGTAAGATATGTTTAGAAAAGTATAAAGCTAAGATGAGGTGTTTCAGTAATTTGAATGATATAGAGAGGGAGTAGATCGAATTAAATTATAAGTCACCTAAAGTCACCAATATGTTGTATATGGTATGGCCACTTCAATTAGAGAATACCTTGTAGACCTATATGCCTATAGAAAGAGTGAAAAGTTTTAGAGTAATGAAACGTATTGAGGTAATGTATGTGGTTCCTTTGAAAGCTAATTTAGAGGGACTTGCATATGCTAATGCTAATAAGAATGGTTTCGGTAGAATATGTTTTAGTACCTATTAGGCATAAGATTAAAGAAGAGTAAGAGGCAACATAATAATCTAAGAATTATGTGCTATTTAATGTGTCATATAAAAGGATGGTCTATAAAGTGTATAACCTAGCAAAGTAAATGGTGTTACCCAATTTACTACACACTTGATGTGTCTTGTAATGGCATGAAAATATTATGATGTGGTCTAGTGTTATAAAAGGATGGTCTATAATGTGTATAACCTAGTAAAGTAAATGGTGCTACCTAATTTACTACACACTTGATGTGTCTTGTAATGGCATGAAAATATTACGATGTGGTCTAGTGTGATAAAAGGATGGTTGAATGATATTTGTCTAAGATAAATAGGTGGGACATTGCATTTTATGTTTAGTTATGAGACGGTAGAAGTTTGGTTATACTTCAGGTTATAATGGAAGGTAGGGAATAGCTTTAATGTAAAGGAACATGCTTACCCCTTTGGCTCACACCTTATACCTTATTATGTAAAAACTCATACCCACAAGTAGTGTGATGATGTATAAGATGGAATAATCTTACATAAATGTACCTGAGTATAAATGTTATAAGATAAAAAGTACAAGTAAGATGGTTGATGCACATATGATCATGTTAGAATATACCTTATCATCCAGGACCTAATAGACTATAAAAGTGAACTAAAGAGTTGAATAAGAACAAGTGTTGACCTTAGCATGAAAATAACTTATTCATCTTATTATATTGGTCATATACGCTTAAATGTTATTCAAGTAAATATGTATTGATGTGAGCTATGATGCTGTATAGAAGCTACCTATGACAATCATTAATAAGGTACGTCATTGAGAGCTATTCATGAGATATGTAAATTCTATATTGTATAGTTGATATGATCCTGCTATGATAAGTAGTCTAATTTAATATGTGAACAAGTAAAAGAAATAAAAGAATGTATTACCATGATTCAAGATGCATTTATGTATATGTGTATATGTGAGTGGGGACATATATATGATTTTATGAAGGCTTTTAGTAACAAGATCTGCACTTTCATATTGCTTCATTAGAATCATGCTTAATGCTAGCTATGAAGAAATGTTAATGAAACTGTGAGACTAAATGACCTACATCCATGTGTAATGGAGCTTAAAGCTCGACATTAATGTATGATAAAAATGATATGTATTTTTTTATGAATTGTGGCTTCAAGCCAAATGATGTGTTAAGTAAAGAAGAATATGATGAATCAAAGATATTATTAAATGGTTAAGCCTATGGGTCTTAGTTCAGTTGTGGATTAGATAGGCATGCCTAGAGGGATACAGTCGCAGCTGCTATAGTTGACCCCGTTTGGGTCTTGTTCCTTAATGGAACCATCATTTGACCCTGTTTAGGTCTATTATTTGTTTTTTGCTGGAACCATTGCTAGACCCCATTTGGATCCATTATTTGATATCTTAGGATATCGATAGTTGATACCTTCGGGTATCCATTGCTCTCGTTATCTACCCTTGGAACTAGTACTTAGGCAGGCTATTAAAGATGATAAAAAAATATAAGAAATAAAGTGTATATATATATGAATTGATTTCTTCACTTATTTAACATAAGCATAATCAATGACTTATTGTGTTGTGTTGTTTTATCTTAAATTCCTTTTGGCTATAACTGTCTTTATGAAATGAGATGCCATGTTTAGTATATCATGATTGTGAGATATATATCACATCGACCATAAGGAAGGTTCCCACGTGAGTGCCGGTGTGAGTTGAATTCCATCGATGGGTTCCACTGAGAATATATGGACCCCAAAGTGTACAATATTGTATTAGAACTTATATGGAATGTAACTTGTATATTAATTTTCATGTACTTTGAATTCATGAAATGCATGCTTGTAACATAGAGATTTTATCTAGTAATTGTGACATGTAATGCTTGTTCTTCGTAATCGCATGCAACTTCGTAGTCTGTTATTATATATATATATATATATATATATATATATATATATATATATATATATATATATATATATATATATATATATATATATATATATATATATATATATATATATATATGACGGCTCACACGCACATATGCATAATGATAACATTGACCTAACTATGTGTAATGTATGATATAAAATGGTGTTGTAAGAGATTTAAGTTACCATGTTAAGATAACATTAAGTAATACATATGTATGAAACAAGAATGAGAATTGAGTTATTATAAGAAGAAATCTTGTCTAATATTATCAAAGGGATGTTGCATGACATAAGCACTTCCTTAAACATGCCATATCGATTAATTGAATTAAGTGGAGTTTGTGTGATCAATAATCATGATCGTTTGAGTTGTAAGGAGAAAGAAATATGAAATGCATGAATGACAATAGTTTGACATGAATAGTAAGCTATAGTGATGTTAGTGAATTAATTAGTCTAAGAAGGATCAAGCTAAGTCAAGTAAATACTCTAGTGTAACAGGGTATTCATTGTTAAGGCTGAAGTCTTTCTCAAATGATCAATAGAATAGACTCATATGTTATTTTGTGTTATAGTAAAAGTTGTGTATATATATATGATAATATGACTTAGGAAAATAAGTTATCTATAGAGTTTTGTTCCCCAATAAGCTTTATAGCTTAGCACGGGTTCGTTTATCCATGTAGGTGTTAATGTAAGCCCTAGCCCCAATGCATTGTTATAAAACACTTAAATTAATAAATGATGCATTTGTTTTATCTATTGTATTCTAGTGCATATAAATTGATAGAACTATCCAAGAATGTTGTTTCAGTTTAAGTTATCATATGTGAGGCACATGGTTGTAAGACCTTGAAACAATAGAGACTTCATTCTAAATATCCCTAGTCAGTCATTGTTATGGGAATAACAAATGAATTAAGATTAGTATGTTCTTTTTGATAAGATGAGTTATGTCTTACGAATCATAAGGACAAGAGTGTCAATCGGAGATCATAGATACATGTTTAGAACATGGTATCTGAATTCGATCCGCTCATGAGAACACTGCAAGGTACTAGTCATAAGTGTTTCTCATGTGCAAGTTTTGCATCGGAGTTCTTAGACCTAAAATCTCTATGAAACTCTTTATGAATTACTGTGTACTTTGATATACACCTAACGTACTAGTAATAGGGTGACAAGTATGGTTATGCACTAATTCATGTTAGAGAGTATGCGAGAAGTAAAGGGATTACCCCTCTCAATAAGAGAGAAAATATCGTCAGCCACTTGATCAATGAACTGAGAAGTGTATGGCCATACCAAGATGAAATAATGAGTAATTATTATTTATCTGAGAGTTTAGTGTCACTGGAATATCAAGAAAGGAATTAGTATATATAAGGATGACTAGTTCCATGCCTTATATTAATTCTGATATTTAAGGGTAAGGACTATGCAAAATTGCATTAGGTCACTAAATGCCATTTGCATTTTCATTTAATTTGGAATGCTATAATATCTTGCTAGAGAATATATATAGCCTTTGAATTAATTTATTAATTCATTGCCAATATTAAATGGACCTATAGGATCACACACAAAGCATTAGGCTTAAAATATTTAAATAGTATATTGGACATTAATTTGGGATTTTAATTAAAGTCAAATTAATGTATGTAATGGGTATTAAAAATGCTAATTGGACCTAGGTCTATGAGAGAGAGAAATTTGGCCCACAAGGTTTAATTTTAATTAATTAATTATCTTAGATTAATTAAATTAATTGAGTATTAAATCCTAATAGCATTTGAATCAAAATAAAACATCTAATTAGGAGAGAGTGTAGCCGAAATTTATAAGAAAAATCCTAGTGGATTTCGGCATGTGCACAATTCCTAAATTAGTGGTGGATTTTGATTAAATGTATTATGTCATTTTAAATTAATTTGAATTTAAAACCTAAAGGAATTTGAATTAATTTGAATCACTTAATTAGGTAGTGATGGAGGCTGAAAATACTATCTAATTCAAGGGGATTTCGGCATCCACAATATTTCCTAAGCCAAGTGATATAAATTAATGAGATGATTTTTCAAGGTTAGATTTTTCTCTCTCTAAGCCGCCACTCTCAAGGGGAAAGGACTCTTCCTTCTTCTCTTGGATTTTGGACAGCCTTTGGAAAACTTTAGAAAGAACAAGATCAGGTCTTGTGTCTTTAGTTTAATACCCATTGCCAAATACACAAAGATTAGAGCTAGCACTCTAAGTTTTAAGCCTTCCTTACAATTGTGTGTGTGAGCATAGAGAGGAGTGGCATAAAGGCTGTTTCTTTGACATAGGTGATCAAGATTTAAAGCATATAAATTCATCCTATTTACTGGTCATCATCAAAATCAAGATTTGAAGTGCATCTAAGATTGTAAGTTTTAAAACCTTAAAATTGCATATTTTCGATTCTTGTTGTGGATTGTGTGGTATGTATGATTAATATTTTTATTTTTCCACTACGTGATCATCATTGATATGCCATGTTATATCCCATCAATGGTATCAGAGACTAACCATGCTTATTTTAGTGCTTTAGATGCATTAAATCTTGATTCAAAAATCGTTATTGCATAAAACCACAATGCTGAAATTTTCTATTTTGAGTTTTTTTTGCATTGTTTTAGTGTAAAAACTATTTTATATGATTAGTTAGGTATTATAATTATTATGACATGTTAATATACTGTCCTAAGATGTTCTTAGAGTTGTTCATGGTCGATTTTAATTATAAATACCTGATTGTACATGTTAATCTTGAAACTAGGTGCTAGTTAGTATGTTTTGTGTTTGTAAACAACTAGTTTTCAAAATTAAATGTATAAACGTGTTTGGCATGTTTGTAAGTGTTTTTAAAGATTAATAACAGGTCTAGACATATTTTAAAATTGGTTTTAATTCTGGTCCATGACAATTTAATTAATTAATTTTAAAATCACTTAAAACTATGACTAGTTTGTGTTTGTTGCATGTTTAATCAACATTGTTTGTTTGGCAAAAACACATTTAGATCAGATCTTAACAGAAATTTAAATCAATTTTTATGAACTTATTTAAATTATTAAATGGCTCATAAAATCGTTTTAAGTGTTTGTGTATTTTTGTGGCATTATATGAGCATTAAATAACTAGTTTCATTGTTGTTTGTTTGTTTTTGTATGAATGCCGTGTATGATATATGTTCTTCATGATTTTATTCACATTGGAACATATTATATGTATTTTTAATGTTTATGGGTTGTATGACATAAAATTAAAAATGACATTAAAAATTGAAAATTAAATTAGAGTTGATTTATGACACAAATCTAACTAGTTTGTGTTTTGGGCTTTTAAGAGAACTTATTCAATAAGAGGATTTAGTACATTGGGCTTCATCCCAGGCCCATCATGGGGTCTTCTCTTAAAAGTTCAAGCAAACAATTTCCATTAATGGGTTTGGATAAATTAATTAAAATTGGACTTTGTTTTATTCATGAATGTTATGTATGTTTATTTACTTGTTTTGTGTGATGAATGGATATGCATGGTGCATTCATGGGCCTTGGGTTTTTATAATTAAATATGGCATGTGTGCCATTATGTATTATTGTAAAGGTTTTATTTATTTCTTAGTATAGAATTTATTTGAAGACTTTGTAAATCAAGACGAAGCCCACCGAAGTGGAGAAGCCCAACCCGAAGATTCTTATGTAATAGTATAGAATCTTAGTTGTAGGTTTTTAGGCCCATGTTTGTCACACTTTACTTTATGCAATTATATATATATGCATGCTATGAATGGATGAAAAAGCGTATGCCATGTAAGCCGTAATAAAATGAATCCTAAAATAGTAAGTCACAAAGTTGCCTTCCTAATTCGAAACATGTCAAGGCATCGATCATCGGTCATATAGACTAGGAGTCCTAAATGCGGCCAATTATCTTTGTGAGGTATGGGTTGTGAATGTAGGTTGGACTTAACATGGAAAGGGATGCTCGGACCTAGGCAACTAATAAATGGTTTGTGCTATAACATCTTAAGATATTAGCCCATTTGATCTAAGAGTCATGTACGAGACATGATTGGAGTTTTCTTACCTAAGTAACTTAACTTGTTAGGTGTACAAGCTCAGCTTGACTAATAAGTTGTTGTGAAAAGTGGATCTTGGCCCACATTAAATCACTAACATGAATTATTTAAAGGGATATTAATTCAGTTTGTGGGATTATAAATAAGACCTCATTTAATGTTGCTAAAGTTTTTAATTGTAGATTGAAAATGGCTATCTTTAAACAACAACTTTTCATTGCGATCAGTCCTGGAAAAGGACAAACTGAATGGCATCAATTTCATAGACTGGCCCTCAAAATTTGAGAATTCTTCTTAAGTAAGAGAACGAAGTCGTATGTTTTGGATGCACCCTTGCCCGAAGAACCTGCTAGGAATGCCTCTATGGTTCAAAAGGAAACTTTTAATACCAAAAAAGAGTGACTTTAATGTGATCTGTCTGATGCTGGCCACTATGGTGCCTGACTTGCAAAAGCAATTCATAGACCAAGAGGCTTATGCGATCATGGTGCACCTCAAGGAGATGTTCCAAGAGCAAGCTCGTCACGAGAGATTCGTGACAACAAAGGCTCTTTAATTTCTGTAAGATGATGACAGTAGAACGAGGGTACTGCAGGGGGTCTCTGTTAGTACCCATGTACTCAAGATGAAATGGTATCTTGATACTCTTAAGAAGCTTGAGGTACAAGTCCCGAAGGAATTGGCTACTGACTTGATCTTAGTTTCATTGACTGATGATTATAATCCATTTGTTATGAATTATAACATGCATGTAATGAACAAGACAGTCACCGAGCTTCATGGGATGCTTAAGAATGCTGAAGAGAACATTCGACAGACCAATCCTGTACTTATGGTTCAAGGGGGTATTAAGAAGGGACCCGCTAAGGGAAAGAAAAGGGAAAGGCAAAACCCAAGTATGACCTGGCTCGGCTCAAGTCAAATGGGAGTGCACCTCAGGCCCAACCCAAGCCCAAGGTGCCAAAGCTCAAGGAGAGCGAGAGCACATGCTTCCATTGCAACAAGTTTAGGGCATTGGAGGAAGAATTGCACTCTCTTCAAGGAGGAACAAAAGAAGAATAGAGCCAAGGCATCCAGTTCTGGTATTTTTGTTGTCGAAATTAACCTTTCTATTTCTACCACTTGGGTATTGGATACCGATTGTGGTTTCTCATTTGTTCAAATGTGCAGGGATTAAGAAATAGACAGTTACTTGGGAAGAATGAAGTGGACCTCCGTGTGGGGAATGGAGCACGAGTTACTACCATGGAGATAGGCGACTATCAACTCACTTTACCTTTCAAACTTTGTTTAGAATTGAAAAATTATTATTATGTGCCTGATATGAGCAGAAACATTATTTCAGTTTCTTGTTTGGATATGGATGGATTTGATTTTGTTATTAATAATGGCAATATTCATATTCGTCGCTAAGGCATTTCATATGGCAATGCCATGTTACAAAATGCCCTTTATATCGTTGATCTACAAAACAAAGAGACCATATACAACATTAATACAAAGAGGGATAAATCAAACAAATTGAACCCTACTTACTTCTGGCATTTTCGTTTAGGGTATACAAACAAAAAATGCATTTAAAGACTCCATAAATCTGGAGTGCTTAGGTCATTCGACTTAGAATCTTATGACACATGCGAGCCATGTTTGCATGGAAAGATGACAAAAAGTCATTTTAACAAGAAAGGTGAGAGGACTAGTGACTTATTGGAACTAATACATACCGATGTATGTGGACCATTAAGTACACAAGTTAGAGGTGGTTTTAGCTACTTCGTGACGTTCATAGATGAACTTTAGTAGATATGGCTACGTCTATCTAATGAAGCACAAATCTGAAACTTTTGAGAAATTCAAAGAGTTTAAGAACAAAGTAGAATACCAACTTGGCAAAAGTATAAAAGCCATTTGATCAAATCGAGGTGGTGAATACTTAAGCCAAGAGTTTGACAATCATCTGAAGGAGTGTGGAATTATTTCGCAACTCAATCCTCCTAGAACACCATAATGGAATGGTTTGTCTGAAAGGAGAAATCGAACTATGTTGGATATGGTTCGATCAATGATGAGCCAAGCTGATCTTCCTGTCTCCTTTTGGGGTTATGCATTAGAAACTGTTGCGTTTCTATTGAACCGTACTCCAACTAAAGTAGTTGAGAAGACACCATACGAGGTATGGACTGGGAAAGAATCTAATATGTCATTTCTCAGGATTTGGGCTGTGAAGCACATGTTAAGAAAATTAACATCTGACAAACTAGAGTCCAAATCAACTGTCTGCTTATTTATGGGTTATCCCAAAGAAACAAAGGGATACTACTTTTACTCACAAGTCGAGAACAAAGTATTTGTTGCTCGTAAGGCTGTTTTCTTGGAAAAGGAATTCCTTCTCAAGAAAGATAGTGGGAGTAAAGTAGAACTTGGAAAAATTCAAGTGCCACAAACTCTTGCAGAGGATGAGTTAGAAATGGGAGATTTGCTCAACCAGTTATGGAACAAAAACCCATTACACCAAGAACCTAAAAGGTCCGATAGGGTACGTCAGGAGATTGAGAGATATAGATTTCTAATCACCGACAGTGACACTATTAAGTTAGTGGATCGTGAGTATCCAACTACCTATCGAGAAGCTATTAAGAGCTCTGACTCTGAAAATTGGCTTGAAGCAATGAAATCCGAGATGAAATCAATGTACCATAACCAGGTTTGGACCTTGGTTGATCCACGAGAAGGTGCTAAGGTAATTGAATGCAAGTGGCTGTTTAAACTCAAAGCTGACAAGACCTACAAAGGTAGACTAGTAGTAAAAGATTTTTCAACAAACTCATGGTGTAGACTATGATGAGACCTTTTCGCCTGTAGTCATGCTCAAGTCCATTAGGATCTTGCTTACCATAGCTACATATCATGATTATGAGATATGGCAAAATGGATGTCAAAACTGCTTTCCTCAATGAAAATTTACTTGAGGATGTGTATATGACTCAACCTGAGGGTTTTATCAATCCCAAGCATCCTAAGAAGGTTTGCAAGCTTCAAAAATTTATTTATGGATTAAAGTAAGCATCCCCAAAGTTGGAATCTTCATTTTGCTGAAGCGGTCAAGAATTTTGACTTTGTCAAGAACGAAGATCAGTCTTGTGTATACAAGAAGGTTAGTGGGAGCATAATAGTATTTCTGGTCCTATATGTGGACGACATCCTTCTCATTGGGAATGACATTCCAACATTGCAAAAGGTTAAGCAATGGTTAGGAAAGTGTTTCTCAATGAAAGACTTAGGTAAAGCTGAGACAATACTTGGTATTCGGATCTATAGAGATAGATCGAACCGGCTTATGGGACTAAGTCAAGAAAAGTACATAGACAAAGTACTAAAGCATTTTAGTATGGGAGACTCAAAGAAAGGGTACATACCTTTGGCTTTAGGAGTTCTTTTGACTAAAAAAAAGTGTCCTAAAACTAAAGAGGAGAGGGACAACATGAGTAAAATCCCATATGCATCTGCTATTAGATCTATCATGTACGCTATGTTATGTACTAGGTTGGATGTTGATCATGCATTGAGTATAACCAGTAGGTTTCAACAAGACCCTAGCGAAAAGCACTGTTCTGCTATAAAGGGGATTTTTAAAGTACCTGCGAAGGACTAAAGATCACTTCTTGGTGTATGGTGGTCACGAAGAGCTCATCATACAAGGTTATGTCGATGCTGCTTTTCAAGCCAGCACTCAGGACTCAAGATTGTAATTTGGATTTGATTTTATTTTGAATGGTGGTACTGGCAGCTGGAGAAGCTCAAAGCAAGAGACCGTTACCGGCTCAACTACAGAATTTGAGTATATTACAGCAAGTGAGGCTACAAAAGAGGCTGTTTGGATTAGAAATTTCATTTCTAGATTAGGAGTGGTCCTAAGCATCCTAGATCCATCAGAAATTTTTTATGACAATAATGGGGCCATTGCGCAGGCAAAGGAACCCTAGTCAACACCAGAAATCCAAACACATACTCATAAGGTATCACCTGATCAGAGAAATCATTGATCGTGGGGACGTCAATATTAGCAAGATAGCAAGTAAAAACAATATAGTTGATCCATTGATGAAATAGTTGCGTCCAAATCTGCACGAAGCTCATTTGAGAGCGTTCAGTTTGAGGGCTATGCCCAATTGGGACTAGTGCTAGTGGGAGATTGTTAGTGTAAACCCTAGCCCCAATGCATTATTATAAAACAATTAAATTAATAAATGAGGCATTTGTTTTATCTATTGTATTTCTGTGCATATCAATTGATAGAACTATCCAAGAATATTATTTCAGTTTAAGTTATAATATGTGAGGCACATAGTTTTTAAGACCTTGAAATAATAGAGACTTTCATTCTAAATATCCCTAGTCAGTCATTGTTATGGGAATAATAAATGAATTAAGACTAGTATGCTCTCTCTGATAAGATGAGTTCTATCTTACAGATCATAAGGACAAAACTGTCAATCAGAGATCATAGATACATGTTTAAAACATGGTATCTGGATTCGATCTGCTCATGAGAACACTACATGGTACTAGTCATAAGTGTTTCTCACGTGCAAGTTTTGCATCGAAGTTCTTAGACCTAAAATATCTATGAAACTCTTTATGAATTACTATGTACTTTGATATACACCTAACGTACTCGTAACAGAGTGACAAGTATAGGTATGCACTAATCCATGTTAGAGAGTATGAGAGAAGTAAAGGGATTACCCCTCTCAATAAGAGAAAAAAATATCGTCGGCCACTTGATAAGTGAACTGAGAAGTGTATGGCCATACCGAGATGATTTAAATAATGAGTAATCATTATTTATCTGAGAGTTCAGTGTCACTGGAATATCAAGAAAGGAATTAGTATATATAAGGATGACTAATTCCATGCCTTATATTAATTCTGATATTTAAGGGTAAGGACTATGCAAAATTGCATTAGGTCACTAAATGCCATTTGTATTTTCATTTAATTTTGAATGCTATAATATCTTGCTAGAGAATATATATAGCCTTTGAATTAATCTATTAATTCATTGCCAATATTAAATGAAACTATAGGATCACACACAAAGCATTGGGCTTAAAATATTTAAATAGTGTATTGGACATTAATTTGGGTTTTAATTAAAGTCAAATTAATGTATGTAATGGGTATTAAAAATGCTAATTGGACCTTGGTCCATAAGAGAGAGAAATTCGGCCCACAAGGTTTAATTTCAATTAATTAATTATCTTGGATTAATTAAATTAATTGAGTATTAAATCCTAATAGCATTTGAATCGAAATAAAACACCTAATTAGGAGAGAGTGTAGCCGAAATTTATAAGAAAAATCCTAGTGGATTTCGGCATGTGCGTAATTCCTAAATTAGTGGTGGATTTTGATTAAATGTATTATGCCATTTTAAATTAATTTGAATTTAAAACCTAAAGGAATTTGAATTAATTTGAATCACTTAATTAGGAAGTGATGAAGGCTGAAAATACTACCTAATTCAAGGGGATCTTGGCATCCACAATATTTCCTAAGCCAAGTGATATAAATTAATGAGATGATCTTTCAAGGTTAGGTTTTTCTCTCTCTAAGCAGCAACTCTCAAGGGGAAAAGACTCTTCCTTCTTCTCTTGAATTTTGGGCAGCCTTTGGAAAACCTTAGAAAGAACAAGAACAGGTCTTGTGTTTTTAGTTTAATACCTATTGCCAAATACACAAAGATTATAGCTAGCACTCTAAGTTTTAAGCCTTCCTTGCAATTATGTGTGTGAGCATAGAGAGGAGTGGCATAAAGGTTATTTTTTTGGCATTGGTGATCAAGATCTAAAGCATATAAGTTCATCCTATTTGCTGGTCATCATCAAAATCAAGATTTGAAGTGCATCTAAGATTGTAAGTTTCAAAACCCTAAAATTGCATGTTTTCGATTCTTGTTGTGGATTGCGTGGTATGTATGATCAATATTTTTATTTTTTTGCTGCGTGATCATCACTGATATGTCATGTTATATCCCATCAGTAGGTTTCAAGATAAGCTCCAGTGGATCGATAGCTTTAGTAGCTCGGCAACCAGTGAAGAGAAGATCGGGCAGACTACAATTGCCTTTGAGGATTTCATTATATACTGTTGGCCATTTATATTAGGCCTTCTTATTTATGAGTTTGATTTAATTTATTGTGGCATGTAATAATGGCCTCTCTTATTATTATTTCTGCCTGGTCTTCACTAGGTTTATGATGTTAGTGGTATCAGAGCACGCAGGTTTAGTCTTTTCTAGGCAATAAAAACTTAAGAAATTGTTCTTGAAGTTTGCGATGAATTGGTCTAGACCATGGTGTTATTGTTATTGGAATAAATATTTTGATGATTATGATAGGTGTTTGACCTATAATCTATAAATATTGGACCATTAGTAAGATCTTGGTGCATAGATTATGAGGTGAAGTTAGAGGAATTGTTAATATCACTCACCTCCTGAATTAGAAGTGTTTACATGCTTTGATGTTCTAAGATTGAAGTATTGGTATAGGTTTGAGTATTAGTACATCGAGATTGGTTACAAAGATGTTTGAAGAAAAGTTTAGATGATAAGAAGAGAAATTGAGTTTTGGCATTGCTGACTGATAGGAAATATGACGAGCATAAGTGTATCTGGAAATCAGAGACAGATACAAATGATTATAGATGATGAGTTTATTATGAATATAGAGAATGCTTATGGTTATAGTTGCTTATAGCTAAAGTATAATTAAGAATTGCTAGCGATAAAGATAAAGATTACTAGTTTTGAATTTCGAGGAAGAAATTCTTTTAAGGGGGAGAGAATTGTGAGGCCCCAATCATGACCCTAATCGAATTATTGTTAATTAATTAAGGCAAATTTTGGATTATTTTGCAATTATCGAGGTTAAGTCTTAAGAGGCGTATTTTTGTAATTTCAGCATGTATGTAATTGAGTTTACGTAAGTTATAATTTTAAGGAAGTATGTAATTGCAATTAAATAAGAAGTCTTGGGGTTAAATTGTGAAGGAGATTAAGCTTGAATATAAGGTGCGGGAAATTATTTATGAGTTGTTACTATATATGTTTTTCCCTCTTTTGCTATATGTGTTTTCTTAATTGATATTAAGGGTTCAATATAGTAAATTAGATGAGTTAAGAATGTTTTAAAGCTTAAATGTTCACTAATATAAACAAGTTGGGGAGATCTAGACATTAAAAAACTTGATCTGAGAAATTCATGAACCTTAGCTGCCTAAATTCTCATGCACGGCCACTTGGCCATTTTCTTCACGGGTATGCATGGCCTTTTCTCTTTGGCATGCATAACCAAGCATGGATTTTTCTCTTTGGCATGCACGACCAAGCATGCCTTTTCTCTTTAGCATGCACAGCCAAGCATGGCTTTTTCTCTTTGGCATGCACGACCAAGTATGGCCTTTTCTCTTTGGTGTACACGGCCACATGGCCTTTTTCTTTTGATGTACATGGCCACTCATGGATTTCCTTAATGCCATGCACGGCCGCTCACTTTTTTGTCTCTTAAAATGCACGACCACTTGTAGTTGTTGTTCTTCTCCATGCACGGCCACTCATGCATTTTGTTCTTGGGAATGCACGACCACTTGAGGTATCTCCTCTTCTCATGCACGACCACTTGTTGTTTTCCTCTTTGACATACACAACCACTTGCACATTCTTTTTCAATGGTTCTTTTTCATTCCAAGCTACAAACTATTCATAAATCATGAACCAATATTGTGGCATATAAAATATTAACGATAACCAAGTTTGTAATGAATAATGATGATGGTAATGGTGTATTAAAGTGGTAGATAGTATGTTATTGGATTGCTGATGAATTAATACAGTTGTAAAGCCTGCCCAAAGCTAAAGTCAGTAAGATATGTTTAGAAAAGTATGATGCTAAGATGAGGTGTTATAGTAATTTGAATGATATAAAGAGGGAGTAGATTGAATTAAATTATAAGTCATGTAAAGTCACCAATTTGTTGTATATGGTATGGCCACTTCAATTGGAGAATACCTTGTAGACCTATATGCCTATAGAAAAAGTGAAAAATTTTAGAGTAATGAAATGTATTAAGGTAATGTATGGGGTTCCTTTGAAAGATAATTTAGAGGGACTTACATATGCTAATGCTAATAAGAATGTTTTTGCTAGAATATGTTTTAGTACCTATTTGGCATAGAATTAAAGAAGACTAAGAGGCAATATAATAATCTAAGAATTATGTGCTATTTAATGTGTCATATAAAAGGATGGTCTATAAAGTGTATAACCTAGCAAAGTAAATGGTGTTACCCAATTTACTACACACTTGATGTGTCTTGTAATGGCATGAAAATATTACGATGTGGTCTAGTGTTATAAAAGGATGGTCTATAAAGTGTATAACTTAGCAAAGTAAATGGTGTTACCTAACTTACTACACACTTGATGTGTCTTGTAATGGCATGAAAATATTACGATGTGGTCTAGTGTTATAAGAGGATGGTTGAATGATATTTGTCTAAGTTAAATAGGTGGGACATTGCATTTTATGTTTAACTATGAGATGGTAGAAGTTTTGTTATACTTCAGGTCATAATGGAAGATAGGGAATAGCTTTAATGTAAAGGAATATGCTTACCCCTTTAGCTCATGCCTTATACCTTATTATGTAAAAACTCATACCCACAAGTAGTGTGATGATGTATAAGATGGAATAATCTTACATAAACTTACCTGAGTATAAATTTTATAAGATAAAAAGTACAAGTAAGATGGTTGATGCGCATATGATCATGTTAGAATATACCCTATCATCCAGGACCTAATAAACTATAAAAGTGAACTAAAGAGTTGAATAAGAACAAGTGTTGACCTTAGCATGAAAATAATTTATTCATCTTATTATATTGGTCATATATGCTTAAATTTTATTCAAGTAAATATGTATTTATGTGAGCTATGATGTTGTATAGAAGCTACCTATGACAAACATCAATAAGGTACGTCATTGAGAGCTATTCATGAGATATGTAAATTCTATATTGTATAGTTGATATGATCCTACTATGATAAGTAGTCTAATTTCATATGTGAACAAGTAAAAGAAATAAAAGAATGTATTACCATGATTCAAGATGCATTTATGCATATGTGTATATGTGAGTAGGGACATGTATATGATTTTATGAAGGCTTTTAGTAACAAGATCTGAACTTTCGTATTGTTTCATTAGAATCATGCTTAATGCTAACTATGAAGAAATGTTAATGAAACTATGAGACTAAATGACCTACATCCTTGTGTAATGGAGCCTAAAGCTCGACATTGATGTATGATAAGAATGATATGTATTCTTTTTATGAATTGTAGCTTGAAGCCAAATGATGTGTTAAGTAAGGAAGAATATGATGAATCAAAGATGTTCTTAAATTGTTAAGCCTGCGGGTCTTAGTTCAGTTGTGGATTAGATAGGCATGCCTAAAGGGATACAGTTGCAGCCGCCATAGTTGACCCCGTTTCGATCTTGTTCCTTAATAGAACCATCGTTTGACCCTATTTGGATCTATTGTTTGTTCCTTGCTGGAACCATTGCTCGATCCCATTTGGATCCATTGTTTGATATCTTCGGATATCCATAGTTGATACCTTCAGATATCCATTGCTCCTGTTATCCATCCTCGGAACTAGTACTTAGGCAGGCTATTAAAGATGATAAAAAATATAAGTAATAAAGTGATATATATATATATATATATATATATATATATATATATATATATATATATATATATATATATATATATATATATATGCGTTGATTTCTTTACATATTTAACATAAGCATGATGAATGACTTATTGTGTTTTGTTGTTTTATCTTAAATTCTTTTTGGCTATAATTGTCCTTATGAAATGAGATGCCATGTTCAGTATATCATGATTGTGAGATATATATCACATCGATCATGAGGAAGGTTCCCATGTGAGTGCCAGTCTGAGTTGAATTCCACCGGTGGGTTCCACGGAGAATATATGGACCCTAAAGTGTACAATATTGTACTAGAACTTATATGGACTGTAACTTGTACATTAAGTTTCATGTACTTTGAATTCTTGGAATGCATGCTTGTGACATAAAGATTTTATCTAGTAATTGCGACATGTAATGCTTGTTCTTCATAATCACATGCAACTTCGTAGTTTGTTATTTTATATATATATATATGAAGGCTCTCATGCACATATACATAATGATAACATTAACCTAACTATGTGTAACGTATGATATAAAA
The DNA here is from genome assembly GCA_037975025.1 of Excoecaria agallocha. NCBI lineage: Eukaryota > Viridiplantae > Streptophyta > Magnoliopsida > Malpighiales > Euphorbiaceae > Excoecaria > Excoecaria agallocha. The sequence goes on along the minus strand of CM075811.1, from coordinate 63,792,784 downwards.
TGGTGTTGTAAGAGATTTAAGTTACCATGTTAAGATAACATTAAGGAATACATATGCATGAAACAGGAATGAGAATTGAGTTATTATAAGAAGAAATCATGTCTAATATTATCAAAGGGATGTTGCATGACATAAGCACTTCCTTAAACATGCCATATCGATTAATTGACTCAAGTGGAGTTTGTCCGATCAATAATCATGATCGTTTGAGTTGTAAGGAGAAAGAAATATTAAATGTATGAAAGACAATAGTTTGACATGAATAGTAAGCATGGTGATGTTAGTGAATTAACTAGCCTAAGCAGGATCAAGCTAAGTCAAGTAAAGACTCTAGATTAGTGTAACGGGGTATTCATTGTTAAGGCTGAAGTCTTTCTCAAATGATGAATGGAATAGACTCATATGTTATTGTGTTATTGTAAAAGTTGTGTGTGTGTGTGTGTGTATATATATATATATATATATATATATATATATATATATATATATATATATATGATAATATGACTTAGGGAAAGAAGTTATCTATAGAGTTCTGTTCCCCACTAAGCTTTCTAGCTTAGCACGTGTTTGTTTATCCGTGTAGGTTTCAAGATAAGCTCCAGTGGATCGATAGCTTTAATGGCTCGGCAACTAGTGAAGAGAAGATTGGGCAGACTGTAGTTGCCTTTGAGGATTTCATTATGTACTGTTGGCCATTTATGTTAGGCCTTCTTATTTATGAGTTTGATTTAATTTATTATGGCATATAATTATGGCCTGTCTTATTATTATTTATGCCTAGCCTTTACTAGGTTTATGATGATGAATGATGTTTATCCATGGTTAGTGGATTAGGATGTTACAGTTATTTTCCTTATTCCCTCTTCCTTTTCTTATCTAACCAAAGCCTTGTTAGGAGTATGCCCTAGAGCCCATTTAGATTAGGGATCTCTATGTATATAAACTCATTATCATTTATGATAAGGTATTATTCATTTATTAATACTAAATTTCAATTACATTTGGTTTGATTTATATCTTAAATTAATAAATGAAATCTTTTGTAACATCCTTATCTGAACAGTCTTTTTCAATATAGAAATAAGCGGTAAACCAAAATTTTTTTTTCTTATCCAACATTCATTGACTGCCAAAACTAATTCCATTCCAATCAATACATTTAACTCGTCAACTTATAACAGTCTAAATTACTATTCATTTTATCAGAATCTAGTAGCACAACGGCTAGAACTCACTAGCCTCATGAAAAACTAGACAACAATACAACCTCGTAGAGGCACAACAGACTATAACAGACAAACATATACATATCATTCAATCATTCAGATATCAATTATATCCATTTGCAGACATGACACTATTTACCATCAATACAATAGTAGTCAAAATACGACATAATATTTTATCTTAAATATTTAAGTATATACATGCCATAATACAACATAATTTATGATTATCTCTTCTCTTCAGACCTTGCTCCACTGTGTACCATGCTCCCTTCACACTTCAGAATCTATACGTAGTAAACACTACGTGTTGAGTACTAAATATTCTCAGTGGTGATAATAATCCTAGAATTTTTCAAATAAACATAATTACAGAAATTATACAAATTTTTATTCTTGTCTTATCAAAAGTCACTTTTAAATTTTTTGACACTATTTTCAATTTATTACCAACAATTTGGCACTCTTTTTATTTTAATTCTAAACTTTTCAATTTACTTCAGATTTACTTTCTTTTGCGATTCAATTGCAAAATGAACATTACTTTTGTTACTTTACTTTTAAAGTAAAACCTTTTTATTGGCTTAACTTCGACTTTTTAATCAGAATTTCTTATTTAATCAATACGGTATAATTATTATACCGTTTGCTATTTTACTCTATTAATTGCCACCATTGTGACAATTTTCATTTAAATTCTAGATTTTTCACTTACTTACCAAATTATTCTTTTAGTACCATAATTACGATTTTTACACTAATTCATTTATTTCGTTTTAACTTTTGAATTATTTATCAAAAATAAAATTATTAATACTTTTACCATTTGATGCCAAGTAATATTATTACTGTGGCAACTTTGCAATTAAGTATTTTTTTTTCATTTTATTACAAAAAAGTGCTTTTTACTTACTTATTGCAATATCATCATTTATACTTGTCAATTGCAAAATAGCCACTTTTAGATTTTTTTTAATTACAATTTTAGCTTTATTTTACATATTTTTATTTTCAAAGTAATAATTGGAATACAATATACCAATTGGTCCTCATTTTGATTTTTTCTTGTAAAATTATATTTTAATCCATTTCTTTACAGAAGCTTTTTTTTTACCATTTAATCGTTAATTTACCATTTTACCCTTATAAAACATTTTCTTTCCATTTTTACTTATTAATTACAAATTTTAAAAAAATTACAGTTTCGTCCCAAAACTTTTCATTTCTTTCAATTAAATCTTTTCTTTTTTTTTTCTTTTCATTTTAATTATTTTTTACTTCTAGCTTACTTTTTGAAATTCTGATTTATTCTTATCCATATACTCCTAGTGCAATATGACAGAAACTCTCATATAGGATATGAGGGATGTAGACCCCACAGGAACACATACATAACAGATTGAGAAATGATCCTGAAGAATCAAGTTCCACAGAGCAGATATCAGAAATAGATAAAAGCAATGGAGATCAGTGATCCTACCCATAGCAAAACAAGTCACCATGACTTGCACCACGGTATAGGATGTCCCTACGGTTAGCCAATTATATCATGTGCAAGACTTTTACTACCTGACTATTGCTAAGGGCAAAAACAATCATTTACTTCCAAAATACTTTTCAATTCCAAACAGTTACAATTTCTTTTCTTTTAATCGGTACATTTTCATCAATTAATCTTTTCAGTACTTTGACTATTCATGACTTTTTATTTTCAGTCACTTTTTTCCTTTTTCTTTTCAATCACTTTTTGTGAATTATTCTATAATAATTCACCATGAACACTTAATGCTTTTCAGACTTTTAACTCTTGCAAATATTTTTTCAAAACAACACATTTTGTCATTTACTTTTTTTTCAGTGATTTTAACTATTTAGTAATTTATTTTCTGTATCTTTTATATAGTTCGTGAATTATGTCATCATAATTCACTATGATTATCATACATATTATTAGTTCAAAATTTTTTTAATTCATTATTTTTGGTCAGTTATTCCTTTAGTACTTTTTTTACACATTTTATGAATTATATCATTATAATTCACTGTTTCTTAGTACTTCATGAATTCTTTCTTAATAATTCATTATTTTAACTTTACGTTTATTTTACTTTTTTGACTTTTAACAATTTTCTTACTTTTTCTGTCTGAAATTACAGTCGTTCGAAACATGTAATATTTTATACAATTTGTGAATTATTTTATGATAATTCACCATTCTATTGCCAATTTATGAACTATTTCTAAATAATTCATTACAGTCATTTTACACACTATTCTTTTAATGGTCTAACTTATTTCAATAAATTAGCTAGTTACTTATTTCATTAATTTTAAATGGTTTATGAATTATATCAATGTAATTCATTATTTTTCACTTATATTAAGTATTATAACTTAATAACTTTTTTATTCAGAAAATTTATCAATTAGCTTTTGCACTTCCTTTACACAGATTGTAAATTAATTCATATTAATTTACTATCTTTTACTCATTTATTGAATTATTTCTTAGTAATTAAATAATTTTATTTAAATATATTTCATATTTATTCTCAAAAATATTCTAATAAATCATATAGATTTCATAAAAATTTATATGCACATTATTTTACATTTTCTATCATTTTTCACTAAATTTATGCCTTATTTCAACATAGTTCAATATATTCATTCAATACATACATATTTCTTTAACTTAAAAATTTCCAAATAAATTCCGTAAATTCTTAAAAATTCTATGGACATCATTTATCACATTAAGGCTAATTTTGGACTATTAATTAACAATATTGTACAAAAATCACTTAATTATCACATAAGGAAATTTCGGCCACCTTAGGGTAATGACCTTAAAAAATTTTCCACTTTAATTTAAACATTTTCATGGTATTATTTAAGGTCTAATTTCATATTCCTAACCTCAATTTCAATTATTAAGCATTTTAGCATAAATTCCCTAATTTACATAAAAGGAATTTGATTCAATTAAATGGAAAATGAAAGGATTCTTTAACCATTAACCTCTTCTTGGTGATTAGTCTTGCCTAAGCTTCTTTTTCTTTACCCTTGGCCTTGGCAACTCTTTCTTCTTCTCCTTCACCTATCATGGCCAAAATCCTAAGCTTAGTAAACCCTAATTTAATGTCCTTTAATGCATAAATGAAGCTCATAACTGAATCCTACACATAAAAAACTATAAGAAAACACTTAGGAATCAATTTAATTCAAACAAATTCCAATACTTACCCAAACACTCTAAAGCTTTCAAGCTTTTGATTTCTTTAATTTCCTTACTCAAATCAAAGGCTAGAGACTTAATTTGTGATATAGAGGGATGAAATTATAATTCTTATGTTGAAATCAAGAGAGAAATTGGAATAAAATTTGAAGAAATTAAAGTGAAGAAGAGAGGAAGGTATCTCGGCCAAAAGAGAGGGAGGAAGGAGACTGAAAAAAATCTAAGATTTCTTCAGATTTTTCAGCTTAAATATCTCCTTCTTTGGGCCAAAGATCGGGCCTAGTGGGTGGGCTTAGCCCACTTAATTTAAATGGCTCATTTTAGTTCATTTAAAGCCCAATTTAAATTCTCACTTTCCCATTTCAAATCACTACAAAAATAATTTCATCATTATTATATATCGAAAATAGGTAGTATATAAATTTTTAGCTCAATCGGAATCCATTTTTGATCTGGTTCGAATAAATCGGTCCGATTCAAAAATATCGGTGTTATCGATAAATTCACTTTTTATTACCAAAATATTCTACATAAAATTTAAGGAAGATCTGCAAAATTTGATAATATTCGGAGTTCGTATGCTATTTTTAAAAATTCATGCAAATTTAATTCAGTTTCCCTATAATGAAAATTGATTCGCTACATTTTTCGTATTTTTGACTTTTGAAAACCTATTTGACCTAAGTTTCACTTCCAATTTCAATTCCGAACTCACCATTACCAATATTTTTCGATGATCTAATCAAATATTTTCACTTTTGAACGTACTTTTCAGCCCAAAAAATACTATTTACTGTCGAAAATTACTGTTCATGGCTAATTCGGTGTTAAGACCATTACAATTCTCACCTATTAAAAAAAATTTTGTTCTCGAAATTTACTTATACCAAATAGTAGAGGATACTATACTGTTGTTTCATCTATACTCCTTTTTCATTTAATGGTTCCGAAGTATCTTCGCTAATGAAACCCACTTTTTCTCGAGCTAACTGATCCTAATATCAAAAATCTTTATCAGTCTGTCTTCATAGGTCGTATCAACCTATATACAGATCTCTTTCATGCAACAAATCAAACAAAATCTTGCTGACTTCTTTGCACTCAATTATGTACAACCTAAAGGACCTTTGTATATCCTTTCTAACAATATCTTAATAACAACCAACTTTCAACTAAACTGATAACTATTGTCGTAAGCAGACTCTGCTATGGACAAGTATTTTTTTTCAATTGTAGCAATTTCAAGTATACGTTATCATAATAAATCTTTCAATATCTAAATCTCCCGTTCCAACTGACCATTAGTCTAAAGGTGGAACACTGTGTTAACATTGAGACTATTAATAATCTTCTATATAGCATCATTTCTCTTTGAAGCACAACCAATCTAATAACGGAATCCATGATCACCTTATTCCATTTTCACTCCAGTATCACTATAAGTTGAAGCAATTTCGAAGGAACCTGATGCTCCGTTTTTATTTACTTACATATTAAACTTTTATTCACAAAGTCGGTCACATCATACTTCTAATTGGGTTATTAGCAACAAGCTTTTAATCCTGGCACATCTTGTTATCTCTAGGATGCAAAGTATTACTACCTTAGTGGGTTTCAATAAGAATCTTTTAACTTATTCGCAATAGCTGACAACCAATCATCCTCTTTCTGAACTTTTTTCACTTGATGCATGAAATCAGGCTTCACTTACATTTTATCTAATGATGTCCCATCTGGAGCCAAACTTCGACTGGCATTTGCAGCTCGAAGAGCTGCAAATACTATCTTTAATCATTTACACTTATTCTTCATTTATACCTATTCATTTGAATGCATTTACATTTCCAGGTACGAATTCTTATGTTGAGTATGTCAGTCCTTACATTAACTTTCCTGTAGTACTCGGCAAAATCCAGAAACTTCACATTTAGCCAGAAATCACTTTAACTAAACTGGGCAAATATTTACTTTTCTTTCAATATTTGCAGAACAACTCTCAAATAATTGGCATACTCTTTTCGGTGACTCTGAACATACCAGAATTTCATTAATAAAGACCACCAAAAATGGTTCCGAATAAGAGTGAAAGACCCTATTTATCCAATCTATAAAAGCATCGGTCTGTTTCAAAAATACTGGTATTATCGATAAATTTATTTTTTATTATCAAAATATTCTATATAAAATTTAATGAAAATCTACAAAATTTGGCAATATTCGGAGTTCGTTAGCAATTTTTAAAAATTCATGCAAATTTAAGTTAGTTTTCCTATAATTGAAATTGACTCGCTACCTTTTTCGTATTTTTGATTTTTGAGAGCTTATTTGACCTCAGTTTCACTTTCAATTTCAACCCTAGACTCACCATGACTAATATTTTCCGATGGTCCAATAAAATATTTTTCACTTCTAGATGTACTTTTCAGTCCGAAAAATACTATTCACTATCGAAAATTACTGCTCACGGCTGACCCGTTGTTGAGGCTATTACAATTCTTCCCTACTAAAAAAAAATTTTGTCCTCAAAATTTACTTATACTGAAGAGTAGAGGATACTGTATTGTTGTTTCATCTACACTCCTTTTCATTTAATGGTTCCGAAGCATCTTCGCTAATGGAACCCACTCATTTTTGAGATAACAATCCCACTATCAAAAATCTTTATCAGTCTTTCTTCACTGGTCGTATCAAACTGTATACATATCTCTTTCGTGCAATAAATCAGATCAAATCTTACCGACTTCTTTGCATTCAATTATGTACAACCTAAAGGACCTTTGTATATCTTTTCTAACAATATCTCAATAAAAACCAACTTTCAACTAAATTGATAACTATTGTCTTAAGCAGACTCTACTATGGACAAGTATTTTTCTCAATCGTGCCAATTTCAAGTATACATTATCATAATAAATCTCTTAATATCCGAATCTCCTGTTTTGACTGATCATCAGTCCAAGGATGGAACACTGTGTTAACATTGAGACTATCAATAATCTTCTATATAGCATCTTTTCTCTTTGAAGCACAACCAATCCAATAACGGAATCCATGATCACCTTATCCCATTTCCACTCTAGTATCACTATAAGTCGAAGAAATTCCGAAGGAACCTGATGCTCTATTTTTATTTACTTACATATTAAACTTTTATTTACAAAGTCTGTCACATCATACTTCCAATTGGACTATTAGTAACAAGCTTTTAATCCTAGCACATCTTGTTATCTCAAGGATGCAAAGTATTACTACCTTGGTGGGCTTCAGTAAGAATCTTTTAACTTATTCGCAATAGCTAACAACCAATCATCCTCTTTCTAAAATTTTTTCACTTGAAGCACAAAATCAAGCTTCACTTACATTTCATCTAATGATGTCCCGTCTGGAGCCAAACTTAGACTGGCATTTATAGCTTGAAGAGTTGCAAATACTATCTTTAATCATTTATACTTATTCTTTATTTATACCTATTCATTTGAATGCATTTACATTTCCAGGTATAAATTCTTATGTTGAGTACATCGGTCCTTATATTAACTTTCCTGTAGTACTCGGCTAGATCCAGGAACTCCACATTTAGCCAGAAATCACTTTAACTAAACCGGGCATATAGTTATTTTTCTTTCAATATTTACAGAACAACTCTCAGATAATTGTCATACTCTTTCGATGACTCGAAACGGACCAGAATATCATTAATAAAGACCACTAAAAATGGTTCTGAATAAGGGTGGAAGACCCCATTTATCCAATCTATATAAGCAGTCATTTCATTTACAAATCTAAATGACATGACCAATAGCTCATAATGGCCACATCAAATACGAAAAACAATCTTGGATACACAATTTCTCTTACTTCATTACATTATAACGATAGTCCTTTTCTTGCTATCAGGTCATCACTGTACTCATCATATCTTCTGTTAGTTTTCCTTATCAAATGAGGCCTATATTATTAGTGTAAGCCCTAGCCCCAGCCCCAATGCATTGTTATAAAATACTCAAGTTAATAAATGAGGTATTTATTTTATCTATTATATTCCTTTGCATATCAACTGATATAACTATCCAATAATGTTGTTTTAGTTTAAGTTATCATGTGTGAGGTACATGGTTGTAAGACCTTGAAACATTTGAGACTTCATTCTAAATATCCCTAGTCAGTCATTGTTATGGGAATAATAAATGAATTAAGACTAGTATGCTCTTTCTAATAAGTTGAGTTTTGTCTTACGAATCATAAAGACTAAAGTGTCAATCAGAGATCATAGATACATGTTTAGAACATGGTATCTGGATTCGATCCACTCATAAGAACACTACATGGTACAAGTCATATGTGTTTCTTAATTGCAAGTTTTGCATCAGAGTTCTTAGACCTAAAATCTCTATGAAACTCTTTATAAATTACTGTATACTTTGACATACACCTAACGTACTCATAACAGAGTGACTAGTATAGGTATGCTTAGGCATGCACTAATTCATGTTAGAGAGCATGAGAAAAGTAAAAGGGTTTACCCCTCTCAATAAGAGAGAAAATATCACCGGCCACTTGATCAGTGAACTGAGAAGTGTATGGCCATACCGAGATGAAATAATGAGCAATCATTATTTATCTGAAAGTTCAGTATCACTGGAATATCAAGAAAGGAATTAGTATATATAAGGATGACTAGTTCCATGCCTTATATTAATTTTGATATTTGTGGGTAAGGGACTATACAAAATAGCATTAGGTCACTAAATGCCATTTGCATTTTCATTTAATTTGGAATGCTATAATATCTTGCTAGAGAATATATATAGCCTTTGGATTATTTATCAATTCATTGCCAATATTAAATGGACCTATAGGATCACACACAAAGCATTGGGCCTAAAATATTATGTAAAGTATTGGGCATTAATTTGGGCTTTTTATTAAAGTCAAATTAATAAGGTTAATGGGTAATTAAATTGATAATGGACTCTAGTCCATGAGAGAGTGAAAAACACGGAAAAGACAAAGATAATGACAATTATTTATTTATATTTGGATAATTAATTATTTATCTTTAGATAATTAAGTCAATTAAGTTTAAAATCCCATATTATTTGAATCAAATTATACCACTTAATTAGGAAGTGATGGAGGCTGAAATTACTACCTAAAAAGCTAGTAGATTTCAACATTCACAAAAAAAACCGTGGCTAAGTGATATATATTGATTAAATAACTTTGCCAATTTAGGTTTTTTTCTCTCTCTCATTACCGCAATTTTCACAAAGGAAAGAATTATTTCTTCTCCTTTTGTATTTTGGGCAGCCATTGAAAATCCTAAGAAGAACAAGATCAAATCTTATATTTTCATGCCATACCCATTGTCGAATACAAGTCATAGAGCTAACACTCTCATTTTAGGCTGACTTTGTAAGTATGTGTGTGAACATAGAGTGGTGTGGCATGAAAGGCATCACCTTTGGCATTGGTGATTGAGATCAAAGGTATATAAGTCCATCTTATATACTAGTCATTGCAAAATCAAGTTTTGAAGTTCATTTAAGGATGTAAGTTTAATCAAAAATCCTAAAATTGCATGTTTTTAATTCTATATTTTTTATTGCATGGCTTGTATGATCAAAAGTTTTAATTTTTCTGCTGTGTGATCATTGTTTTTATGCCATGTGATATCCCATCATATACATATGATATAATGCAGTTCAAATGCTATCAAAACAATGTGTAATACTATGCAATGAATGAATGATTTCATGCATGCAATAGAATACAAACACGTATTCTTATGTAATGCAGATGTTTTATCCCATCCCAATATTATGAAATGTTCAATCAATTCCCCACACCTATAAAGAAATCACTGATAGGTATATATAGAGCATCTTAAATGACCTCACTTATGATCATAACAATTTCAACCATAAGAGACCTCCTTTGACTGTATAGCTTTTAACTCAATAGCACCTTAAACCATGACAATCCAGTCAAGGCATCTCTGCATCCTTTATAATTTGGCTAAACTTAATATACAAATTCCTTCCAAATCTCTGACACACACTTTTTATTTTGTCCTTTAGTGGATTGATTCTCATCCATATAGACACATAAGCACTCAAATTTATGCTTAATTTCAGTCAATAATTTATTTTCCTGCTTTAGCTTCCAAAATACCTCAAGCAGCAACACTTTCATTCTGAATCAGTACTATTTTTATTGTACAGAGTCAATCACTTTACACCCGACAATCTCAGTCAAATATCAACTTTCACTTTAAAACAAAAAAGGGGAGTAAGTACACATCAGACTCCTAAAACTTATCAACTTACAATTGATATGTATATACAGATAAAACTATCACTTAATCTTATCCCACTCCGATCTTAGAACCTCTTAAACCTTTTCTCTGATACTACTAAATGCAATAACCATATCTGAACTATCTTTTTCAATACAAAAATAAGCGGTAAACCGAAATTTTTTTTTCTTATCCAACATTCATTGACCGCCAAAACTAATTCCATTCTAATCAATACATTTAACTCATCAACTTATAGTAGTCTAAATTATTATTCATTTTATCAAAATTTGGCAGCACAACGGCTAAAAGCTTACTAGCCTCCTAAAAAATCAGGCAACAATGTAGCCTCGCAGAGGCATAACAGACTATAACAGACGAATATATACATATCATTCAATCATTCATATATCAATCATATTTATTTATAGACATGACAATATTTACCATCAATACAATAGTAGTCAAAATACAGTATAATCTTGTACCTTAAATATTTATGTATATACATGCCATAATACAACATAATTTATGATTATCTCTTCTCTTCAGACCTTGCTCCACTGTGTACCATGCTCCCTCCACACTTCAGAATCTGCACGCAATAAACACCACGTGCTGAGCATTAAATATGCTCAGTGGTGACTAATAATCCTAGAATTTTCCAAATAAGCATAATTATATAAATTATGCAAATTTTTATTCTTGTCTTATCAAAAGTCACTTTTAAATCTTTTGACACTATTTTCAATTTATTACCAAATATTTGACACTCTTTTTTATTTTAATTCTAAACTTTTCAATTTACTTTAAATTTACTTTCTTTTGCGATTCAATTGCAAAATGAACATTACTTTTCTTACTTTTACTTTCTTACTTTACTTTTAAAGTAAAGCCTTTTTATTGGCTTAACTTTTACTTTTTAATCAGAATTTCTTATTTAATCAGTCCAGTATAATTATTATACTGTTTGGAATTTTACTCTATTAATTGCCACCATTGTGACAATTTTCATTTAAATTCTTGATTTTTCACTTACTTACCAAATTATTCTTTTAGTACCATAATTATGATTTTTACTCTAATTCATTTATTTCGTTTTAGCTTTTGAATTATTTATCAAAAATACAATTATTAATACTTTTACTATTTAATGTCAAGTAATATTATTATTTTGGCAACTTTGCAATTAAATCTTTGTTTCTTCATTTTATACAAAAAAGTGCATTTTACTTACTTATTGCAAAATCATCATTTATACTTGTTAATTGCAAAATAGCCACTTTTGGATTTTTTTTATTTATAATTTAAGCTTTATTTTACAAATTTTCATTTTCATAATAATAATTGGTATACAATATACCAATTGGTCCTTATTTTGACTTTTTCTTGTAAAATTACATTTTAATCTATTTCTTTATAGAAGCTTATCTTTTTTTACTGTTTAATCATTAATTTACCATTTTACGCTTGTAAAACATTTTCTTTCCATTTTTGCTTATTAATTACAATTTTTGAAAAAATTACAGTTTCACCCCAAAACTTTTAATTCTTTCAATTAAGTCTTTTTTTTCATTTTATTTTATTTTTACTTCTAGCTTGCTTTTTGAAATTCTAATTTATTCTTATCAATATGCCCCTAGTGCAATATGATAGGAACTTTCAGATAGGATATGCGGGACGTGAATCCTATAGGGTCATATACAAAACAGATTGAGAAATGATCCCGAAGAATCAAGTCTCACAGAGCAGACATCAAAAACAGACAGAAGCTATGGAGATTAGTGATCCTACCCATAACAAAGCAAGTCGCCATAACTTGCACCGTGGTATAGCATATTCCTATAGCTAGCTAATTATATCATGTGCAAGATTTTTACTATCTGACTATTGCTAAGGGCAAAGACAATCATTTACTTCCAAAATACTTCTCAATTCCAAACAATTACAATTTCTTTTCTTTTAATCGGTATATTTTCATCAATTAATCTTTTCAGTACTTTTGACTATTCAAGACTTTTTATTTTCAGTCACTTTTTCTCTTTTTCTTTTTAATCATTTTTTTTGTGAATTATTCTACAATAATTCACCATGAACACTTAAAGCTTTTCAAACTTTTAACTCCTGCAAATACTTTTTCAAAACAATACATTTTGTCATTTACTTTCTTTTTCAGTGCTTTTAACTATTCAGTAATTTATTTTCAGTATCTTTTATATAGTTAGTGAATTATGTGATCATAATTTACTACGATTATCATACATATTATCAGTTCAAAATCTTTTCAATTCACTATTTTTGGTTAGTTATTCCTTTGGTAATTTTTTTACACATTTTATGAATTATATAATTATAATTCACCGTTTCTTAGTACTTTATGAATTATTTCATAATAATTTATTATTTTAACTTTACGTTTATTTTAATTTTTTGATTTTTAACAATTTTTTTTACTTTTTCTGTCCGGAATTACAGTTGTTCAAAACATGTAATATTTTTATATAATTTATGAATTATTTTATAATAATTCACCATTCTATTGCCAATTTATGAATTATTTCTCAATAATTCATTAAGGTCATTTTACACACTATTCTTTTGATGGTCTAACTTATTTCAATAAATTAGCCAGTTACTTATTTCATTACTTTTAAACGGTTTATGAATTATATCAATATAATTCATTATTTTTTTTACTTATATTAAGTATTATAACTTAATAACTTTTTTTTATTTAGAAAATTTATCAATTGGCTTTTTCACTTTCTTTACACAGTTTGTAAATTAATTCATATTACTTTACTATCGTTTACTCATTTATTGAATTATTTCTTAATAATTTAATAATTTTATTTAAATATATTCCATATTTATTCTCAAAAATATTCTAATAAATCATATAAATTTCATAAAAATTTATATGTACATTATTTTACATTTTTTATCATTTTTCACTCAATTTATGCCTTATTTCAACATAGTTCAATATATTCATTCAATACATACATATTTCTTTAACTTAAACATTTCCAAATAAATTACATAAATTCTTAAAAATTCTATGGACATCATTTATCACATTAAGGCTTATTTTGGACTATTAATTAACAATATTGTACAAAAATCACTTAATTATCACATAAGGAAATTTCGGCCACCTTAGGGTAATGACCTTAAAAAATTTTGCACTTTAATTTAAACATTTCCATGACATTATTTAAGGTCTAATTTCATATTCCTAACCTCAATTTCAATTATTAAGAATTTTAGCATAAATTTCCTAATTTACATAAATGAATTTGATTCAATTAAATGGAAAATGAAAGGATTCTTTAGCCACTAACCTCTTCTTGGTGATTAGTCTTGCCTAAGCTTCTTTTTCTTTATCTTTGGCCTTGGCAACTCTTTCTTCTTCTCCTTCATCTACCATGGTCGAAATCCTAAGCTTAGTAAACCCTAATTTAATGTCTTCTAATGCATAAATTAAGCTTATAACTGAATTCTACACATTAAAAATTATAAGAAAACACTTAGGAATCAATTTAATTCAAATAAATTCCAATACTCACCCAAACACTCTAAAGCTTTCAAGCTTTGATTTTTTTAATTTCCTTGCTTAAATCAAAGGCTAGAGACTTAATTTGTGATCTAGAGGGATGAAATTATAATTCTTATATTGGAATCAAGAGAGAAATTGGAGTATAATTTGATGAAATTAAAGAGAAGAACAGAGAAAGGTGTCTCGGCCATAAGAGAGGGAGGAAGAAGACTAAGGTGTCTCGGCCTTAAGAGAGGGAGGAAGAAGACTGGAAAAAATCTGAGATTTTCTCAGATTTTTCAGCTTAAATATCTCATTCTTTGGGCCAAAGATTGGGCTTAGCCCACTTAATTTAAATGGCTCATTTTAGTCCGTTTAAAGCCTAATTGAAATTGTCTCACTTTTTCATTTTAAATTACTTCAAAAATAATTTCATAATTCTTATCATATCAAAAATAGATAGTATGCAAATTTTTAGCTCAATCGGAGTTCATTTTCGATCCAATTTGATTAAATCGGTCCAATTCAAAAATACCGGTGTTACAAAAAAATTTACTTTTTATTACCAAAATATTCTACATAAAATTTAAGGAAGATCTGCAAAATTTGACAATATTTAGAGTTCGTTTCTATTTTTAAAAATTAATGCAAATTTAAGTCAGCTTCTCTATAATGGAAATTGATTCGCTATCTTTTTAGTATTTTTTATTTTTGAAGGCTTATTTGATTTCAGTTTCACTTCGAATTTCAACTCCGAACTCACCATAACAAATATTTTTCGATAGTCCAATAAAATATTTTTTACTTTCGAACGTACTTTTCAGCTCGAGAAATATTATTTACCGTTGAAAATTACTGTTTACGGCTGATCCTATGTTGAGGCCATTACATCCTTGATATTATAAATATAGTGTAAAGACAATCATGAAAAAGTTCATGATGTAGGATGCCTATTGCATGCAAATGTATTAATATATAAATACCTCTAGTCATAGTATTAACAGGACAAGACATTATTAATATGGATAGACTAACACATGTTATACTTCTTAAAACGTTCTAGTGATTTTTATAGCTGTGATGGTGAAAATGATCTAAACTAACATGTAGATACTTGTTAGAAAGACAAGTATATTGGAGACTTGCCAGGAGAATCCACACATGGATATTAAATATGTGTTGGTAAGGAATTTCTTCATAGTAGTAGTACAAGTATTCTCAAACTTGAGATCACCAAAGTTATCTTAAATAATGAGTTATATATTTTGACTCTATAATCGCTTACCTTTATCAACAGATGAATATAATTAGGAGGTTGGGTATATCACGATCTATTTAAAGATAATTGTGATCAATAAATGATTTACCATTTGGGATTTATTAAGAGAATTATCTCACTTGTTCTTTAATACCTTTATATATACACATATAAATATTAAAAATACCAAAAACATTTACTAGTGTTACATGCTATTACATCTACCATTTTACATATAAAATTTAGATCCAATTTTAAGCCAATGCCTGAACACAAAACTAAAGACTCTAATACAAATGTCGGTTCACATGCATAATAAATTAGATATAACTAATTATATCACTCAAGCAAGAGGAAAATATATTTACCTCTTGTAACATACAAACCTTTGAATAACGGAAATAAAGATCTTGTTTCATATCACTGGATAGACATTTATCCATAAGCAACCGATGCAGCCTAAGTGCGACAATTCCACAGTTTAAAAACCTCTTGGAAATCGCAAGTTTATGCGAAGGAGAAAAAAATACTCGATTATTTTTAGGGAGAGTGTATGAGATTCTGGTAATATAGCTAGTAACCTTGAATTTGGTTTTTGATCTCCTATATACAGAATTATACTAAAGTCATTTTCTTAGTATAACTGATCAAACTATTTTTGAAATAAGATCAGACAGTTTTAATTAGATAAAAATACTTATATTTTATTTAATTGAAACTTTTTTAATATAGAGTTATGGACGTATCCAAACTTTATTAGAATCTTCAAGGAAGATTTTATTTGTAATTTTTTTTTTGCATTTTCAATTTGGTTTTAAAAATCTGTTAAAGCTTCGGATCTTAAAAAAATATTATTTTTGCTTTTACTTCATCTATTCATATTTGAAAAGCCATCATGGTATCTAATTTTTTTTTTAATTTTTTGAAATGCGTTGTGACATGTTATATCCAATTACAAATTGTGTTTTATCTTGACAGGCACAAATGGACTCTTTTAAGAAAAAGACTGGACTCCTTATAAAGAACAACAATTTATTTTCTTATCTTTTTAATGCTTGTATTCGCTTTAATTTCTATAATAAAGCCTCTCTTTTATGCTTTTATTTTTATTTTATTTTTTTAACATAACCTCTTTAAAACCAAAAATGATTTGAAGGTCCAATGGCATTGCAACAGAAACATTTTTGATAAAATGTAATGTTTTTTAATCTTTTGCTTTTGGGTCTAAAGACTATCCAATTCTTGTAAGAAAATAATTAAAGAAAATAATTATTATTATTTTTAGATTTAAACAAAATGTTTTAATTAAACCGTTTCTTTAAATCGATTTTCTTAGTATGTCCAGTGATTAATTGAGTCCATCAAGAAAAAAATTTTGCCCTAATGTTTGCTGTCCGTCTCTTTTCTATGTATCCAGACACCCTTATTTATAATGGGGAAAAAAATTGGGTAATTTAAATAACCAAGGGTTAATTACCAGAAATTAACCTTAAATTAAAAATATTAACCCATGGATTCTTGCAAATTTTCTATTTTAGTAATTGTAAGAAATTTACTGTGCTACCTAAAATTACTGTAACAGTCTCTAAAAATAACAAAATAAGTCCATATTCTTTGCAGGCAGTTGCAAGGCATTTTGGAAAATTGGCTTGAGCCAGTCACTGGGTGGCCCAAAACTTGGCAAAAATGTTATAACCCATCAATTCCAAACTCCTTTCACATGGGCTTTTTAAATGATTTGGGCTTTATCAATTGGGCCTCCATTCAGAATTTGGACTCCTAGTTTGGGCTAAGATGAATTCCTAAGTCCACATCATATTTTATTTATTTTTTTCTTATATGTAATTTTCTTTTCTCTTTCTTTTTTATTTGATTATAAAATTCTTGTATTATTTTGAGGGCATGGATCTGCTTTTTCATATTAATGAAATAAATACTATTTTATTCTTTTTCTATTTCTTTGTACTTTTTGTATTTTTGTATTTTCATATTTAATTGTTTACTACATAGACAGAATTAAAAAATTAATTAATAAACTAATCATCACATGAATAAAACTTAAAGATAAAATTACCAAAGAAATTTAGGTATCACGATAATCTAATACCTTCGTGAATAAAATGCCAATTAGTCCCATTTGATTTACGTATAGGCAATGAACCCTGGACAAATAGGGTATTTACGTTAACGATTAACCGGTCCTTATATATATATATATATAATTTTAACATTTTAATTTAAATTACCATTTTATTCTATATAAGTAAGAGTATATTTTATCCTTTAATCACCAAAAATCATACATTTGTTAATATTAACAAGATAAATTAGTGTTAAATTATTTTTTTATTATCTTATAAAGTGTTTATGTAAATTTTTTTTATTTTATTAACATTAAATTGTAATAACTTGTATTTGTATTTGTATTATTTATATTTTAAACTTTTACAATTTATATTTTAATTTATGGATGCATATTTTTTTTTATGAAATATAGAGTATTTGTACATGTTACATTTTTTAGTGGCTAACCGGTTGTTAACGGAGTTGACTTAGACGTGAATTTTAAAAATCGATGTTAATGGCCTAGATTTGAAAAATATGCTGTGAAATGGTTAACTAGCGTATGTCCGGCCCTAATATTTATACTATATATAAAAGTATGAAGTATGAAATTTTATACTATAATACCCTTATACTTTAATATAATTAACAAAAAAAAAAATCATTCTTTATAATTATTATAATAAAGAAAAATAAATTAAAATTTTTAAAAGAACTTTCTCGGTAGTCAGTATGTCAAAATAAATAAACGAATAACTAAAACTTCTTTATTCTCAGACAAGAAGTAGTTCTCTATATAGAAGACCTTCTGTATGAATAACTAAAACTTTCACAATTTTAGAACCTATGTTTAATATCTCACACATCTAAGTTTATTTTTTTGCTATTATCAACAAAAAATAAGTTTATTTTCGTCAAAAGAATTTTTTTCTAATTTGATATAAATATTTAAGTTCTTTTTTAATTTTGTTATTAATCAATAATAATAACCCAAGCATTTATCATGCCCCAAGCACTCAAGTGCATCCCTTTTATCTCCTATAAATAACTCAATGCGCAGTAACTCCAGGTATTGGATATCTGAGACTCTCTCTCCAAAAAGCTACTAACTTAAGTTTTGTAGTGCTTACGCTTGATCCGACCGGGCATATTTTCTTGCAGGAACTCATCCCCCGATCGGGAATAACTTCAGTCGGCTCTACTCTCTCTCTTTAGATAAAGGCTTCCACGTCTTATCAATTGGTGCTCTCGTTGAGAGATATGGCTAGTTCAAGATCCACTGAGCACACAGCTTTCGAAGAGTATGATCACAACAACAATGGTTAGGGTAGATCTAGGGCCACAAGAAGAAGAGAGAGATCTCATAGATCCCAAGCAAGGGGAAACCTTCTCTCGGAGTTCAACGATACCATCTTACGATAGCCCAAAAATACTCCTATCACGGTCAAGGACATGCACACTCTTCTTAGTGATTTCAACAAGAGCATTATCCAGACAATCAAAAAAAGGCAAAATGCCTAGAACTTCTGAAATAGACTATGAAGAAGACTTCATGGTCGAAGACTTCAGAAGGAGGAGAAATAAAAAAATCTCCATTAATGAGCCATGAGGTCATGATAGCAGAAGAATAGGTATCAGGATCCCAGGCAGGTATGATAAAGGCAAAGGGATAATGTCCTCAAGCAGAGACTCCATCTACTGCCCTAGCAGGTCTTCCATCTTGTCCATTGGAGATGACCTATCTTTCATGTGCATGCCTAGTCTCAGTCACTCCAAAAGGTCAAAGGACGAGTTTACCTTCACTACCATGAGTAAGGAGGATAAATGGTTCAAGCAGAAGCTCAGACAGTTGGATTTAGCAATCCCCAAAAAAGGTATGTTCGAGGGGAACACCTGAAAAAATACCGCCTCTCCATTTTTGTAGGGAGATAACAGAATCAAAATTGTCTCCCAGATGGAGAGATATAGTGATGAACAAATACACAGAAAAAACTGATCCTACTACCCATCTAGTAGAGTACTTCACCAAGGTGCAGGTCTACACCTATGATAAGAGGATTGCCTGCAAAATCTTTTCCACCACCTTAGGAGGAGATGCTTTAAATTGGTTTCATGAGTTGTCTCAAGAATCAATAACCTTCTTTAGATAGTTCAAAAAATTGTTCACCACATGGTTCATTGTGCAGACCCAAATGCCCAAGTCGATGAGTGATCTGTGTAACCACTACCAAAGGACCGATGAAAGTTTTAGAGACTACATCGATAGGTTTCAAGCCACGATGTTTGAGATGAGGAACGTAAGTGTGGAAATAGCAACGATCACCTTGGCTAGAGGCATCATCGATCGCCCCTTATTCGAATTAATAACCACAAGATCGCTAGTCAGCTTCTTTGATCTGATGGAAAGGGCTAGGTAACACATCCAGCTGGATGATGCCCTGAGGTCCAGTAGGAGAAGAAGGGCTAGCATTATGGATAAACTATAGTATTCGAATGGACAGTCATTCCACATAACCCCCATATCCGAGCGGATAACGATAAGCCCCGATAGAGCCACCACCTCAAAAAGTCTAGGTAAGCGGAAGGAGGTCAAATGGGATAGGTCCGATCGGTCTAACAACCAACTGGCTTGGACCTTCATCCCACTCAACACTAACCCTGCCCAAGTATTGATGTGGATTAAAGAAAAATACAAGAAACTTATCTGGCTTAAGAAGCTGTCCAAACGGTCAAGAAGCAAGAGGGATCATAACAAATATTATGAGTTTTACAAAGATGTCGATCATACAACTGACGAGTGTTACTCGCTAAAGAAGGAGATCGAGCGAATCCTACAAAGAGGGTCTCTCGAGAGATTTATGGGTCCGGCTAAAGGGGAAAGTCCCTGTAGACAGCTCGACATCAGGAGAGATAATTCTAGCTCAAATGATGATGACGAGCACAGAAACCCTAGGAATCCAGATCCATGCAGGCCATATGCTGGGGGTCATAAACATGATTACTGGAGGATCATCGTATGGAGAAGAGCTCTCCAAGAAGAATGAAAAAGACATTTATGTCTCCTATCAAGCCGAGTTGTTTGCTCCAATCACCATATCCAGTAAAGATGCCCGAGATGTAATGTTTCCTTATGAGGATGCTTTAGTCATTAGGACTCGGATCCATAATTTTGATGTGAAAAGGATTTTGGTGGATAATGGCAGTGCTGTAAATGTGCTCACACTCCAAGCTTACAGAGCTATAGGACAACCGATCGAGGAGCTGAAACCAAATGCCACCCCTCTAATCGAGCTAGGCAATGCTATAGTCCCAGTGACGGGATTCATAGAGCTATTTGTTGAACTTAGCCAAGAGGCACTTGCCCACGTGTGCAAGGTAACCTTCATGGTCATTAATATGATTTTTGACTATAATGCCATTTATGGCAGGCCTCTACTCTTTCAGATCAGAGTTGTCACTAAAATACGGTATATGGTGATGAAAATCCCTATAAAAAGGGATATTTCCATCCTTAAAAGTGACCAGAAGGCATCCCAAGAGGTGTATGTCACCATGATCAAACAACATAAAGAGGCCATAATTGTGGAGCTGAGTCTGGAGCAATCCGAGTTGACAGCAAGGCCAAGAATAAATCCCATTGAAGAGGTGAAGGCAAGAGTACTGTTAAAGGGCAAGAGTGTCTAGGTTAGGACTAGCATAAGCCCAAAAGTGGAGGATACGATAATGCAGGTTTTAATGATCAACCAGACATCTTTCGTCTGAAATCTAGAAGTGATCATCCACAAGCTCAATGTAGACCTAACCTACCGATCGGCCAGGTAGAAGTTATGTAGGCATGCTCCCATTTGGAAGAAATTCATATTTGAGGAGGTTGACGGGCTACTAAAGGTTGGTATGATTCAAGAAATTAATTATCTAGAGTGATTTGCCAACGTGGTCTTGGTAAAAAAGAAGAATGGGAAGCTACGGATGTGCGTGGACTTTATAGATCTTAACAAGGTATATCCGAAGGATAGCTACTCTCTGCCAAGTATAGACTAGTTAGTGGATGCAACTGCATGCCATGCCGTCTACTCTTTCCTTGAGGCATATGCTGGCTACCATAAGATCTTGATGTGGCTTCTGGATCAAGAAAAGATAAGTTTTATTAAAGACGATGGAACGTTTTGCTATAAAGTAATGCCATTCGGTCTGAAAAATGCAAGTGCCACATACCGGTATCTTATGAACAAGATTTTCAAAGACTAGATCAAGCAAAAAGTGGAAGTTTATATAGACGACATGATTATCAAGAGTAAAATTCCAGAGGAACACTGTTGAACTGGCAAAAGTTTTTTACATACAAAACGAGTTTTAGATAAAGCTTAACCCTGATAATTGTGTTTTCGAGGTTCCCTCAGAAAAATTCTTGGGCTTTATGGTTTTTGAAAGGGGGATTGAAGCTATTCCAGAAAAGATAAAGGCCATCCTGGAAATGCAATCCTTGAGAAACATAAAAGACATTCAGAATCAAAACAAAAGATCACAGCCTTTGAAAGATTCATTTCCTCCTTAGCCAAGCGTTGCACTCTATTCTTCAAAAAGCGGAGGAAGAATGACACTTTCAGCTGGGGAATGGATTGCCAATAATCTTTTAAAAAGTTGAAAAAATTTCTCACTGACCCACTGTTGCTAAACCGATCGATCTCAGGTGAAAATCTCTATCTTTACTTGTCTACCTTTGGTGAAGCTATTGTAAGAGTCCTGGTTAGGGAAGAAGGAACCCACCATCTGCCCATGTACTATGTGAACCAGGTGCTTAGAGAGATAGAATTGAAGAAGGGCCCAATCGAGCAACTTATCATTGCCTTCATGATGTGCACATGGAAGCTAAGGTAATATTTTAAACACACACCATTGTGGTATGATCGGGTCAGCTGATAAGAAAAATTCTCCAGACCTTTGACCTAGAGGGTAAGATGGGCAATCAAACTCCATTTATGGAATGTGAGGTATGAGCCCAGAACGACCATAAAAGCACAAATGCTAGCAAATTTTGTGGCTGAGTTCACTGTCGAAGAGATGGACGCCCAGCCCCAACGATTGATGTGGAAGATGATCGTGGATGTAGCCTCACATGACACATAAGAAGGTGTGGGAATTGTAATAATAGACCCTCTCGGCATCGCTATAAGGTATGCAATTAGACTCAATTTTAAAGTGTCTAATAATGTGATAGTGTATGAGATAGTCCTTCAAGGTCTAAGGCTGCTCCACTTTTGTGGGTTTCGGTCCACCCTTGGTTTTAAGCCCAAAATTAATTCTTTTAATTATTTAATATGATTAATTAATTAAATAATCAATTTATAATTAATTAATAATCAATTGGATTGATTATTAAGACAAGAACACATGCATGCAAAAAGGTTTCCTAAAATGAAAGTTTCCAAAATGGAAAAAGTTTCCTAATTTGATCACATCATTAAAATAACTCAAAATATAGTTTCAAAGGTTGAAACAAAGTTAGTAATCCATTTCTTTATGCATTAGAGAGGCATATAAGGGTGCATGATTGGCATGATGGTTAGTTATGGACAAAGCCCAATGTGATTGAGCATAATGCATGTTTTGGTCCAATGAGGACTTTCATGTCCCGGCCACTTGTTTTTGGTTTGTATTTCATTTCAAATTGTAATATGTAATTAGATTACTTAGATTAGAATTAGAAATAGAGATGGAGACCAATATCAAGGAGCAAGATGGGCCGGATGGAGATCCAACAAGCTTGAAGATAATGTAATTATTTTCTTGTTTGAATCATGCATACTACCTAGGTGTGACCTTTTGATTTCCCTCTTGGCTCGGGGAAATCAATGTAGTGAAGTCCATAACTATACCATATGTGTATGCTTATATTTATGTGATAGATATAGGATGAATACCAATGTATGCCAACCATGTATGATGAGACTTAATTAACTAAAACCCTCAAACAAATACTAAGGTATATATGCCTTCCATTAATTTGAGGAGAACTGTGAGGACCCAAATTAGACCCTAGTAGAATTCAAGGACATAATCCCAATTATAAATGTTTAAACAAGCTTAATTAGATGAATTATTATGAGTTTATATATATTGAAGGATAAACTAGTTATTTATTTCTATGTGTCATTGAAATAATATTTGATTTCAAGGATCAATTGGGATATAAGTGTTATTAATTTATCAATAATTATGTGATAAATGTGTAAATTATATGGTATGAATTTTAAAAGGTCATAATTAAATTTTTATGGTTGGTATAATAATAATTAAGGTTGTAATTGAAGTATCAAGTATTAGTTTAGGGGTCAATTTGTAAATTCGGCATCTTTAGGGACAAATGTGCATAAATGAATAATTGAGAGGTTAATTTAAGAGAAAGAATAAGTGATTAGGTTGATTTATAACATGCAAAAAGGTGGGGGTTAATTAAAGGACATGCAAATTATTGAGGGATCAAAACTGAAATTTTCTTTAGCTATTATAAATAGCCATTTGATAGTGGAAAGAAAGAGAGTGGTAAGAAGAGATTGTGAAGGACGAAATCTATAGAGAGAGTTACAAAGATTTTCTTTCTTCTTCTCATTTCTTAAAGCCATAGTTGATTTCTCAAGGTATTCTTGAAGAGGAAATACTTGCATGTTGATTAATCAAGATCATTAGTTTTAAGGTAAATATATTAACTTGATAGTTCACCTCTTCTTATTTTTTTTCTTCTTCTTCTTCTTATTTTGGTTAATGATGGATTAAGATAAATGTTGAAAGTTTGATGTTGAATGTATGTATTGATGTAAGGAGAAAAAGAAGGTAGAAGAAACAAGGAAAAAGGGCTTGCAAGGGGTTGAAGACAAAGGGATTTTCAGCCAAGGTATGGGAACTTAGGGCTGTTCATATTGCATGTGAATGATTTGCTGGAATATGTTGTGATTGACAAAAAATTTAGGGTTATGGTTTCTGGGTTTTATCAGGGGTTTTTGTATGAATTTGAAGAACAGAATCAGATGTGAGAGTCATTGCCGAGTCGTGAAGCCCTTCACGAGTCGTGAACTATTGTCCGACTCGTGAAGCCCTTCACTAGTCGTGAAATGCTGCCCTTTTTCTCCACTCGTGAAGCCCTTCACTAGTCGTGAAATGCTGCCCTTTTTCTCCACTCGTGAAGCCCTTCACTAGTCATGAAATGCTGCCCTTTTTCTCCACTCGTGAGCCCCTTCACGAGTCGTGAAATGTTGCCCTTTTACTTCACTCGTGAGCCTCTTCACGAGTAGAATGTTTCTTCACGACTGATTGACCTATCTGGATTGTTTTGGTCATAAGTTGAGTTATAGAACAGCAAATTGAGTGATTCTTTTTGCGTTAGAAACTAGACTTACATACCTATATTTTATATGAAGAAAACCTAAACTTAAATCTGTCTCTAAGTATATGGAATTTAGGGTTGAATCCGGACTAGTTTCCTTGGACTGCTAATAGAAATAGACTTTATAGTAATGGGCATAACTTTTAGTACTGATGTTGAAATGCTACAAAATAAAATTCTAATGAAAATAGAGACATGAAAGTTTAACTTTGATGAAGAAATTTTGGTCTATATCCTTTTAAATTTTACATTATGAATTTTTCTAAGTGGCAAACCACACTGTTTAGTTTTAAAAACAACCTATAGTATTTTTCCAATAAATCGAGCTATAGGTCAGATCTTAAGATGAATTTTAATGCTATGGAAAGTAGTCACAAAGGGGGATAAGATTGTAGAAGATCATTTTGCCTAAAAATGACATCTTCAATTTCAAATGTGGCTCATAAGTCGAGTCTAGAATGCTACTTTGTGCAGACTTTCTTTAACGTACTTTATTTTATGGTTTTCAATATGTATTTATGTGATTACAAAATGAATTGGATAGGGCATGTAATATGACTATTGAATACAAGATTATATGTATACATATACATTCACATGTGTATATAGGTAACGATTAGTGATGTATATATCTAACATATAATTGTGATTAATTTGTACATAATTGTTATATGCAAGGTTAATGTATGTATATACTCTTATGATGATATATGCTCAGTTATCATTAAGCAATGTCTAACCTAGAAATACATGTAAGTAAGGATGTAAATTAAGTTATGATTACATATGTATAGCTTAACTACATGCTGTTATGATAAATTCATAGTTATATGGAAGCACATTGAATTAAGTATGGCATGTAATATGATACTTATAGTTTGAAATGCCAACTTTACTGGTTGAAAGAAGTATTGTGATTTGTAGATCATATGTGAACATATAAACATATGTATATATATATATATATAATATGATCTTACATGATTGGGTTTGAATTTTGAAAGATGTTTTAGAGTAATGATTCAAAGTATATGTGTAAAGGGAAATATATGAATATATCTTTACTTAATTGAAATGACATGAGTAAGAATATGTGATGTCACATGTTGGCATGTTGAAATACAGATCTACAGTCCTAAAGACTCCATTATAGAAATTTTATTAAAGCATATAATGGCATTGTTATATGAGACTATGTATACAAGTATATGCATTAGAGAAGGAGTATCTTGTCATGTGACTATTATATGAGAAAAGTGTATAAATTGTTTATGAATTGTGCATATATGTATATGTATTAGAGAAGATAGATATTTTTACATGCTTATGTACGGGTTCAAATGGCCTTATATAAGTATAGTCTTAACATACAGAATAGTCACATGATTTAATAGAATTACAAGAACAGAACAGTAATACCCAACAGTGAAATGTTCACAGGTTTACAGAAAGTTACATATGAGCGCTCTTATGAGTAAATTGTTCATAGTTATACAAGAGTATATATGTGCATATAAGAATATGAATGTATAAAGAAAAGATAAAGTAAATAGATCTTATTGCCTGCGTTGAGTCTAGGAAGTGGATAGATAGGCATGCCTATAAGGGTACCTTGCAGCTGTGATAGTTTCAACCCCGTTTGGGTTGTAGTTAACCCCGTTTGGGTAACTAAACAGACATGGTCCCGTTTGGATCATTTTTAACCCCGTTTGGGTTGTAGTCAACCCCATTTGGGTGACTAAACAGACTTGTACCTTCTGGTACCACCGTATAACCCATTATCCACCTCTTTAGAATAGTACAGGCTTTATACCAAAGTTAAGAATAGTTTGATGTTTAATTTAAAGCTTTATGAAGCATGACAATTCATAAATTGATTTAAGAATCTAATTTATATGCGAAATTCCTTTTCATCACATATGGAAATTATGATATTAAAAGATGTTGTGATATACACTTATGCATGATTATCGCATATAGAAATAGTATGTACAAAGTTATATAAATGAACTAGTGCATCACTAATATCTAGTTATGAACTATATAGAGATAGTATGTTTTCTATAGTAATATATGGTTTGCTTGAGACAGATAAATGACTTGCAAGATTCGTCATGTTTGAAAGCCATTATATAAATGTTTTGCTGCAATAAGTGTTTTCTATAGCAAATGAATATAAGAGTTATGAATAGGCATTCACGTTGGTGATTGCTATTCAAATTAATTCATTTGGGTTGTATGCTTTCCCTATATTTACCTGTTCTTGCTCTTTATTGAGAATTGATGTATATTGTCTTGTGCATACACATAAAGTATTTACAGATTTATAAATGATAAAGTTCACATGATAATGGTATTTGAGATAGAAGCAAGCTAGAAATTCTATGTATGCATTGGTACAATAAGTATTACAAATATAATTCTAGATAAATGATAAACTTTCATAGTACTAATGCTTTGTTTTACTTATGAATATGCATATGTCCTTGTTGATCATAAGCTTATATATGAATATATATATATATATATATATATATATATATATTCCTAGCATATGTTAAAGTGTGTAATGGATGGAAGGAATGACTGAGTATAAACAGTGGTATAATAATCAATGAATGAATCGCAAGATTTAAAGGACAAATATGCTTATATGATTAAATGTTGTGTATGTTAAGTATCAATGCCGAATTTACTATCATTAAATCATTCGGTAATCATGTGTGGACTCTTGTCTGTATTTTCTTATATTGAGTATAAGTTATACTTTATAGTTCATGATGTATGCTTTGGCGACTACTGTGAGTGGTCATTTGTCATATTTAGTGTTCCCCACTAAGCTTTATAGCTTAGCACGGATTTTTGTTTATCCGTGTAGGTTGTGAGAACAGGACTTTCTTCCAGGACTGATATCTACAGCAGGTTGGCCAACACAAGTCTTAGAAGATTATAATAGAGTCTTCTTTTTGTCCTTATATTTTGTAGTTATGGAAACCTTAATTATGTTGGAAATTTTGTAATTTCTATAGATGTTATGTATATGTAATATTCAATGTTAATGAGACTCATCTTTAAGTAAAGCTTCTAATAGTTAACTTTTAGTTATCTGTTTAGTTGGATAACATATCAAATGTTATGATAGCATGCTTAATTAATTTAAAACAAAGTGTTTTAGCTAAGTATAGGATAAGGGTGCTACAAGAACCAGAGTTCTTTAAAGTGTGGGTTGTTAACCACAGTCAAGCTCACATTATATCGAATATGTTCAAATCTAATTAAATGGGTCATCTTAGCTAGCCCATTAGTTTGTTGACCACAGTCAAGGCTAATGGTTCTAGAGGCAAGATTAGGGAATGCATATATGATATGCATGCATCAAGAGTTGATAACCTAATGATCCAATAGTTATGTAGAGACACAATTGGTATAGAGATACCTACCTTTCAAGGGTATGAAATTTGGTTTGTTGACCACAGACAAGGTCAAATTACATATCAAGGATTGTATATTGGCCCACTAAGAAAACCATCGGGTTTTCTCGGATTATATAGTGAGGGCTATTAATTCGTAATAAAATAGTGGGAGTAAATGGATTAATTAAAGACCTTATTAATGCATACATATATATGAACATACTCTCATATCTTTTCTTTTTCACATCTAGATCATCATCATGAGCACATCAAACATTAATATACGATCAATCTTGGATAACAAGCTGGTTAGCAACAACTATTCTAACTGGATCAGGCAAGTGAGAATTGTTCTTAGAGCTGAAAAGATCCACTATGTCTTGGATAAAGATCCACCACCACTTCCATTAGATGATACCATTGTTGAGATCAAAGGCATTTATCGAAAATACATGGAGGATAGTGAGCAGCAGCATGTCTGATGCTGGGTGCTATGTCCTCGGAGCTTCAGAAGCAACATGAAATGATGGATGCTAGAACCATCATTTTGCATCTAGAGGAGCTTTATTGTTCTCAGGCTAGAACTGAGCAATATGAGATTGCTCGAGCTCTATTTAGCTACAAAATGGTGGAAGGCACTTCAGCTGCTACTCATGCATTGAAGATGTATGGGTATATTGAGCATTTGAGTAGACTTGGCTATGTTATGGATAATGATCTATACATAGATTTAATCTTGTACTCGTTGGCTCTAAGTTATGCACTTTTCGTGCTTAACTTCAACATAAACAAGATCCAAGTATCCATTCCTGAGTTAATCAATGTGCTCAAGATAACTGATGGATCATTTAAGAAGGATCCAAAAAGTGTCATGGTTGTCACTTCTACTAAAGGTAAGAAGCAGAAGAAGACGGTAACCAAGGCGCTGCCAAAGAATGGTGGGATCTCCAAGAAGAAGGTTGCCAAGAAAGAGAATCCCAAAGGAACTTACTTCCATTGTGGAAGGGATGGTCATTGGAAGCGTAACTGCAAGGCCTATCTAGATTCTCTCAAAGAGAAGAAGCAAGCTGATGCTTCTATTTCAGGTATTCATATGATTGAAATTAATAATTATTCTATTGCTTCAAAATAATCTTGGGTATTAGATACCGAATGTGGATCTCATTTATGTAATGATCTACAGGGGCTTAGAAGCTTTAGAAGAGTTGAAAAGGCAGAGATATGTTTGCAGTCAGCTACTGGACAGAACATCTCTACAATAGTTGTGGGGACTTACTATTTGCCTCTTCTTAGTGGATTAGTACTGGAATTAAATAATTGTTATTATGTTCCAGCTTTATCCAAAAGTATTATTTCTTTCAGTCATTTGATGAACGATTATGATATTTCTTTAAAGGACAAATGCTGTTACATTTTTAAGAACAATATGTTTATGCAAACGCTATCATTAAGAATGGTATATTTGTTCTTGATTTAATTAAAGAAGTACATAATGTGGATACCAAGAGAATGAAACATGATAATCTAAATACCTCATACTTATGGCATTGTCGTTTAGGCCATATAAATGAAAAACGCATGACCAAATTACACAAGTCAGGTGATTTGGGATCATTTGATTATGAATCATTTGATACATGTGAATCTTGTTTATTGGAAAAAATGACAAAAGCTCCCTTATTTGGTAAAGGAGAATGAGCTAAAATGGTTTTGGACTTAATACATTCAGATGTATGTGGTCCAATGACTACACATGCCAGAGGAGGTTACTCCTACTTCATTACTTTCATTGATGATTATTCCAGGTTTGGATACATCTATCTAATGAAATATAAGTCTGAAGCATTTGAAAAGTTTAAAGAGTTCAAAAATGAAGTTGAGAAACAACTTGGCAAAAGTATTAAAACACCTAGATCAGATCGAGGTGGAGAATACTTAAGTCAAGAGTTTCAGGATTATCTTAGAGATAATGGGATTTTATCTCAATGGACTCCTCCATATACACCACAACACAATGGTGTATCTGAAAGGAGAAATCGAACACTATTAGATATGGTTCGATCAATGATGAGCCGAGCCGACTTGCCTAAGTCCTTTTGGGGATATGCACTAGAAACTGCTATTTATGTGTTAAACAGAGTTCCTAGTAAATCGGTTGATGTTACTCCATATGAGATGTGGAATAACAAGAAACCCACGCTTTCTCATATGAAAGTATGGGGTTGTCCTGCTTATGTGAAGAGAACAATGTCAGACAAACTGGATGTTAAGTCTGACAAATGTTTATTTGTGGGATATCCAAAAGAAACGTTTAGATATTATTTCTATCATCCCTTAGAACAAATGGTGTTTGTTTCAAGGCATGCTGTCTTCTTGGAAAGAGAATTTCTCCTACGAGAGGACAGTCGGAGTAAAATTGAACTTGGTGAAGTTCAAGACCCACAAATAAAAGATGATCAACTGATTGAACTCGAAACCAAATTTTATAATGATGAGATTACAGTTGAACCTGATTATACACAAAATCCTAGAAGATCTACTAGGATGTATTCTATCCTTGTGAAATATAGATTTCACATTGATTCGGATAGAGGCATAACTGTAGTAGAGGACAATGAGCCTACAAGCTATCAAGAAGTTTTGAATAGTTCAGAACGTGATTTATGGCTTAAGGCTATGCAGTCTGAAATGGACTCCATGTATGAGAACAAAGTATGGACTTTAACTCAACCACCTGAAGGGATAAAACCCATAGGGTGCAAATGGATCTTCAAAAAGAAGACTGACATGGAAGGTAATATAGTTACCTATAAAGCTCGCTTAGTAGCAAAAGGTTATTGTCAAAAAAAAGGTATTGACTATGACGAAACTTTTTCTCCTGTAGCGATGTTTAAGTCTATAAGAATACTTTTAGCCATTGCAGCTCATTATGATTATGAGACTTGGCAAATGGATGTGAAGACAGCTTTCCTTAATGGAAATCTAACCGAGAATGTGTATATGACACAACCAGAAGGATTCACATCAGGAAATGGCAAAAAGGTATGCAAGCTTCAAAGATCCATTTATGGATTGAAGCAAGCCTCTAGGAGCTGGAACATACGATTCAATGAGACAATGAAAGAGTTTGGTTTCTCACAGAATGAAGATGAACCTTGTGTGTATAAAAGGGTCAGTGGGAGTGCAATTGTCTTCCTAGTTCTATATGTAGATGACATATTAATCATGAGAAATGACATTTCTCTTCTCCAATCTGTTAAAATATGGTTATCCAAGCAATTCTCCATGAAAGACCTTGGAGAAGCATCCTATATTATGGGAATAAGGATCTATAGAGATAGATCCAATAGGTTGCTAGGTCTTTCTCAGAGTACATATATAGATAAAGTATTGAAGAGGTTCAATATGGATCTCTCTAAGAAAGGGTTTATACCCATGGTGCATGGGAAACACCTTTCTAAGTCTATGTGTCCATAGACACTAGAGGATAGAGAGAGCATGAATAGAATACCATTTGCATCTGCAATTGGTTCTATCATGTATGCTATGTTATGTAAACGAACAGATGTAGCATTTGCTTTGAGTGTCACAAGCAGATTCCAATCAAATTTTGGAGAGGAACACTGGGCAGCTGTCAAGAATATTTTTAAGTACTTGAGAAAGACTAAGGATATATTTTTGGTATATAGGGAGGGCAGTTTGGAAGTAAATGGGTATACAGATGCTAGCTTCCAATTTGACAAAGATGATTGTAAATCACAATCTGGTTATGTGTTCATAATGGGAGGAGGAGTAGTTAGTTGGAAAAGTTCCAAACAAGAAACAACTGCTGATTCCATGACGGAAGCTGAGTACATTACTGCTTCAGAAGTAGCCAAAGCAGCAGTTTGGATCAAAAAGTTTATAACAGAATTAGGAGTGGTGCCTAGCATTGTTGATCCGATTCCTTTATATTGTGACAACAATGGAGCCATTGCGCAAGCAAAGGAACCACGATCTCATTAGTGATCCAAGCACGTTCTCAGACGCTACCATCTCATAAGGGAAATAGTAGCTAGAAATGATGTGAAAATAGAAAGGGTTCCCACAGATGACAATGTGGCGGATCCCCTCACTAAAGCACTTTCCCAGATTAAGCATGATCACCATATAAATAGCATGGGTCTGAGACATATGAGTGATTGGCTCTAGTGCAAGTGGGAGATTGTTAGAGAGTATGCCCTAGAGCCCATGTAATAGGGATGTTTTTCATATGTATGAAATTTATATTCTTAATAAAAGGCATCATTCATTTATTAATGCTATGTTTGAATACATGAGTTTGTAAATCTTAAATTAATAAATGAAGTCCTAGATATTATAAACACAGTGCAAAGGCAATCATGAAGGTGTTCATGATGTGAGATGTATATTGCATGTAAATATGTTAATATCTAAATATCCCTAGTCATAGAATTAACAAGATCGGACATTGTTAATTCGGACAGACTAGCACATGTTATGCTTCTTGAATGGTTCAAGCAGTCCTTCTCATAACTGTGATTATGAAAGATAATCAAAGTTAACATGTGGATGCTTGTTAGAAGAACAAGTTCATTGGAGACCTGCAAAGAGAATCCTCACATGGATATTAAATCTATGTCAGTGAGGAATCTCTTCATAGCGGTTGTGCAAGTATCCTTAGACTTGAGATCACCAAAGTTATCTTAAGTAGCAAGTGGTATAATTTGACTCCACAACTGATTACTTCCAACTGGGAGTGAACATAGTTAGGAGATTGGGTATATCATGACCTACTTGAAGATAGTTGAGTGATTGACAAAGGATTCACCATTCCAGATTTAACAAGGGAAGTTATATCGGATGATTCTATAATTGCCTTGTTCAGAGAATCTTTGGCCAGAGTAACATGCCGAGATGGATGAAGATCCATGAAGGGCATTTTAGGAACAATGGTTAAATTAATAGAACATAAATAATTAGATTTATATGAGTTGACAGAAATCCATACTTAGAATCTAATTGAGATAAGAGTGGTGAAAGGAGTAATTGCACGGTAACTGTTTCTATGGAAGGGTACAGTCAAACCACTTGACTTTCCTGACATTTGGGTAGTCATGATGCCTAGCTAGAGGCCAATCATGACTTGTATAATGATGTATCAAAAGTATCAATAGGGATTGATAAGATGATTTAAAGGAGTTTAAATCATGTGAGTTTTGAATATAACTGACAATTACTTATTATATTGCCAACATGGATAGGAACCCAATAGGTCACACACATATAGAGAAAAGGGTAAAATGGTAAAATGAAAATGATAATAATATTTGATATTATTATAAAGGTAGAGAAGAGAGTATGATAATAATTAATTAAAGAGTTTAATTAATTATGATCAAATAAAATTGTACGCGGAACTTTTGAGAAATGTTCTGCAAAATTGGACCTAATTGAAATAATGTATTTCATGATTAATTATTATTATCTTATAAGTGTTTTGGGACTACTATAAGTGTTATAGGACTGGTATAATAATTAATAAGTCCATTGGAGAAATTATTAAGGGCTAGAGGAATGAAGCAGTTGGCGGAAGCCCTTCTGTAAAGGCCACATGCCTACCTCAGAATAGAAGGCCTTAATGGCCTATTTAATGGACCAAATTAATTTATATATGTTACATAAGTGTTATGGAACCCACATATTTAATTTGGTTGGATTTGGAATCCATTTGGGTATTTAAATCCAATTAGTTGCACAAAGGGCCTAGTTTGTGGGTTTTGTGCATAGACTTTTATGAAAAGGTTTAAATTGGATTTAATTAAGCCCAAATGATTATAATTAATTTTAGAGGCCCAATTAATAATTCTTCAGCAATTTTAAAGAGCCCAATCTCATTAAGGAGTTGAAATTTTAACCTAACTATAAAAGGCCAACTAATGAGAATTAGGGTTAAGTGATTAAAACAAAAAGAAAGTCTTTTCTCTTAATCTCTCTCTCCCTTTTGCGCCAGCTCCTAAGCTAGCTCTTGGGAATTTTGGCCAGCCCTAGTTAAACACCAATTTGTTGGTTCAATTTACCCCTCTCTAGTGTGGATTACTCATTGGAGGTGTTCGATTTTGGACACTGTGGTTTGCGACAACCCGGTGCGAAGTAAAATCAACTGTTCAACAAAAATCAAAGGTGATTTTTCTCATTTCATATAGTTATATTGTGTATTCATGGTAAGATCAGATCTAATGGTTAAAAAATTTTAAAATTTCGCTCATGTATGTGATGCATGTAACTGTTAAAATCCAACACAAATTCTTTTCCATTTCTATAAAAGGTATGTTTGGTATAGCTTATCCGCTAGGCTCGATGTTCATCCCAAGCCAAAAATGCAAAATCTAGAGTCCATTTATTTGCAGGTTTATTTAATGATTGGTACAACTTATCCGCTAGGCTCGACGTTCATCCCGAGTCGAAAATGTGGAAGTTGGAGTCCATTTATTTAATGTTTGGTGCAACTTATCCACTAGGCTCGATGCTTATTCTGAGCCAAAAATGTGAAAGTTAAAGTTCATTTATTTACGGGTCAAGTTTATTCAAAGTAATTTATTTGTTGTAGGTTGAATGGAATCAACAATTTCTCCCAAGTTAAGTATTATGCAACGATTGTGAATAAGAATGAAAGTTAAAATGCTAACTCGACGTATGAAATTATCCTCAAAATCACAAGTGAATACGAGGCCTAAAGGTGATTGACCGGTGTTTATCAAGTGTACTAGATTGGCTAGTAATATAGAAAAATATAGATTAAAACCCTAAATATCGTACCCAAGGGAACATGGATTGTTAAGGATAATATCTATGTATCAATTAAATTAACCTGAGATTATTTCCCAAATGTTTTTGATTCAAAAGCAAAAATTAAACAAAACAAACAATGAAACAAAATAAAAACTAAAATTAAACTAACATGAATTAAAAATAAAATAATAACTGAATTTCTGTTGCTAAAGAAACTATCCACCTTAACTTCTATTGAAATGACTTAATTAAAAGAGAAACACAAGTGATTATGTAGAATTCAGATGAATAAAACCAGATAACTTTACTTAAGATTATCATTCCAAGCATTAAAATTCTCTTATTCAAAACAATTCAACACTTAGCATAAAAATCAGAATTAATCCTCCTAGATGTCTATTAAATCCTTTTTCAAGAAATTTAACTTTCACCTATTCTTAGTTACACTTTTTATTAATCTTAACTTACTTTAATTAACACAAAATTATCTCTTATTCAGAACATAATCATGCATCAACCCAAGCAAACTAAGCTAAGAACATGCATATCAATGATCAAACCAAAAGTCAATTATTAACCAATAATTAATCAAGCAAACAACCAAACTTTAGTTAAATAATGATAAGAATATGCTTAAAGAACTAAGAAATAATCAAACTTCCATTAAAATTAAGCACAAGCTTACGTCATAACAATAAAAATATAAGTTTTCAAGAAGACATTAGAAAAAGAAGAAAAACTACTTCCTAAACATGATTAAAATAAAAAGAACAACTAAAATAAAAGATTTGCAAACTAAGAATAAAAGAAAAACTAAGCTAAACTACTGTACAAATTAACTAATGAAAACAAAAGAGAAAGCTAAAGAAAATTCGTAATTTAATGTTCTCTACCTATCTAATTAGCACCTCCCACTTTGATGTCTTGGTGCCCTTTTTATAGAGTAGAATCACTGCCAAAGAAGAAGTTTTGTTGACTAAGACTTCCTTTTCTGAGGTTGAGTTGGAGTTTCTCTTGAATAGGAAGACTTTTGTCGATAATTTTCCTTTTTTGCATGGAAGAGCAGTATTTTGCTTGGGAGAGTGGTCAAAATGCTTGGGAGAGCATGTTTCCCAGTAGGAAGAGTAAAACTATGCTCGATAGAGTAGAAATTATGCTCGGGAGAGCACTTTGGTTCTGTCCTTCACGTGGTTCATTTAAATCAACTTTCCCAATTTTGCACTTTTGCCCCAAATCTTCTTACTTCTTGCAATTTAATCCTTCTTTCTTTCTTTCAATTTAGTTCCTGAAAAATATCAAAACTTTCA
Source organism: Excoecaria agallocha (assembly GCA_037975025.1). NCBI lineage: Eukaryota > Viridiplantae > Streptophyta > Magnoliopsida > Malpighiales > Euphorbiaceae > Excoecaria > Excoecaria agallocha. The sequence goes on along the minus strand of CM075811.1, from coordinate 63,756,266 downwards.
ATTAAGCCAACAAACACCTAAATTAACTAATTAATCATAAAATTAACTAAATTAAAATCAAAATAACTAAATTAAATACTTAAAAACACACTAAAAACATAGTTTAATTTGTAGTTATCAGTCATCCACTACGCATAGTGTTTATATGTCCGATCGGATTACGTACCTAAGCTTTTAAGCTTATTTCTTAACTTATACCAGATGAGCGACTAATTATGCTTTTTTAATCAGCCATTGGTTTACGAGTTATTCTTCTACAAATTCAGGAAGTATCTTTACTACTTAATTAGTTGATTCAATTATCATTGACATAATTGAAGTAGAAAATATAAAGATATTACTGAAAATAAAAGCATTTACTGCATTGCATCACAATAATATAGAAGGCATAGCTGAAAAAAGATTATATATGAATTCGACAAGGTTATAAAAGTTATAAAATTTACAAAAAGAAGAAGAAAAAGCCTAAGTTTCTATATTTACAATTTCTGCAGTAGCTGGCTCCCCGACAGGATCGACGGTAGGCTCAAACTGGACCACCTCTGCAGTAGGTTTGGCAGTTGGCTTTAAAGCAAGCTCTTCTGAAGGCTCAATGGCAATTTGGGGAAACTCCACCTCACCAAGAGGAACTTTGGATGGCGAGGGGTTTTCACCTGGTGTTCCATCGTTCTCTGTACCCTCGGGCGTGTCCCCTTTTAAAGGGTCTCCTCCTCCTCATCACTATATGAAGGATTGGGAAAGATACCTGGGTCCTTCATCTAGTTGAGATTGACCCTAGGAAAGCATCTCCCAGCCTCATGGATTAATCGAGATAATAACTTGCCTTTGGCCTCATTCAGTTAATCGATTAGTCGATCTTTCTGAGAGGCAACTCCTCCTTGTGTTTCTTGCTCTATGCCAGCTCCTTCTCCTCCAAAGTGGCCTTTAGGATGTCCCACTCATTGTAAAGTTAGCCACGCTCCATAAAAGCTTTGCATTGGCCCTAGTGCATTTAGAAGTCAGGACTTGGCACTCGGTAGTCAGCTTGGTGATATCCTCCTCAAATTTCTACCATTAAGGACCATTAAGAGTTAAGCATGCCACTTTCCTCCTCAGCCAATTTATTTCGCCCTACCAAGCCTTCTGTTCTTGGGTGCTCTAGGAAGCTTCCTTTTTTAGGATATCCACATCCGACCGAAGGAGAAAGGTATTTTTCTTAACAGCATTGACTTTGGCATCTACCTCCTCATTTGATTGAATGGTGTTCTCCAATTTGGCCTTCAGGAAGTTCCCCATATTGTTTAAGTGCAAACCTCTCTTAATCAGCTAAAAAAAACAACAACAATAAAAGCTAGTAAATCTCTGAGAAAGAGTAAGCTGCTGAAATAAAAAGAGAAAGAAAATGAACTTCACCTTTAGGCTCTGCTATTTAAACAAGGTGCACTCCCGATCGAGCAAACTGGGATCTCACATATCCTTAAAGTTATCCTTCTAAAGAAGACCCCGAAAAATAAAGCTAGAGACTGCTTTATCCTTGATAGACCAGTCATTGCTGAAGTTCTCCCTCAGTATGTCCTTTAGGGGCATTGTTTGCCTCTCAGGGGCCCTTCCTACTGCTTTCTGGATAGGTTCGCTCTAGATAAATACTTTGGCTTTAGCTGCAGCTCGGGCATTTGCTGCAGCCATTAGATCGGCCGCCCTCTTCTGTGCTGCCTCCTTAGCCTGCCTTTGGGTAGCCTCATCTAGCTCAGCTGCCCTTTTCTGTGCAACTTTCCTAAAAAATGGTATGTTGAGGGAGCTAGCAGCAGGTAATGTCTCATCAGAGTCAAATTCATCCTTCAGCCGTGTCGCCTCAAAAGGACCCGACCTTCTGCGCCTGATAGGGAGGCTACAGGTTCGATAATTATTAGCATCGGATGAGAGACATGAGCAACAGTAGCAACAACAACAGTGGGTGAAGAACCTTCAGTCGGATGCCTCGATAAGGAAAGCACAAGCCTTCTCCTCTTTGACTTTTCCTCCCTGGCAGCCTGCTAGGCAGCTCTTTTCTCCATTGCCTGATCGGCGAGCTGCTTAGTCAATTCATCTCCGGCCATTTTTCCTTCAGCTGCAACACCAACATAAGCTAAGATGGTATCTTTTTGCAAATGATATCATTTGAATGCACATGCAATGAATGATGGTCATGTTATGCTTTCTCTTTCTTTCGATTCTAATGCTTGCTATGTCTTCGCCAGCATCAGAGTTGGAGGACCCAAATAGCATCCCTAAAAGATAGTTAGAGGACCCAAATAGCATCCCTAAGAGATAGTTGGAGTCATATGGCTCCCCTTTCCTCACCACGACATCCATCAATTTCTTGATGTTGGCCTCGTACAGGGACTGCCCGATAGCTTGGTCTTTTAGGCTTGCTGCTTCCTTCGATCGGGTAAGGTTGACTCCAAATCCATCGAGCATCTCCACTAAAAAATATGTCTCTTTGAATACTTTTAGTAAAGATGGGACCGTAAAAAGCTTCCTCTTTGATTGGATGGTAAAAAAGTACTCCATCCCGTCACTTCGACCTGAAATGTAGAAGAAATGGGTGAAAAGGTCCAGCATCGGAGCCGCCCCTTCTATTTTTTAGAGGATCTTGAAGCAGACCACTGTCCTTTATCCATTTAAATTCAGGATAATTTCATAACCCCTCAGCACTGCTATTTTGAATGCACCGAATGGGAGCCTCATCCCTGCATGCAAACTCTAGAAGTGGTAGATGAACCACTCATTATTCTTGTGGCTGAAAGACCCCTCCATCATCACTATAGAGTTAGGGCAAGCCAGCATAAACACTTCAGAAGGAAAGCTGTATCGAAAAGGAATCTCAGCCACTTCTTCTGGACTCAATTTGGAAAAATAAGCAACTGTCGGTCGGTTCCTATACTCTTCAATAAAGCTCTTATTTATCGACTGACCGCTGCTGGAAGGCATTCTCGATGAAGCAAATTAATCCTTAATCCCTAAGAAGGTTTTAAGGATCTACACTAAAAAATTTTTAGCAAGGAGTTGAAATGAAGATGAATGCAGGAGTATTAAAGCAGATGTAAGAAAAATGAGAGATATGTGAAGCAAGAACTACTTAGGTGGATTATCTTATGAGAACTCTTAAAAAATTACTAGAATCTGAAAGATGAAGGTTGAGAAGGAATTCTGACAATGTTTTGCTAAGGATTGCTGAAGAATAAAGAAAAGAAAGCTCAAAAATTGCCTATTTATAGGCAAAAACCCTCTTGAATGCACCAATCGTCTTTCCACATGTCATTGAAGCCAACATTATGATGTGAAGAGCGAAGCATCATTCTTGATGCACATGTACAATATTAATGAAAATATAGTTGTCTGAAAAGACGTATCTCTTTGGTTGAGCGCCTTTTAAATTTTCAAAATTTTGCCAACAATCACTCTCCGATTGAAGCACCTCGGAGTAAAACTCTTCCGATCGGATCCTTTTGGGGAGGGAACAAGTGATAACTATTGAAATGTCATACTTCAAAGCCCAAGAAGTTGGCCCATTACACCTGACAGGGCCCAAAGCTAATCAGTGAAAGAGCACCAAGTGTGAGCCAAAAGCCAAGTAAGAGGCCATTTGATGTCCAATCGGACTGATGGGGCATCCCATCTCAATCAGTCCACTGACACAAGGTAGAGCCCATGCCTTTCACCTACTCTTTGTCACTTCATTGCTTACTTGCTCTGACAGCCAATTATCATGTCCCAAGCACTCAAGTGCACCCCTCTTGTCTCTTATAAATAGCCCAATGCATAGTGGCTTTAGGTATTGAATCTCTGAGACTCTCTCTAAGTATTTTCTCTCCAAAAAGCTACTAACTTAAACTTTGAAGTACTTACACCTGGTCCAATCGGGCACCTTTTCTTGCAGGAACTCATTCCCCCATTGAGAACAACTTCAGTCGGCTTTACTCTCCCTCTTTAGATAAAGGCTTCCATATCTTATCAGGAAATTAGTAAAAATGATACATATATATATTTTTCCATATAGAGTTAGATTTTATTTGATTTGATACAATGTGAATCTCTTTCCATACAGAGTTAGATTTTATTTGATATGAATCTTTTTCCCAATATATAGTCATGGATATATCCAAAACTCTATCACAATCCAAAAAATTGCTATTTTAATTATCTAAAACTTATATTGAATAAAATTAATTCAAAAATTAAATATTATACTTCTTTTTATGCAACCCAAAATGTAAAATGTTGTTTAATTAAAAATAATTACAAAAATAATTTAATAAATATGTCAATTTCAGTTTTTGATGAAAAATAATGTATCACTGCAAATAAGGCTAATTATTAAAGGTGGCAGCCCCATTTTTTTTAATTATTTTATGCAATTTAGCATTAAAGTGGGTCCTAAAAGTGGGACTTGAGACACACCCATTGTTGATGCTTTTGTTGCCGTTATTGAAATTTTTAAGCTATGGATTTAATTGTTTCTCATATTTTAATATTCAACTTGTTTCTATGTTATTGTTAAATCAAAAAGCAAAAAGTGAGAAATGAGTGAAAACTTTTCTCTACGAGTTTTCTCTCTCTTTCATTACCTTAATTCCATAATAGCTGGAGCTTTGCCAAAATGGAGCCAAAGATATAATTAATGGGTAACAATAATTGTTAGGATTTTACTAGAGCCAAACATTGGCATAAAAAAAGCTTATGCTTGATCAAAAATCATAGAAAAAGCTTGCAACTCATTGAGCTTGTAATATCCCAACTAAGGCCCTAGTAGGAATATGGAATGTTCGTCCATGCTTATAAAGGGAAACATACTAGTCATGAAAGTTGGTGATTGGTTAGGGATATAATCGGTATTAATAAAAATGATTGGGGTTAATTATGTAAATTGATATAAGCATGTTCAATGTGTGAAACTCAAGAAATCATGGATTGACATGTTATGTTATTTAAAGTTTTATGCAATTAAGTAATAAGAGAAAGGTTTGGGGTCAATTGGTAAATATATAAAATTGAAAAGGCATAACCAGTAAGTGGTTGAAATTAACCATATTCTAGAAGATTTATCTCATAATCTAACTCTATTTAGAAAGGGATGGCCAGCCATAGAAGGGGGATTATTTTAGATTTTCTTTTTCCCTTTTCTTCACAAAATTTTTTAAAATTATGCTTTTGGAAAAAATAATTTAATAGTGAGAGAGAAGTTTAATAGTATGAAGATTTAAAGCTGAAGATCTAGCTATAGGGATGGTAAGAGACAAGGTGGAGGCTGTCTTCTTCCATGACATCAATAAGATTTTCATCTTTCCCTCATTATACACTTATCTATGTGTATAATCAATTGATAAGGATTTAACAAATTAAGTGGTGATTAGAAGCATTAGGTAAACAATTTAAGTCTTTAAGTATAATTTCTCTTATTCTCTTTACTTCCCATCATTTAAGATTTGGAAGTGATTGATTTGAGTGTATTTAGTGCTCTAGTGGAAGAGAAAGCAAAGAAGAGGTGATGGTAGAGAAAAGTAGAAGTGGGATTAGTTAGTCTATAAGAGGTATGGGAACTAACACTTGCTATTAATGTTGTATTTTAAATGTTGAATTGATTTGAACATGAAGTTTAGTATGGTATTGGTGAAGGATAAAGAAATTATGGATAATTCATGTGTTTGAGAGCAAACAAAACTCCAAATTGATATTAAGCAAAATTCTGGTTTTGGTTAACTTGAACCAATCCAGTTATTTTATCCATAACTTAGCCTATACACCTTAAAATTGAGTAATTTTGGTGCCATTGAAATCTAAAGACATAAGGATTTAACTTTCGCGAAATCACTTGAGCTGATTCTGCTCCTAAGCCACTCAAAAATGACCTATAAGTTAAAGGTCTGCTATTGGCCCATATTTTTGACTAGCTTATGATATTTTAGGTATAAATCCTAAAATATAGCTCCAAATTGCATTATTTTTATGTTAATAAAAATGAAAGACATAGGGAAAGATAAGTTTAGAAGACCATTTGAGCTAATTTTGAATATATCTTGGTCAAATGAGCTTTACTATGTTCAATAGAGAAGCTGTTGTAGGGAGATTTCTAGGTTTGTTAAGGGTCATGGCTGGAATGATTTGTTTGCCACTATGATCCAAGCTTTTAGATGGTTATGTGGCTAATTTTAAGGGGCTCACAGTGGGCATAAATTGGTGCTAGTTGTAACACCCTTACTATAACAGTCTTATTGGACAAGTGATTGGTCGAAATTTTTTTTTTCACTTAATTCCTTTAACTTAACAATCATCATATATATCTATAGCTTTCATTAATCATTAGCCTATAATTGTCCGAAATTTACTATGTAATTAATAAAATTTTGGCAATATAACGGCTATATTCTTAACTAGCCTCCTGAAAAATAGACAATTACAACCTCTCGGAGGCACAACAGTTTATATCCAATCATATAACAAATCTGCATATATCATCAAGCAACATATGCATACCATCAATTCTCTGCAATTCCTCATCCACATACTACTATATACAATACAAAGTATGATTTTCGTTACAATATTGTCCTCATAAAACAAAACATCATAGGTATATATACATGCCATAAAATATTCTTTCTAGCTCTTTAACTTCAATTATCTTCTGTATACCCACGCTCCTGACTATTTGTACCTGCACGCAGTAAAGCCTACGTGCTGAGCATTAAACATGCCCAGTGATGACTAAAAATCATAGCATTTCCCTTATAAATATTCCTTTTTCTAACTAATTTCAATTAAGTTATTTATTATTGATTTTTCTTATTTAAAAGCAATATTTATTTTATTCACAACTAATTTTCGATTTAAATTGTAAACTTTTACTATATTCTCAATTTAGTCCTTAAACTTCTCATTTATTTCAAGAATGTCCTTGTATAATTACTAATTTACCCTTTTATTTCTTATTTCTTATTTTCTTATTTTAACTTTTTAATTAGCTTATAATTTACTGATTAACCCTTGTATTACCTTCTTCCCTGTAAAATTATATTTTGGTCCTTTAACTTATTAAGGTTGACTTTTTACACAATTAATTGACCAAATTACCATTTACCCTTATTAATTGTTTACTTCTCATTTTTACTCATTAACTTCATCTTTTGAAAAAATTATCATTTTACTCCTAAACTTTTAAACTCTTTTCATTTTAGTCCTTTTTCATATCAAACTTCTGTTTTAACTTCCTTTTTACACTTTTAACATTTTCTTATCAATATGCCCCTAGTACAGACCTAACAGAAAACTCTCAGACCGGATATGCGGGATATGGACCCCACAGGGCCATAATAGAATAAGAAATGACCTCCAAGAATCATCCCTCATATAACATATGAACATTTGACAGTATGTATGATATATATACTATGGAGATCAATGATCCAACCATAGTAAAGCAAGTCACCATGACTTGCACCGCGGTATATGTATCCCTATGGCCAACCAATTATATCCTGAACTAGGTTTTACTGCTTGACTTTTTTCTAAAGGCATATATTTTTCTTAATTTTCCTTTTATTAGTTAATCTTTCATTCTTTTCCTTAGTTTTCATTCCTTGTCAATACAGTATCAGTGTCTTATAATTATAGTCAGTCTTTTTTACATAATCTCTGAATCATTTCACAGTAGTTCACCATTTAATCTATAAATTATGCCATAATTCATTCAAATTTCACATTTTTCAACTAATACCTAACTAAAATTCATTCTGAAAATATTCATTTAATTCCCATAAATTCTATAAAAATTCATAAGTATTAATTTACATTAATATTAGCATTAGAAAGCTTAAAATCACTAAAATCACCCAAATTTATATTAATTTCTTATGAATTATCATTCGGCTTACACTACAACTCCACCATACAAATTCTTTTAACTTTATTTAAGGTCTCTAATAAGCATATATAAGTCTTAAATACATGAATATAGCATTACTTTTAATTATACCCCAATATATGAAATTTTCCTTAAGAAACCTAAAGGAAATTCACTTAATTAATAGGGAAATAAAAGGATTAATTAGTCACACACCTTTTTCTATTGATTAGCCTTGTCTAGACTTCCTTTCCTTTTCCTTTGGCTTCAGAAATTTGCTCCTTCTCTTGGATTCCTTCATAAGCCAAAATTTCCATCAATGTAAACTCAAATATTTTGGCCTCAAATGCTAAAATTAAAAGCAAAAATGAACTCTAGGAACCCAAAACTAGCAGTAGGTACTTAAAAACTAAATTAAAATTAGTTAATTCACTTACCTAAATTTGACACCTAAACTTTAACCCTTGATTTCTATTGATTCTCTTCCTTGAATCAAAGATTAGAGCTGGCTAGGGTACTTTAGAGAGGCTGAAATCATTTTATTAGGCTTTGATTTGGTGAGATTTGATGAAGAATTGAAAGAAAAAAAGAGGAAAATGGGAGAAGAGTAATTCGGCCACCAAGAAGACTGAAGAAGGAGGGAGTTTCTGCTAGAGGTTTTTGGAGAGGAAGGGCTTATATAGCTCTTCAAATGGGGCCTTGGGCTAGGCTTACCTTGGGCTTGAATAATTTAATTATTTAAGCCCGGTAATTACCCGATAAATGGACCTAATTAATTTCTCCCACTTTCCAACTTTAATTCTCTTCAAATTTGATTCCATTATTCATATTACATTAAAAATATGCTATACTTAAAATTTCAACCCAATCGAAGTTCATTTTGGGTTTGATTCAATTTTATCAGTCCGATTTAAAAATACCGATATTATCGAAAAATTCACTTTTTGCTACCAAAATAATCTACATATTATTTTAGGCACATATGAAATTTTTGATAATTTTTAGACTTTATTTGCTATTTTTAATAACCAAAATGATCAAAAATTCAATTAAAATTCTAAACCCTAATTTTCTCGATTTTCGTTCTTTTGGCTTTCGGAGGTCTATTTGACCTCAAATTACTTCAAATTTCAACCCTGAACTACCCGTGACTAGTAATTTTCAATGGTCCAATAAAATATTTTTCACTTTCGGGTGTCATTTTCAGCTCGGAGATATTATTCACTTTCGAAAAATACTATTTACGATCAGTCTGACGTTGAGGCCATTACACTAGTCATGACCATTGTTTATTCCATTAGATCATGGTTGGAATGAATTGGTTACCACCATGGTCCTAGCTTATGTATTTACAATACCCTCTTCTTTGCATGGGTCATGGCTGACAGGATTTTGTTACCACTGTGACCCCTACCCATCTGTAATTTTTATTGAATTTTCTTTTTCTAAATTGTTAGAAATTGGAAAAGTATTTTATATGATTGTGTAAGCTCACTTAATGTGCATTTGAGTATGTATTAATTTGTCATGACTCATTAGTGTTAGTGATTGAGTATATTAATGTAACACCCTAATCCACTAATCATGGATAATCATCAATCATTGTCATAAACCTAGCAGAGATTAGGCAGTAATAATAATTATAATAAGATAGGCCATAATTATATGCCACAATATAAATAAATCAAACATATAATTAAAGAATCATAACATAAATGGCCTTCTACACATGTTGAAATCATCAAAGGCAACCGTAATTCTGCCAGATCTTCTCTTTAAAAGTGGTCAAGCCACTAAAGCTATCGATCAACTGGAGCTTATCTTGAAACCTACATGGATAAACGAACCTGTGCTAAGCTATAAAGCTTAGTAGGGAACAAAACACTATAGATAACCTCTTTACCCTAAGTCATCCTATCATATATATATGCACAACTTTTACAATAACATATGAGTCTATTATATTGATCATTAAACAATATTAGGGGAGTCCTCAATCTTAATAATAAAACCATACTTACTAACGTCTAGAGCATTCTGTAAATTATCTTATTTCGAAAACTTATCAAATTGCTATCATCATCTTACTTCTTTTCTTTCTTTAAACTAGCTCGATTTAGACCCTTCCTAATCCTTACTACTTCAGAGTTCAGACATCAGGATTATTGATAGTATAAAACATTAACTTTATGCCTTCATCACATTGTTACATAAAGTATGCATTAAATAATAAATCCATGCACACGGGAGTGCTTATGTCATGAAACAACTATAGAGTTATTGCTAGGCATGATTTCTTCATATATATATATATCATACAATCATAATTATGAAATACAATTGTAACTCATAACTTCTGTTAACAACCATGTATTCCTTAATGCTATCCTATTATGGCAACTATATGTCAACCAACATCATATTATGTCATACACTGTTCTTTGGCTTATTTCAGATTTATTGGAGAGCACATATAGGTGTAACATTTATAGGTATTGACTAATCAACTTTACATGCAATCATAGAGAACAACCTTACGTATTGTGATTACCTGCGGAGGTCCAATTATCCCATACATATGTTCATAAATCCCAAAGCATATGAAACTCATTGTGTATGTTGTAGCCCAAATAGTTCTTATTATAACATTGTACGCATTCTATCATAGCATGGCAATTTAAATCTCATAGGTATACATTCCAATAATTTCATTTCATTAAAATAGTTTATAGCCAAAAGAAATGATGATAAGCAATATAATAGGCCTTTTATCATGCTTACATTACGTAAGTGAAGCAATTAATGCATGCTTTACTTTATCTTGTGTACATACTGTCATCATTAATAGCCTGCCTAAGTACTAGTTTAAAGGGTGGATAATAGGAGCAATGGATACCCAAAGGTATCAAACAATAGATATCCGAAGATATCAAGCAATAGACCTAAACGGGGTCGAACAATGGTTCCAGCAAGGAACAAATTATAGACCCAAACGGGGTCAAGCAATGGTCCCATTAAGGAATAAGACCCAAACTGTGTCAACTATAGCAGCTGTGACTGTATCCCTTTAGGCATGCCTATCAAATCTACAACTGAACTATGAGCCTCAGGCTTTACCGTTCTTAAACATATTTTGATATATTCTTTTTTACTTAGTATAACATCTTTACTTAATGCCAACATTTATATAAGAAAGCACATTATTCTTATTGTACTACAATATTGAGCTCTAGGCTCCAGTACACATGGATGCTATCATATGATCATACAATTGCATCAATTTTGCATTCATTCATATCATAATAATTGCATGATTATGCAAAAATAATAAAATATAACCTTTCCTTGACCTATATCATCATAGTCACCATTATGCATGATTTCCATAAGGCAATATGAAAGTATGGGTCTTGCAGCTAAAAGTCTTCATAGCATTAAATGCATATCCATATATATATAAATGAAACTTGAATCATGGCAATACATGCTTTTGCTATTTATAATTGTTCACATATTGAGTCAGACCACTTATAATAGCATAAATACATCATAATAGATATTGCATTTAACTACTTTATCGATAGTTCTCAATGGCATACCTTATTTTTGTTCGCCAGAAGTAGCTTTTATACCATATCATAGTCATTCATATCAGTACATAATTGTTTAAACAATATTTAAGTAGCTATGATCGATATAAGAAGATGAATATGTTAATTACATCCTAAGGTCAACATTTGTTCTGAGTTAAATCCTTAGTTCACTTTTATAATCTATTAGATCATGGACAACATGTTATATACCTTAACGTGATCATATATGTATCAAATCATCATACTTGTACATTTTATCTTATAGTATCTTACCCTCAGGTATGTTCAGGCAATATTATCCTATCTTATATGCTAGCACACTACTTATGGGTATGAACTTTACATAGTAAAATGAATGGCATAAGCTAACAGAGAAGCATGTTTCTCTATATCAAGGCTAATTACTACCTTCCAGTATAACTTAAAGCATAACTTAAACTTTGTGGTCTCATGATTAAGCCTAAAAAGGAAAAGTCCCAACTCTTTGAACTTAAACTTATAACCTTGCAACTATCATCTTATTGTCACTAGGCCACATCATAATATTTTCATGTCATGCAAACACACGTCAATGGATAATATTTTAGCAGCATGATTTACTTGATAGGTCAAATACCTAATATAACTTTATGTGGCACATTAAATAATGCATAATCTTTAGGTTGTTATATTGTCTCTCTATTCCCTTGCATACAAACATTCATGTTATTCAAATTCAGATAATAACACTTTTTGTAGCCACACCCTTGCTAAACTATATCTTTATTTTAAATTTTAGCATTGGAAAGACTTTTAGAACCATAATAATTCATCAGTAATCATTAACATACTACCCATAACTTGTATACCCAACCATCAATAGCATTACTCATTACTAGCTTAATTCACCCTTATGATATCACTGTCTTTATAAATATTGGCTATATAATACTGTGCTTACGATTTATGAATGAGCTATAGTTTGGGATGGAGAAGAACCAATGAAAATAGGGTGTACAAGTGGCCATACAAAGCAAAGAGCAAAAGCCTCGAGTGGCCATGCAAGGCAAAGTAGGAAAGCCATGAGTGGCCGTGCATGCCAAGGAAGAAAGGCCATGAGTAGCCGTGCATGCCAATGAAGAATGGCCATGGCCATGCATGCCAAGGAAGAATGGCCATGAGTGGTCGTGCATGCGAGTGAAGAACAACTATAAGTGGCCGTGCAAAGCAAAGAGAAATTCCACAAGTAGCCGTGTATGAGATTTCAGCAAACATGGAAACCCAAAAACCTAGATTATGCAGAAATCTTGATTATGCAATACAAGAAATTAAATCCTAGATCTTTCCTCACCACTTACATTGATGATCACTAAAGTTTTAAATCATTAAAAACTCATCCAAATTACTAGATTTAGCTTTTGACCTTATCAAAGATGACACAAACAAGAAGAAAGAAAAGATTTCCAAAATCAATCATATGAATACTGCAGTATACTTAGTTCCCTTACCTGATATTAAAGCTTTCACTCCTTCAATCCTCAAGATCCAACTCTATTACTTATGGTTCCTTTCTTCTCCTTCATGAAGCCAAACACCAAAATCCTAAGCTTCATCCTTTCAACCCGTAACCATAGATAGCTAGAGAGAGAGAGATATCTATATCTCCCTCGAAAATGCCAATCTCTTCAATCTCCAAGAACCCTAAATAGGTGAGTGGGGTAAATATCTCCCTCAAGAAATTCCCATCTTATCCTTAAGAATAAATAAACCCCCCATTATTTCAATTCCTTTCAACTTAACCCCAAGACTTCTAATTTACTTTAATTGTGTCCTTTCCTTTAATTATAATTTAACTCAACTCATATACTTACATGCTAAAATTTCCAAAATACCCCTCTTGGGACTTAACCTCAATAATTGCAAAATAATCCAAATTTTACCTTAATTAACGATAATCCTCATTAATTAATAATAATCCGATTAGGTCATGATTGGGGCCTCACAATTAATAAGGGTTTTATATGACTTATTATTAGGTAATATATGGTTATATCCATGAATTATCTAATTAACCATTATGAGTAGGAAATGAGAAATGTTTGACCAAACTTGGATAATGTGGGCACTTTTCTTTATTAAATGACTTTGGATTGTTGGTATATTACTGAGATAAAGAATATGGCCTATTAAGTGTAAGCTATATGTATGTAAACATGTTTAAAAGGGATGTGCTACCCTGTTTAGTCTAGGGTGAGTTTTACTCATTAAAAAGTTATAAAACCTTATATGGATTCTCTCAAAAATTTAGGAAACCTTATGAATGCTTGTAGGAAAGGTAGAACATAACTATATATGTATATTTATTCTTGGAATAAGAAATGGTATACTGAGATTCTTGATTAAGTAGGATGTATGTAAGATAAGTAGTATGCTTATAAGTGATTTTATGCATAACCCACATATATAAGTATATGATATTCTCAAGTGATTTAGAATATATACTATATAATTAAAATGTAGTATATTAAGATATGTATATCATACTCCTGAAGATGGAAGATGAATAAGTCTAGTTAATAACAAACTACCTATATATATGAATATTCAAATGTATTCAATATTGAAATTATATATGTGATTGGAATTTGGCAGCAGGTCTGCATAATACATACTATATATGTATGTGAAGTTTGAATGTTGATTTCATACTAGTAATTTTTATGTGAACGAGTGGACAGTATGTTACATAGATATAGAGCAAATATTTATGAATGATGTATGAATAATTTATATGTATAAATATAACGGTGTATATGATTAAAAGGCTATTGGTCCATATCATATGATTGCGATATATGCGAGACAAATATAATATAGTAACTTTCTTTTTAAGGATGTGTAACTGGATGATGTATTATATCTGAAAAAGATATTGTTAATACCTAGTACGATAAGATGTTAACATAAGGCCTACTTTAGTCTGAGCAGTGGATAGATAGGCATGCCTATAGAGATTACAACTATTTTGTAACATTATTTAGTGTCTTCTATTTGATACTTTGGTATCTTATATACTAATTTAATATCTTGGGATTAATTATCTCTTTTATGATTCTTTTAAGGTATATCCTGTATATGCTACATAAGGATATCATTTGTTTTCTGTTATCTACACCATGTGTTATTAAGGTCTTAGATGTGGTTAATTGGCATGTTTAAAAGGGGTTATGCAGCTACTTCTATCACATTATGGTGTCTTTTGTTTTAAGATGTATGTCTTGTTTAGCTTGAGGCTTAAACCACTTTTATTAATACCTTTGAGGTGTCTTTTATTGATACCATTTATGATATCTTTTGGCCTCTATTATCCACACTTATAGGAAAAAGCAGGCAAATCTATATTTGATCCATTATAGTTCTGCCATGCTCTGATTTGATTAGATCTATTATAAATATTTATGTGTCTATATAAAGTCTATCTTTGATTTATTTTATTTTTGTGTATTAATTATGTGTTCTGATATGATAATTACTTATAATGCTCATTACAAACCTCTACGTAGGCATACCTATTTTATATTTCTTATAAAAGTGAATAAAGAGCATGTTGGGTTATGGGTAAAACTTATGGTTTGATGCAAAACCAAATCCTAATGGACTAATAAGTGAGGAAGTGTTAAATATAACAAGATGAATTAAACTCGGTACAGAGTTTCATGAGTTCTTAATGTAATTATGGTATGATAAGGTTATAAGGCTATTGATATGTATATGTTTATTTTCTGTTCCTAATAAGTAGGATGTATGAATCATTATAAAACTTGTTATATGACATTAACAACTAATACTTAAAGATATTTTTGTATAAAGGCTACAGATAAGAATGTGATGAAGATAGATGTGACTGTTTAAGTTTGGCTCCTATTTTTGGGATATGTAGGAATTTAAATTATGTTGTTCTTATGGTCATTTTATTATGTTTCTTATGTATGAAAGTGTTTTATGGTTACTATAAGTAACCACCGTCATGTATTATTTAACCCATATTAAGTTTATGCTTAGCATGGTGTCTTTCCATGCGTGTAGGTTTAGATTTTAGTTGATGAGCTGGTTAGAGTCAGGACAACTGCAATCAACCAATGTAGGAGTTAGGAGATTGAGTTATATTACTTACTTAAGTACTTTAATTGTATATTTGTAAAGGTTGATTACAATTGTAATTTATTAAAAGAATCACCTAAAAATAGTATACATGTTGTTATTATTTTGCTATCATTTCAATCCAATAATAATTAATATAAGTAAAACTATAGATTACCTTTTAATAAATGCTATGTCATTTGGGTTGTTTTTGGCAACCATCATATCCTCTTAAGGGTATTAGGGTGCTAAAAAGCTCTTTCTCTAATCATTGTATTAGCTCAATTTTGGTGGTTTTGGTTTGCCTCGTTGTAAGAAGTTTATATGTCATATTGCTGCCATCTTATTATTAGTTATATGCCTTAGAGCTCATGTATAATAGGGTATCTATCAATGTTTAAAGATTTTATTTGAACAATAATAATACATTTCTACATTCTTTGGTACTTTTGTATATTAACATTCGCTTGTATGTGACTTAAACTGTAATGGCCCAGATGCCAAGTTGGTCGAAAATAGTATTTTTCAATGGTAAATAGTGACACCAGATGAATAGTATATTTCGGAGTCGAAAAATATTTTATTGGACCATTGGAAAGAGGTGGTTAACAGGGATCCAAGAATGTAATTTAGACTAAAAATGAGATCAAATGAAACATCAAAAGTCAAGAATAAGGAAAAAGTCATAGTTTTGGTTTAATTAGTGTCCAAGTTGACTAAAGTTTGATCGAAACTTTAAAAATAGCAAATAATCTCTAAAAATTATCAAAATTTTCAAATCCACATTAAACGAGATGTAAAATCATATGATAAAGAAAAAGTAATTTTCCAGCAACATGAAAAATCAAGCTATCAGGCTGGTAAAAGTAGATCAGATCAGAAAATAGTCTCCGATTGATCCAAAGATATTCATGAAGCCTAATGAATATATTTTTAGAATTTTGAAAGTATTTTTAGGAAGGTTTGAACTTAAAAAGTAAGAGAAAAAAATAATTTCGATTTAAATAGTAACTGGTTGACCATCGATTTGACTAAGGTTTTAAAAATGGCAAATGATCTTCAAAAATTGTAGAAAGTTCCAATTAGACTCTAGTTAATATTTAGAATTATTTGATGGTAAAAAATTAATTTTACGATAACACCAAAATTGCCTAATCGGACCAATTTTAGTGAACCAAACCAAAAATAAACTCCAATTGAGTCAAAAAATTTTTATGAAAGCTATATTATAAGTTTTAAGAATTATGAAATTGATTTTGAGTTTTGAAAGTGAGAAAAATAATTTTTGGATGCATAATGGGCTTAAAATAAAAATTGGGCTAAAAGTGGTTGGACCACTCTGGTTGGATCAGGTTCAGCCCCTCAGCTACCAATAAATAGCCTAAATATCTGAATTTTCTAGAGACATCCACAACCATCTCCTCTTCCCCAATTTTTCTTCTTCTTGGCCAAATGAAAGATTTTCATTTCATTTAATTTCTTCATCTTTTCTCCAATTCTCTTTCTAAATTCAAGTTTCGCAAGTAAAATTCAGCTTCTCTAATAGATTATAGCAGCCTTCAATCTTCATTTAAGATGACTAAAGTGAAAGAAGTGAATGAAAAACAAGAAGAGAAAGGTTATTGATAAAAGTCAAGTAAGTGAAACTAAGTTTAATTAATTGATTTAATTAGTTTTATGGGTAGATTTAAAGGTGTGTTTTATTATTATAGGTTATATTGAATTAAGAAAGAATGAAACTGAAGGAAAAATGCTCATGAGGAATTCAGCCACCTTTGGAGCTTAATGGAGATGATGGAATTTCTATGGAGTAAAGTAATGGAATGAGGATCTAAGTGAGGAGAAAATAAATCTAAGGTATATGGATTGAAAAAAATGAAAAGGGTATTTTAATAATTTATTGAAAAAAATGAGGATTAAACGGTAATTTGACTGACTCAAGGGACTAAAAAGTAATTTGAAAGGTAAATAATGTAATAAGTGTAAAAAAAGTAGTTAAATGTTTAATTTATGTAAGTTAAATAGAGGTAAAGGATAAAATTATAAATAAATGGAAATTTAGGGACTAAAGTGTAAAAAGATACTAATGTGTTTAATTTAAGGACTAAAATTGTAATTAAAAATAGTTATGTAAGTTATTAAAGTAATTGTTAGGAGTTGAAGAGTAAATGACTAAATTGTAAAAGGTTAATATTTAGAATAATAATAATGATGATAAACTATAAGTTAATAATAATAATGATAACGATTGATAAATAAAATGTTAAATGTATTAGATATAAATAAAACTAAAAGGAAATAAGTGTTACACAATGAATGGATAATTGATTAAATGTATAGAAACTGTTTGAAAGTTTAAATTAGTATTGAATGATTGGAATGATAATATTGTACTAAGTATTAAGTGAAGATTTAATATGTGTTAAGTTTGTATGAATTAATGGTATGATTGGGTTCGAATGTATCGGCAAATGAATTGAAAATAAAAAATGATCGAAAAAGTAAATAATTGAATTGCCCTTAGTAGTAATATGGTAGTTAAATTTAGCACAGGATATAGTTGGTTGGCCATAGGGATGTTGAATGTATAGCCGCGGCACGGGTCATGGAAACTTGCTTTAGTAGTCCATTAATGGTCTACTGAATGAATGAAATGTTGAAATGTGAAATGTAAATGTATTGGTGGTTCTTTAGAATCACCCTGAATGTATTGATCATGTGTATCCAGTTCGAAAATTCTTATCGGATTGATATTAGGAGCAAACCAAACAAAGAAAATTAAGGTGAATTATTTATAAAGGAATGAAAAATCATAAAGTATAAATGTTAAATTGGATTATCTAATAAATTATTGAATAGCTAATTAACAAAGTAACAGTATAAGGATGGTAGTGTGATAGTAAAATGAATGATGGATAACAGATCAAAAATGGTGCCTACAAAATAATGAATTAAAATTAAAAGAATTAAATACTGAGGTAATAAGAGGATAAAAGCATAAAAGAAATATAGATAATAAGTTTAATTGAATTAAGAGTTTGAACTGAAAATGGATAATAATAAAAAATTTAAAAGAACTAGAGACATAAAATGAATGGAAAAATACTGACTAATGAAAATTTATACACAATATTGGTACAAGGATTTAATTACAATATTAGTAATACTCTCAGGCACTAATTTAATATAGGAATTGAATTGTATAGACTGTACCAAAGTGATTGAATCAAAATGTAATTTAATGAAACTTTAAGGATTAAATCATAAATTCATTTTAATTAAGGGATTTAAATGTAGAATAAAATAAAAATAAGAAAGTAAGTATAATGGATAATGATAATATTGAATGGTGTAGCAGTGTAAGTAAATAATAATTGTAATGCTGAAACTGATAAAAACATGGCATTTATTAAGAGGATAAAATATAGATAAAATTTAGTAATGAGTACAGTACAACATAAAGATTGGAATAAGGAAACACTAAGTAACGTAACTATAAAAATAAAGGTTAATGTTTAAAGATATAAGTAATGATGAAATTGACAACAAAAATGGTATATGAGTGTAAACTAAGAAATGAATAGAAGAATTGTAAATGGCTTAAGTACTGTAGTATAAGGGAAAAACAAATGTATGCAAACTGCAAATTATTTATGTTAGAGAGTATGCCCTAGAGCCCATATAATAGGGATGTATTTCATATGTATGCACTCATATTCTTAATAAAAGGAATCATTCATTTATTAATGCTTTGTTTAAATACATGAGTTTGTAAATCTTAAATTAATAAATGAAGTCCTAGATATTATAAACATAGTGCAAAGACAATCATGTAAGTGTTCATGATGTGAGATGTCTATTGCATGCAAATGTGATAATATCTAAATATCCCTAGTCATAGAATTAACAAGATAGGACATTGTTAATTCGGACAGACTAGCACATGTTATGCTTCTTGAATAGTTCAAGCAGTGGTTCTCATAACTGTAATTATGGAAGATGATCAAAGCTAACATATGGATGCTTGTTAGAAGAACAAGTTCATTAGAGACCTTCAAAGATAATCCTCACATGGATATTAAATCTATGTTAGTGAGGAATCTCTTCATAGCGGTTATGCAAGTATCCTTAAACTTGAGATCACCAAGGTTATCTTAAGTAGCAAGTGATATACTTTGACTCTATAATTAATTACTTCCAACTGGAGGTGAACACAGTTAGGAGGTTGTGTAACACCCTTATCCCATACATAGCTGTAAACACTATATGCTATATCATTAAGCATGCTAACCAGGTTCTTATACTCGAAATACTTTACTGCATACTTAAAAGTATCTTAAAAGAATACAATATTTACATTTATGAATCATCTGTACATCACATCCTTGTCAAAGTAAATAAGAATCTTGTAATCAAAATGCACTTAATAGTAGGCTATACTTTTAATCTCTCTCTTATGTTGGCCATCCCGCTACAGATATCATCCCAGGGAAAAATCCTTACTTGCAACCTACATGAATGAAACACCCGTGCTAAGCTATAAAGCTTAGTGGAGAACAAAAACATATGGATGATCCCTTTTAAAGGTCGTCAAGATGAAAACCCAAATATACACATCCTAAAGCAAATAAACCAATCATTATAAACAATATTCACAATAATCTCCCATAATTATATTCTCTTTTGCTATACTTATAACCAATATCAATACCTATTGATATTTCCTTTGCTTATCAATTTATTACCTTTATCATTATTCATTCATTACTTTGAATCCTATACATCAAGCTTACTTTCTGGATTTCTATATGTTACTCTTGACCAATTACTTTGAATTATTAGTTTTCAAACATTGATGACTAAATTATTCATGTATTAATATAAATTGCCAAACATTTTAATAACTATGCCATATTTCTATCACTTATTTACAAATATTTATATATACTTCATCTATACTTTATGAGTTCCCACATTTTGATTTTAGTGATCACTTTGATATACTTAACTATCTTAAAAACATGGTACTATATTCAAATAAATTCTATTCCTTATACATATGTATAATATACTCCATGTATAAGATGCATCTCATTCGTTTGAATACTTACTATTTTTATTAAACTATTATATCATTACCTTGTATATTTTTTAACTTTTAAAGCATTTCGATATTTCCATTGCTTCATCAGTAATCACACTCAACACACTTTATATATATATATACATTTATTTAACATGTAATCAATGGATTAGAAAATCTTGACAAATCTAACAACCTCACCTAGTAAACAATAAAAACATTTGAAAAGTTTAACAGTTAACTTAACATGTTTGTATTGTATACTGACTGAGAATTCTTCATACATTTAACTCATTTAAGCAATTTCAAACATTTGGAACCAACTATAAATAGCATACATATCATGTGTTACTTGGTAACCTCTATTTATTTAAACTTATGAAACAATACAAGCAAATCATGTCAAACATGTAATCAAGCAATATCCTTAACTCTTATATGATGCTTGCTTTGTACTTTATACTTTAATGTCTGTACTATACTTATAGTTTAGCCTGCCTAATTTTGAAAGGTGGATAATGGGATCGGTGGATACTCAAGGGTATCAAAAAGGGTGGATATCCGAAGATATCAAAACTATAGACCTAAACAGGGTCGACTGTATGGTGGACCGATCAAATAGACCCAAACGGGGTCAGCTAACAACCCAAATGGGGCTGTGTATGATCCAATAGGATCAACTGTACTTTAGACCTAAACAGGTTAACGGTGGCAGCTGCTGACCGGATTCTAGCAAGTGTACTAGATCGGCTAGTAATATAGGAAAATAAGATTATGACCCACAATATCGAACCTAAGGGAAACTTGTGCTTGTATGTGCTATTGTAATTTCAAAGCCAATTTTCGTGTGCAAAAGAGAGAAGAGAAATCCCAAATTTATGATGAGTGAAGAATTAAAACTAAAAACAATAATTTAAAACAAAAACAAAACAATTGAAAAAGCTAAAGTAAAGGGGAAATCTATTGAAAGCAAGTAAATTGAATAAGTTAAAAATCAATATTAAAGACAACTTTCACTAAAGGACTATCCACCTTAACAAGTATTGCTATGACTTAAATCAAAGAAAACATACAAGTGATTATGGAGAATTCAGTTTAATAAAACCAGATAACTTTATTCAAGATTATCATTCCAAGCATCAAATTTTCTTATTTAGATAAACTTAACAATTAGCATAAAGAACTGAATTAAGTCTCCTAGATGTCTATTAAAGCCTTTGTCAAGAGATTTCCTTTCACCTATTCTTGGTTACACTTTTCTTAATCTTAACTTAATCAAATCAACACACAATTATAGCTTATTCAGATTATAATCATGCATTAATCCAACTAATTTAACCTAAGAGCATGCAAGTCATTATTTAACTTAAACCAATTAATTAACCAATGTTTAATCAAGTTAATAATTAACTTAAAATTGAGAAAAGATAAGACTATGTTTAAGAACCAAGAAATAATCAACTTGTATTTAAATTGAAGAACAACTTAAGTCATAACAATACAAGTTTAAGGATTCAAGTATCCTGTAGCAAAAGTTAAAGAAAGCTACTCACAAACCATTCTTAAAATTAAAACAACGTTTTGAAGAAAACAGTAGAAATAAAGAATGTAAAAACAAACTAAGAAAACAAAGCTTAATTCTAAGGATTCAATCCCTTTCCTCTGTGTTTTAGCATCGTATTTATAGGCCAAAGAAGTCATAAATTCCTTCTCAAACTCTTAGAATTCAATAGGAAGTAATTTCTGCCCAAAATAGGAAGTTCGACAAAAATCCTTCTCGCAATGGGAATAACATCACTTGGCCACGCCCTTCACCGTGTATTTGAACACGTGGTCACGTGTTCTCTGGGCTTTTCTTCACACGTGGCCACGTGTGGTCCTTTACTAGGAATCCACGTGGTCATGTGTTTGCATTGTTCTTCTTCCAAAAGTCCTTCACGTGGCCACATCCCTTCAACATCCATCCCTTCACGTGTCCATGGCTCTATGTATCAAACCTTCACGTGGCCACGGGTGAAATTCTTTAGTATTTTCACATGGTCACGTGTGAAGGCTCTGGACTGAACGTCAATTTCCTCTTAACAATTCTTCATATTTGCACTTTTGGCCCTAAACTTTATCCTTTTTGCAATTTAAACCCTTTATTAACAATTTTAACCTGAAAATCAAACAAAACACATAATTAACCTAAAAAACATAAATGTTACCAAATTAACTCTAAATTAACCTAAATAAAACCAAAACAACTAAATAACACAACTAAAAACATATCAAAAACTATATATAATTCACACTTATCAAATACCCCACACTTAAACTTTGCTTGCCCTCAAGCAAATTAGAACAAACCCTCCTTCAAAACCATCAAACTTGTATAAAGATATGCAATTTCAAAATAAAACTTAGCATTTTAACACAAGCACTTAATATAAACTCTAAATAGATTAACTTTAACAAGAGAATATAAGCTAGTTTCCTTGAGCGTGTGCAAGACCAAATCATTTTAAGCAATTTTGAAAATCAAAATATCAATACAACTAGGTAATGAAGTATAGACTTATGAATGCATAAGCATACAATCAGTTTCATGCTTGAAACTCTAGAAACACAATAGGCCTCTCCTTTAGCACCGAAACTCGAAGGTCATCTCCGCTAAACAACTCAAAACAAACTTAAAATCACATAGGTCTTTCAAAGGTTGTAATAGGGCTAAGGGTATGTTCATCAAAGAATGGATAAAAGATAATCAAAATGAATATAGCCACTCTAAGAAAAAATAGATCCCAATAACTTAAACAATACAAATTCTGCTTATCCTTGCCTTGATTCCAAACTTTCTTTTAAAAGATAATATATCCTTTCACCAAGAAGTCATTATTTTTCCATTTTTCCTTGTACTGCCCCACACTTATATTTTTTCATATTTGCTAGTTCTCTTTTTCTTTTTCTCAAACTTCAAACTTTCTTTTTTTTCAATGAACTAGCATTTACAAGCTAACCTCAAGGTAATACAAGGTATATTTTCAATTGACTTCATCAATAACTTTGCTAAGACTTTCTTACTATACCCAATAAAACTTTACTCTTTTCATGCATCCATTTAATCCTAAAGTGGCCAATTCCATAGGGTGAGATAAAAGCTTTTTAGGTTATATGGTTAAAACATTAGGTGTAACAAGAAAATATTAATGGTACGCATTAAGCATACCTTATAGGCTCAAAATGGTTTAACAAAGGATAATTTCATCAAGGTAGGACTCAAGTTTTTAAGAAAGTTTATCAAAAAAAAATTATTGCCTAGATCATTTTCTAAGTTGCTTGAGTTGTTCATATGCTTTGAAGGGTGATGAGGAAGGTTCTAGTGCTCTAAATTTCCTTACTTCACTACTTCATTGTACTAATTTTTCCTCTAAGTTAAAAACTAGTCTAAGTGCTTTTAAGAATTTGGAAACTAACAAATATTTATCAAGTTGAAAATTAACCCATCCAAAGGCATATTAAACAACATAAATGTTCTCTTGCTAAGCAAAGGTTCAAAACATGCATATTCCATATCCAAGCTCAAAGTGTTCCAAGTTTTGAAGTAACTAGGGCAAACTAAGTTTTCATGCAAACTAAATGAAAAAGTGAACTATATAAGTCTTTAATATATTTTACAAACTTAAGAAAACAAAATAACAAAGTTTCCAAATTCATGAAAACAAAACAAAACACAAAATAACAAAGTTTGATTCATGAAAAAGAAAAGAAAAGTTGAAGACAAACTCCCTAAAAGGAGGCTACCCCTCCTCAAAATTTTGCTGTCCACAGCAAATGATTATCTATTCCGGTGGAGGTGGTGGTTGAGGAAACCGCTGCCAAAAGTGATGCATAAAATGCTCAACTCTCCTAATTCCTTCCATGACCATATCACGAAGCATATCTAATCTTCCTTGCATTTGATCGAGTCTAATTTGTTGAGCATCCATCCGGCCACTTAATTGATTAAATGGTGCTTCCCATTCTGGTGTTGTAGGCTCATTAATGGGGGAAGGCATAGCTGTGGCAACATACTTCTCATTTGGTTCCTCTTGCTGCTCCTCAAATCGAATATTGTTCTCTCTTAAATACTCCTCCCGAGTTGCCCAATGACCACGAGGCTTAGGGATCAAAATTTTCATCCTTTTCATCATTTTATTATCAATACAAGGCAAATCTCCTTTAAGTGATTCTCCATAAACTGGATGCTCAACTGCAGAAGCTAAAATTGTAGCTATCCACCCTATAGAAATATTATCAATGTGTCCTGGCATTTTCTTCAAGTCCTTAATTAGAGTAGCTATAATGCCCGCTCCATTTAGTGCTTTTCCATCCATCATGCATCGGAGAACCATTGCTTGAGAGACACTAATGGTGCTTGCATTTTTCAAATTGTTGTACATACTCTTTGCAAGAAAACGATGAATGATTCGTAATGCATGAGTCCTTAAAGCATGGA
Source organism: Excoecaria agallocha (assembly GCA_037975025.1). Taxonomy (NCBI): domain Eukaryota; kingdom Viridiplantae; phylum Streptophyta; class Magnoliopsida; order Malpighiales; family Euphorbiaceae; genus Excoecaria; species Excoecaria agallocha. The sequence goes on along the minus strand of CM075811.1, from coordinate 63,731,136 downwards.
CCTTGCATTGTCCCCCTACCCATGGCTCATCTAATTCAAGATCCTTGATTCGTTCCCAATTCTCCACAGGCGAAGCATCTTCCCGTTCAGCAGGGGCATTTGGCACAAATCCAAGAATTTCAGAGAATTGACTAAAAGTTAAGGAATATCCTTTCTTACCCAACTTAAAACCGACTGTGCCGTCCTCCGCATCTCTCTTAAAGTAGCATTCAAAAGAATGCAAGAAATCCCGTGCCATATCTGGATATACTTTCGATTTCTTTTCAATGAATCTCCCCCAGCCAATATTTTGGATCAATGGTTCTATCTCATGATCCCACAGATTTCTAGCTGGGATATTAAGGAACAAATGGCTTAAATAGGTGGGCTGGACATAGGTACATTTGCTGAAGTAGTCAAATTTATTAATCTTGGCCCTGTCCACATATGACGAAATGCGTATACCAGATGAACTTGCTACATTAGGATATTTGGTCCTTCGAGGTGCCACTACATAGAAAGAAAAACACAACGTAAGTGTCAACTTATAACCCAAGATAGACTAAGGTGTAAGCACATGAACATGCATTGAATGAATTGAAATATTCTTGGGTGCAATGAGAAATGTGGATAGCATATGTGAAGATCAAAATGATAGGCATAAAAGACATTTGAGTACAAAGACTATGTTAAACATAATGCCTATCATGCATGAATAACCCTATGAACCAATCTTTGAAGAGGTGAAGTAAGTCATAATGCATTCCTGCAAATCATAAACATGTTATCCAAGAGTGAAAGTGAAAATTTTCTAAAGAAAAACTCATTGAGGCATTTTATCAAGCATGTTATGAGCACAAAGTTGAGCATTAATTTAAAGAGTATAACAAAGATTGTTTACTACCCAATTGCATACCAAGCATCTATATCATGCATATAATACTCATAATCATCCAAAGAAGCAAAAAGAATTAACATGCAACCAAAATGTTAAGTGCAAAATAACCTAAAAACTAAACATTCATGAACAAAAATTGCACAAAACACAACAATGGATGATAAGCAAATAATAATTAAGGAGTAATGAGAGTAAATACTTACTTGGAAGTGAGAATCACACCAAAATTGCAGCATAAAGTTAAGGTGGTGTGTGTGAGTTGTGAAAAACCTAAAATAATGAAGAAAATGTGGAGAAGGAAGAGATTATGGGTAGGAGAGAGAGAAAAAGAAAAGATAAAGCAAATGGAGATGGTGATGATCAGTAGTGAGTGAAAATTTCATGGTCACGGTTGATCTTTGTGTTGGTCAGGCGTGGGCACGAGAGAGAGCAACTTAAAATGAAGAAGAAACAAATAAAATGGCGTAAAAATGTGTATATAGGCAAGGATAAGAGGCGTGGCCACGTGATGGTTCTCCTTTGAACTTTACGTGGTCACATGAATTGAAAATGGGGAAGCAGAACATTAACCCGTGGCCACGTGATGTTTCTCTTGAGAAATACACGTGGTCACGTGATGTTTAGAAGGGAGGATAGTAACTTTAACCATGGCCACGTGATTTTTTCCTTTGTATAACACGTGGTCACGTGTAATATAGGGAACTTGGCAGTGTATTAACCCGTGGCCACGTGATGTTTCTCTTGAGAAATACACATGGTCACGTGTATCAAACAAATTTTGCACCTCATCAACCCGTGGCCACATGATGGTATAGAGAGAACCACACGTGGTCACGTGTACATGCTTTTTCCTACCTCAATTGATTCATTTTTGAAACATATACACACAAAACTCTTCCTTAAATGCAATTTTTTCTATTTTAAGCTTTGAAAACATGAATTTTTTCCATTAAAAACATCTCTTCTTTTAAAAAGCTTGATTTACTCACTTCTTTTCATGAATCAAAACACACAAACACACAAAAATGCAAAAACACAAAAAAACTCAATTGTAAAAAGAAAAGAGAGAGAGATTAGAAGTTTTGAGTTTTTAAAGTCTCCAGCTAGACTTTCCAAACCAGTTTTTAAATATCTTGAAGAACTATGGTTGCTTCAACAACCTCTTGTTGTCCAATTTGGTATGGTTTAAGTCGATGACCGTTGACTGTAAATTCACGTCCATCTTTTAAGCTTTTGATCATCACTACACCAAAATTACTGCTTGACATCACTTGATATGGTCCAAGCCACTTCGATTTTAGCTTTTCTGGAAACAAACGAAGACGACTATTATAAAGGAGCACTAACATTCCCGGAACAAAATCTTTTACCCTTAGATGCTTGTCATGCCATTGTTTGGTCTTTCCTTTATAAAGTGCAGCATGGTTATATGACCATTGTCGAATTTCATCGAGTTCATTGAGTTGCAATTTCCTCTTTTCTCCTACATTTCTCAAATCAAATTTAAGCAATTTTGTAGCCCAATATGCTTTATGTTCTAATTCGACCATAAGGTGACATGCTTTTTCAAAAAAAATTCTAAAGGGAGACATACCTATAGGAGTTTTAAATGCAGTTCAATAAGCCTATAAAGCCTCATTTAACCTAAGAGACCAATCTTTTCTAGAGTTATTCACTATTTTTTCTAAGATTGATTTCAACTCCCTATTAGATACTTCCACTTGTCCATTGGCTTGAGGGTGGTATGGGGTTGTGATTTTGTGCTTAACACCAAATTTCTTAAGTAAGGTCTTAAATTGATGGTTGACAAAACGTTTGCCTCCATCACTTATAATAGCTCTAGGTGCTCTGAATCTAGTGAAAATATTTTTCCTAATGAATTCCAGCACAATTTTTGCATCACACGTCCAAGTAGCTATTGCCTCTACCCACTTACTCACATCATCTACTGCTACCAAGATATACTAAAACCCAAATGAATTTGGAAAAGGTCCCATAAAATCAATGCCCCAAACATCAAAGATTTCCACTTCTAGCACATTATTCATAGGCATCTCATCTCTTTTGGATATATTCCCTACTCGTTGGCATCTATCACAAGTAGCTATAAAAGATCTGACATCCTCAAATAAAGTAGGCCAGAAAAAACCTGATTGGAGTATCTTTTGAATTGTCCTATTTGGTCCTTGATGACCTCCAACTTCACCTCCATGAAATTGGTTTATGATAGCTTCTTGCTCCGATTCCAGTACACATCTTCTTAGTATTTGATCCGGGCATATCTTGATAAGGTATGGATCATCCCAAAGGTAATGCTTGGCATCCTCTATGAGCTTTTTCTTTTGTTGCCAAGTAAATTCCTTAGGAAGATAGCCACCTATAAGAAAATTAGCTATATTAGCGTACCATGGAACTGAATTCTCATAAGTATAACAAGCACAAATATGTTCATCGGGAAATAAGTCAGAAATTTCTCCCTTTTCAATACTACCATGATCCAATCTAGATAGATGGTCAGCCACAAAATTTTCTCCGCCTTTCTTATCTTTGATTTCAACATTAAATTCTTGAAGTAGTTGTTAGTGTAAGCCCTAGCCCCAATGCATTGTAACGAAACACTTGAAATTAATAAAATGAGGCATTTGTTTTATCTATTGTATTCCTGTGCATATCAATTGATAGAACTATCCAAGAATGTTGTTTCAGTTTAAGTTATCATGTGTGAGGCACATGGTTGTAAGACCTTGAAACAAATGAGACTTCATTCTAAATATCCCTAGTCAGTCATTGTTATGGGAATAAAAAATGAATTAAGACTAGTATGCTCTCTCTGATAAGTTGAGTTCTGTCTTACGGATCATAAGGACAAGAGTGTCAATCAGAGATCATAGATACATGTTTAGAACACGGTATCTGGATTAGATCCACTCATGAGAACACTACATGGTACAAGTCATAAGTGTTTCTCATATGCAAGTTTTGTATCGGAGTTCTTAGACCTGAAATCTCTATGAAACTCTTTATGAATTACTGTGTACTTTGACATACACCTAACGTGCTCGTAACAGAGTGACAAGTACGGGTATGATTGGGTATGCATTGATTCATGTTAGAGAGCATGAGAGAAGTGAAGGGATTACCCCTCTCGATATGAGAGAAAATATCATCGGCCACTTGATCAGTGAACTGAGAAGTGTATGGCCATACCGAGATGAAATAATGAGTAATCATTATTTATCTGAGAGTTCATTGTCACTGGAATATCAAGAAAGGAATTAATATATATAAGGATGACTGGCTCCATGCCTTATATTAATTCTGATATTTATGGGTAAGGGACTATGCAAAATTGCATTAGGTCACTAAATGCCATATGCATTTTCATTTAATTTGGAATGCTATAATATCTTGCTAGAGAATATATATAGCCTTTGAATTAATTTATTAATTCATTGCCAACATTAAATGGACCTATAGGATCGCACACAAAGTATTGGGCTTAAAATATTTAAATTGTGTATTGGGAATTAATTTGGACTTTTATTTAAAGTCAAATTAATGCATAAAATGGGTAAACAGATTTTTGCCTAAAACAGCTAGCTGTTTTAGGCAAATCTGTAAAAACAGTTTTTTTGCCTAAAACAGCTAGCTGTTTTAGGCAAAACTGTCAAGGTACGATTTTGCCTAAAACAGCTAGCTGTTTTAGGCAAAACTGTTAAGCCACGATTTTGCCTAAAACAGCTAGCTATTTTAGACAAATATGTGAAACGAGTTTTTTGCCTAAAACAGCTAGCTGTTTTAGGAAAATATGTTGGTCACGAGAGAAATTTGTTGGCATGTGCTAGGTTTAATTTTAATTGATTAATTATCTATGTATAATTAAGTTAATTGAGTATTAAATCCTAATTTGTATTTAATCAAAATATAATACTTGAGAGGAAATTAAAGTAGCCAAAATTCAAACTAAAATACTAGTTGAATTCGGCAACTTATTTTACCTTAAATAAGTAAGTTTGTTTTGATTAAATGACTAATGCCATTTGAATTTAAATTCTAATGGAATTTAAATTAGGATATATCTCTTAATTAGGAAGTGATGGAGGCTGAAATTAACACTTAATTTTTGGCACTCACACTTGACCTAAATTAAGTGATATATATTAATGAATTAAATGAATAAAAGGGCATGCCGTTTTGCTATTTTTCTCTCTTGGCCGAAATACTCAAGGGGAAAGAAATCTTTCTTGTTCTCTTGTGTTCTCGGGCTGATACAGTAACCTAAAGGAAGAACAAGATCAGATCTTGTGGCTTCAAATCATTCCCATTGCCGAATACACAATCATAGAGCTAGCACTCTTGATTTTAAGCCATCTTTGCAAGTGTGTGTGTGAGAATAGAGGGAGTGGCGTAAAGGCTGTTCCTTGGCATTGGTGGTGAAGATCTAAGGTGGAAATATCCTTCTTGGTTGCTGGTCATCATCAAAATCAAGTTTTAAAGGCATCTAAAGTTGTAAGTTTAAAACTCTAAAATTGCATGTTTTCGTTCCTATCTTTGGATATGTATGGTATGTATGATAAAATTTTTATTTTTCCGCTGTGCTATCATGATTATCATACCATGTCATATTCCATCAGTAGTAACACCCATCGGATAAGTCTCGGTTTAGAATCCTTTTTTACAAAAAGATGTCTCAATGCGGCATGGTCCGACCACACCATAACTTTGGATCCTAATAGGTAAGACCTGAATTTCTCAAATGAAAAGACTATTGCCAAGAGTTCCTTCTCCGTAGTGGTGTAATTTACTTGGGCTCCGGTGAGTGTATGGATTGCATAATAGATGGTGTAGAAAATCTTCTCCTTCCGTTGTCCTAAGACTGCTCCAACTGCATAATCACTTGCATCACACATAATTTCAAATGGTAAGCTCCAATCGGGTGATGCTATGATCGATGCACTAACTAATTTTTGCTTCAATAGGTTAAAAGCCTGCAAACACTCAGCATTAAAATTAAATGCAGCATCTTTAAGAAATAAATTAGAAAGTGGTTTGGCAATTTTAGAAAAATCCTTAATAAACCGATGATAAAACCCGGCATGACCAAGGAAACTCCTAATGCCCTTTATACTAGTTGGTGGAGGTAATTTCTCTATCACATCAGTTTTTGCTTTGTCGACCTCAATGCCTTTTTTAGAAATTTTATGCCCTAAAACAATGCCTTCTCTAACCATGAAATGACATTTTTCCCAATTTAGCACAAGATTTGTTTCTTGACACCTTTTCAAAACCAATGCTAGATTATACAAACAAGATTTAAAATCATGACCATAAATAGTGAAATCATCCATGAAAACTTCCATAAATGTTTCGATAAAGTCATGAAATATGGCCATCATACATCGTTGAAATGTGGCAGGTGCATTACAAAGACCAAAAGGCATTCTTCTATATGCAAATGTTCCATATGGACATGTGAATGTGGTCTTTTCTTGGTCTTCTGGGGCTATAGGTATTTGCATATACCCCGAATAGCCATCTAAGAAATAATAAAATTTATTTCCTGCTAATCTTTCTAACATTTGGTCAATAAAAGGCAATGGAAAGTGGTCTTTTCTAGTGGCATTGTTTAACCTTCTATAGTCAATACATACCCTTCATCCCGTTACCATGCGTGTAGGAATTAATTCATTATTTTTATTTATCACTATAGTCATTCCCCCCTTTCTAGGTACACATTGAACAGGATCAAAGATAGGATAGATAATACCTGCATCAAGCAATTTCAATACCTCTTTTTTCACTACGTCTTGCATAGTTGGGTTGAGCCTTCGTTGAGGTTGCTCCACCGGTTTAAAGTTGTCCTTCATGGTATACGATGTGTACAATAGCTTGGGCTAATCCCTTTTAAGTCGGATGTTGCCCAACCAATTGCTCCTTTATGCTTTTTGAGGACTCCAATGAGCATTTCTTCTTCCAAATCTGTCAACAAAGATGAAATAATTACCGGTTTAGCATTATCACTTAAAAATACATATTTCAAATGAGATGGAAGTGTTTTAAGTTTAGAATCTCTCTTAGGAGGGGATGGTTCATCCTCCATTTCATTATCTTTACTATGCTCTTTTTCTAGAATTTGTATCAACTTTTTCTCCTTTGTATCCAACTCTTCCATTTTCTTTGGATGCATTAAGCAACTTTGAAGCTTATCTTTGAGAATGATTTCCTCTTGCTTTGTGTTGGCACATTCTTAAACCTCATCAACAAAGTAAATGGATTCTTCAAAATCATACGAGGGGTGTTTTAAAATTTTATTAACATTAAAAACCATTTCCTCCTCGTTAAATCTTAAAGTAACCATTTGTCCATGAACATCAATTAATGCTCTTACTGTGTTCAAGAATGGCCTCCCAACAATTAATGGCACTTTTCTATCTTCTTCCATGTCCATCACCACAAAATCAATCAAAAATATGAAATTTCCTACTTTTACCAATAGGTCTTTGATGATTCCTTTTGGCCTCCCGATCTATCCGCCAATTGAAGCGTCATTCGGGTTTCCTTTAAATCACCTAGATTCAATTTCCTGCAATTTGAATAAGGCATCAAATTAATACTAGCACCCAAATCACATAAAGCATTTCTAACAAAATTACCTCCTAATTCACAAGGTAATGTAAAACTACCTGGATGTTTTAATTTTTCAGGAATTTTATTGGTTAATATGGCACCACAATTATCGAACAATTGAACTGTTCCTATGCCTTCTAGCTTTTTCTTATTAGAGCACAATTCTTTAATAAATTTAGCATATTTAGGCATGTGTAATAAAGCTTTAGCAAATGGTAAATTTATATGTAGCTTCTTAAACATGTCCAAAAATCTACTCAATTGTTCATTTTGTCTCTTTTTTCTAGCTAGAACTGGAAAAGGTAATTGAGATTCATCAAGAACAGTAGAAATAAGTTTTTCTTTACCTTTACCCTTCTCAACTGTAGGAGATACTTTTTCATTATTTTCAGAGTTAGAAACACTTACCTCTGTTATCGGTTCCACCTTTTTAGAAGAATTCTTACTAAGTCCAGTCTTCTCTAACTCTTTTCCACTCCTTAAAGTGATTGCTTTGGCTTCCTCTTTTGGATTTCGGTCTACATTGGATGGAAATGTCCCTTGAGCATGATTTGATAAAGAACTAGCAAGTTGCCCCATTTGGTTTTCTAGGTTCCTAATGGATGCCTCTTGGTTTCTCATCCAAATATCTTGCGATTTCCATCTATCATCTTGACTAGCTAAAATTGAGTTTTGGGAAGCCATGAAACTTGCAATCATTTCTTCAATATTACATTTCTTTTCTTGAGGAGGAGGGGTTGAGGTTTTTGAAAATCGGGTTGTTGGTGGTATGCTTGTGATGGGTATTGATTTGGGTAATGAGGTGGAGCTTGGTTTTGGTATGGAAGTTGATTATTATGAGGTTGATTATGATTAAATTGGGGTCTAGGATTAGGGTTAGAAGAAAAACCTTGATTACCTTCCTTCCATGAAAAATTTGGATGGCTTCTCCATCCCGCATTATAAGTGTTGCTATATGGGTTCAAGGCATTTACTTCTTCTACCATACTTTCAGGATTCTTCATTCCCAAAGGTCCTTGAATTACTGCATAAGAATCAACTTCATTATATAACATAGAGACATTTTTAGCTTTAAGCTCATTTATTTCTTTTAAATGCATTTTTTCCACTAATTCTAATTGAGCTTTTAGCATGGCTATTTCATCAATATTATGAACTCCCTATTTCTTTTGAGTTGCTCTAGAGGTTGCCCATTGAGCATCATTGGTGGCCATCTCATCAAGGAGTAAAAATGCATCCTCGGGAATTTGATTCATGAAACTACCATTTGAGACTGCATCTAGCAAAGATCTTATTGATGGATGGGCACCTGCATAGAAGATATGCATTAGTTGAAAAATAGGAACTTCATGATGTGGACAACTTTTTAGAAGTCTCTTAAATCTTTCCCATGCTTCATGGAATGTCTCCTCATAAAATTGCTGGAAGTGACTAATTTTTTTCCTAATGAGGGCGGTCTTAGTAGGTGGGAAGAACTTGCAAAGAAATTTTTCTTACATTTGTTGCCAAGAATGGATGGATTGATTTGGTAGCATTTGTAGCCAATCCCTAGCTTTTCCTATGAAGGTAAATGGAAAGAGTTTCAACCTAATTGCATCAGTTGATACATTAGGAATTTGCACAGTGTCACTCACTTCTAAGAACATATCCAAATGTTGTGCAAGATCCTCTATGTCCGAACCCGAAAATTGGTTTCTTTGTACCATAGTGATGGTAGTGGGTTTAATCTCAAAGGGTTGGTGGTGAGGAATCCTAATAGTTCTATGTTCTTCATTCCACCTAGGGATAGCATAATCCCTAATGGTTTTAGGTCTATATCCATTCCCGAGAGCTTGGTGGGGTATGTGTTGCTCTTCAATCCTAGGTGGTGGATCATTCATAGGTTGTTCTATTTCTGGGTCATTGATGTTGCCTCTTAACCTTCTAATCCTATGGAATGTCTTTTCAATTTTAGGGTCTAATGGTAGGATGGGGTTGTCTCTCACCATAAACCACTAATCACCCAAAAAGAAAATCAGAAATTAGATGAAGAAGAGAAGAAAACACACAAAAATTACTTTAAAATCAAAATAAATAAACAAACGCCAATGTATTCCCCAGCAACGGTGCCAAAAACTTGACCGGATTCTAGCAAGTGTACTAGATCGGCTAGTAATATAGGGAAATAAGATTATAACCCATAATATCGAACCCAAGGGAAACGTGTGCTTGTATGTGCTATTGTAATTTCAAAGCCAATTTTCGTGTGCAAAAGAGATAAGAGAAATTCCAAATTTATGATGAGTGAAGAATTAAAACTAAAAAGAATAATTTAAAACGAAAACAAAACAATTAAAAAAGCTAAAGTAAAGGGGAAATCTATTGAAAGCAAGTAAATTGAATGAGTTAAAAATCAATATTAAAGACAACTTTCACTAAAGGACTATCCACCTTAACAAGTATTGCTATGACTTAAATAAAAGAAAACATACAAGTGATTATGGAGAATTCAGTTTAATAAAACCAGATAACTTTATTCAAGATTATCATTCCAAGCATCAAATTTTCTTATTCAGATAAACTTAACACTTAGCATAAAGAACTGAATTAAGTCTCCTAGATGTCTATTAAAGCCTTTCTCAAGAGATTTACATTTACCTATTCTTGGTTACACTTTTCTTAATCTTAACTTAATCAAATCAACACACAATTATAGCTTATTCAGATTATAATCATGCATTAATCCAACTAATTTAACCTAAGAGCATGCAAGTCATTATTCAACTTAAACCAATTAATTAACCAATGTTTAATCAAGTTAATAATTAACTTAAAATTGAGAAAAGACAAGACTATGTTTAAGAACCAAGAAATAATCAACTTGTATTTAAATTAAAGAACAACTTAAGTCATAACAATACAAGTTTAAGGATTCAAGTATCCTTTAGCAAAAGTTAAAGAAAACTACTCACAAACCATTCTTAAAATTAAAACAGCGTTTTAAAGAAAATAGTAGAAATAAAGAACGTAAAAACAAACTAAGAAAACAAAGCTTAATTCTAAGGATTCAATCCCTTTCCTCTGTGTTTTAGCATCGTATTTATAGGCCAAAGAAGTCATAAATTCCTTCTCAAACTCTTAGAATTCAATAGGAAGTAATTTTTGCCCAACATAGGAAGTTCGACAAAAATCCTTCGCACAATGCGAATAACATCACGTGGCCACGCCCTTCATTATGTATTTGAACACGTGATCATATGTTCTCTGGGCTTTTTTTCACATGTGTCCACGTGTGGTCCTTTACTAGGAATCCACGTGGTCACATGTTTGCATTGTTCTTCTTCCAAAAGTCCTTCACATGGCCACGTCCCTTCAACATCTTGTTAGAAAGTATGCCTTAGAGCCCATGTAATAAGGATGTTTTTTCATATGTATGAAATTTATATTCTTAATAAAAGGCATCATTCATTTATTAATTCTATATTTAAATACATGAGTTTGTAAATCTTAAATTAATAAATGAAGTCTTAGATATTATAAACTCAGTGCAAAGGCAATCATGAAGGTGTTCATGATGTGAGATGTCTATTGCATGCAAATGCGTTAATATCTAAATATCCCTAGTCATAGAATTAATAAGATAGGACATTGTTAATTCGGACAGACTAGCACATGTTATGCTTCTTGAATGGTTCAAGCAGTGGTTCTCATAACTGTGATTATGAAAGATAATCAAAGCTAACATGTGGATGCTTTTTAGAAGAACAAGTTCATTGGAGACCTACAAAGAGAATCCTCACATGGATATTAAATCTATGTCAGTGAGGAATCTCTTCATAGCGGTTGTGCAAGTATCCTTAGACTTGAGATCACCAAAGTTATCTTAAGTAGCAAGTGGTATACTTTGACTCCATAACTAATTACTTCCAACTGGGAGTGAACATAGTTGGGAGATTGGGTATATCATGACCTACTTTAAGATAGTTGAGTGATTGACAAAGGATTCACCATCCCTGATTTGATAAGGGAAGTTATCTCGCATGATTCTATAAATACCTTGTTCAAAGAATCTCTGGCCAGAGTAAATTGCCAAGATAGATAGAGATCCATGGAGGGCATTTTGGGAACAATGGTTAAATTAATAGAACATACATAATTAGATTTATATGAGTTGACAGAAATCCATACTCAGAATCTAATTGAGATAAGAGTGGTGAAAGGAGTAATTGCACGGTAACTGTTTTTATGGAAGGGTACAGTCAAACCACATGACTTTCCTGACATTTGGGTAGTCATGATGCCTAGCTAGAGGCCAATATTGACTTGTATAATGATGTATCAAATATCAATAGAGATTGATAAAATGATTTAAAGGAGTTTAAATCATGTGAGTTTTGAATAGAACTCACAATTACATATTATACTGCCAATATGGACAAGAACCTAATAAGTCACACACATATAGAGAAAAGGGTAAAATGGTAAAATGAAAAGGATAATAATATTTGATATTATTATGAAGGTAGAGAAGTGAATATGATAATAATTAATTAAAGAGTTTGATTAATTATGATCAAATAAAATTGTCCGCGAAACTTTTGAGAAATGTTCTGTAAAATGGACCTAATTGAAATAATGTATTTCATGATTAATTATTATTGTCTTATAAGTGTTATAGGACTACTATAAGTGTTATAGGACTGGTATAATAATTAATAAGTCCATTGAAAGAATTATTAAGGGCCAGAGGAATGAAGCAGTTGGCGAAAGCCCTTCTGTAAGGGCCACACGCCAAGTCCAGAACAGAAGAACTTAATGGCCTATTTCATGCACCAAATTAATTTATATATGTTACATAAGTGTTATGGAACTCAATATTTAATTTGGTTGGATTTGGAATCCATTTGAGTATTTAAATCCAATTAGTTGCACAATGGGCCTAGTTTGTGGGTTTTGTGCATAGTCTCTTATGAAAAGATTTAAATTGGATTTAATTAAGGCCAAATAATTATAATTAATTCCAGAGGCCCAATTAATAATTCTCCAGCAATTTTAAAGAGCCCAATCTCATTAAGGAGTTGGAATTTTAACCTAACTATAAAAGGCCAATTAATGAGAAATTAGGGTTAAGTGATTAAAACAAAAAGAAAGTCTTTTTCTCTAATCTCTCTCTCCTTTTGCGCCAACTCCAAGCTAGCTTCTTGGAATTTTGGCTAGCCCTAGTTAAACACCAATTTTTTGGTTCAATTTATCCCTCTCTAGTGTTGATTACTTATTGGAGGTGTTCGATTTTGGACACTGTGGTTTGCGACAACCCAGTGCGAAGTAAAATCAACTATTCAACAAAAATCAAAGGTGATTTTTCTTATTCTCATATAGTTATATTGTGTATTCATGGCAAGATCAAATCTAATGGTTAAAAATTTTAAAATTTCGCTCATGTATGTAATGCATGTAACCGTTAAAATCCAACATGGTATCAGAGCCAGGTTTTGCCATGGATATACAATTCTATATTTTTTCTGCGGAATAAGTTTTGTTTTTTTTGAGTTATTTATTTCATGAAATTTAAAATATTAGATTTGATTGTTCATGAATGAGAAATATTAATTTCTGGTTGTATGTGTGGTCAAAGAAATTTGGTGGAAACAAAAACGAAACTTTTGAAGGATTGTGATTAGGGTTTGGCGTGAAACCCTAGGTGATTTATGGGGCTGTTCTAATTTAATTTCTTATGGATCCATTAAAACATCATTTAGATGATATTTTATGTGTTTAATATGGGATATTAAGCCGTAAGATCGAACAAAATTAAAATCGAACAAGTTCTGCATGAAAACTAGTTTAGTCGAAAAGTTTGATAAATTTGTGTTCTTCATATGTTCTTGATGTGTTCTTGTTTAGAACAATTTTTAATCTTCTAAATCTGATATATATGATATATTAAAGTGTTTTTAATTAATTGGATTAATTAAAATGGGCCTTAAATTAATTTGATTAATTTTAATTCATTAAAACCACTTAATGGGCTTAATTATATTTACGGACTTGGTTTAAATTAGTGAATGACTTGGTGGGCCCAAGGAGCTAATTTAAATTAAATATTATAAACATTAATTAAGTTTATTAATGGGTTTTAAGGGCTGGAGTGGGCTTGGCTCATTCCAAAAGGCCTAAATGGTGCAAAAGACACAAAACTAGTTTGTGTGTGAACAAAATTAGGGTTTACTTTTGTGGGTTTCGGTCCACCCTTGGTTTTAAGCCCAACATTGATTCTTTTAATTATTTAATATGATTAATTAATTAAATAATCAATTTATATTTAATTAATAATCAATTGGATTGATTATTAAGGCAAGAACACATGCATGCAAAAAGGTTTCCTAAAATGAAAGTTTCCAAAATGGAAAAAGTTTCCTAATTTGATCACATCATTAAAATAACTCAAAATATTGTTTCAAAGGTTGAAACAAATTTAGTAATCCATTTCTTTATGCATTAGAAAGGCATATAAGGGTGTATGATTGGCATGATGGATAGTTATGGACAAAGCCCAATGTGATTGAGCATTATGCATGTTTTGGCCCAATGAGGATTTTCATGTCCCAGCCACTTATTTTTTGGTTTGTATTTCATTTCAAATTGTAATATATAATTAGATTACTTAGATTAGAATTAGAAATAGAGATGGAGACCATTTTTAAGGAGCAAGATGGGCCGGATAGAGATCCAACAAGCTTGAAGATAATGTAATTATTTTTCTTGTTTGAATCATGCATACTACCTAGGTGTGACCTTTTGATTTCCCTCTTGGCTCGGGGAAATCAATGTAGTGAAGTCCATAACTATACCATATTTGTATGCTTATATTTATGTGATAGATATAGGATGCATACCAATGTATGCCAACCATGTATGATGAGACTTAATTAACTAAAACCCTCAAACAAATACTAAGGTATATATAAGCCTTCCATTAATTTAAGGAGAACCAGAGTTCTTTATAGTGTGGGTTATTGACCACAGTCAAGCTCACATTATATCGAATATGTTCAAATCTAATTAAATGGGTCATCTTAGCTAGCCCATTAGCTTGTTGACCACAATCAAGGCTAATGGTTCTAGAGGCAAGATTAGGGAATGCATATACGATATGCATGCATCAAGAGTTGATAACCTAATGATCCAATAGTTGTGTAGAGACACAATTGGTATATAGATACCTACCTTTCAAGGGTATGGAATTTGGCTTGTTGACCACCGTCAAGGTCAAATTACATATCAAGGATTGGATATTGGCCCACTAAGAAAACCATCGAGTTTTCTTGGATTATATAGTGAGGGCTATTAATTCGCAATAAAATAATGGGAGTAAATGGATTAATTAAAGACCTTATTAATGCATACATATATATGAACATACTCTCATATCTTTTCTTTTTCACATCTAGGTCATCATCATGAGCACATCAATCATCAATATATGATCAATCTTTGATAACAAGCTGGTTGGCAACAACTATTCTGACTGGATTAGGCAAGTGAGAATTGTTCTCAGAGTTGAAAAGATCCACTATGTCTTGGATAAAGATCCACATTCACTTCCATCAGATGATGCCGTTGATGAGATCAAAGGCATTTATCAAAAATACATGAAGGATAGTGAAGCAGCAGCATGTCTAATGCTGGGTGCTATGTCCTCGGAGCTTCAGAAGCAACATGAGATGATGGATGCTAGAACCATCATTTTGCATCTAGAGGAGCTTTATTATTCTCAAGCAAGAACTGAGCAATATGAGATTGCTCGAGCTCTATTTAGCTGCAAAATGGTGGAAGGCACTTCAGCTGCTGCTCATGCATTGAAGATGTATGGGTATATTGAGCATTTGAGTATACTTGGCTATGTTATGGATAATGATCTATACATAGATTTAATCTTGTACTCGTTGGCTCCAAGTTATGCACCTTTCGTGCTTAACTTTAACATGAACAAGATCCAAGCATCCATTCCTGAGTTAATCAATATGCTCATGACAGCTGATGGATCATTTAAAAAGGATCCAAAAAGTGTCATGGTTGTCACTTCTGCTAAAGGCAAGAAGCAGAAGAAGAAGAAGATAACCAAGGCGCAGCCAAAGAATGGTGGGATCTCCAAGAAGAAGGTTGCCAAGAAAGAGAATCCCAAAGGAACTTGCTTCCATTGTGGAAAGGATGGTCATTGGAAGCGTAACTGCAAGGCCTATCTAGATTCTCTCAAGGAGAAGAAGCAAGCTGATGCTTCTACTTCAGGTATTCATATGATTGAAATTAATACTTATTCTATTGCTTTAAAACAATCTTGGGTATTAGATACCGGATGTGGATCTCACTTATGTAATGATCTACAGGGGCTTAGAAGCTTTAGAAGAGTTAGAAAGGTAGATATATGTTTGCAGTCAGCTACTGGACAGAATATCTCTACAACAGTTGTGGGGACTTACTATTTGCCTCTTCCTAGTGGATTAGTATTGGAATTGAATAATTGTTATTATGTTCCAGCTTTGTCCAAAAGTATTATTTCTTTCAGTTGTATGATGAACGATTATGATATTTCTTTAAAGGACAAATGTTGTTACATTTTTAAGAACAATATGTTTTATGCAAAAACTATCATTGAGAGTGATATTTTCATTCTTGATTTAATTAAAGAAGTATATAATGTGGATACCAAGAGAATGAAACATGATAATCTAAATACCTCATACTTATGGCATTGTCATTTAGGCCATATAAATGAAAAATGCATGACCAAATTACACAAGTCAGGTGATTTAGGATCATTTGATTATGAATCATTTGATACATATGAATCTTGTTTATTGGGAAAAATGACAAAAGCTCCCTTTATTGGTAAAGGAGAATGAGCTAAAATGGTTTTGGACTTAATACATTCAGATGTATGTGGTCCAATGACTACTCATGCTAGTGGAGGTTACTCCTACTTCATTACTTTCATAGATGATTATTCCAGGTTTGGATACATCTATCTAATAAAATATAAGTCTGAAGCATTTGAAAAGTTCAAAGAGTTCAGAAATGAAGTAGATAAACAACTTGGCAAAAGTATTAAAACACTTAGATCAGATCGAGGTGGAGAATACTTAAGTCAAGAGTTTCAAGATTATCTTAGAGATAATGGGATTTTATCTCAATGGACTCCACCATATACACCACAACACAATGGTGTATCTGAAAGGAGAAATCAAACACTATTAGATATGGTTTGATCAATGATGAGCCGAGCAGACTTGCCTAAGTCCTTTTGGGGATATGCACTAGAGGATAGTGTTTGTTTCAAGGCATGCTGTCTTCTTGGAAAGAGAATTTCTCCTACGAGAGGATAGTGGGAGTAAAATTGAACTTGGTGAAGTTCAAGACCCACAAATAGAAGATGATCAACCGATTGAACCTGAAACTGAATTTCATAATGATGAGATTATAGTTGAACCTGATTATACACAAAATCCTAAAAGATCTACTAGGATGCTGTCTATCCCTGTGAGATATGGATTTCACATTGATTCGGATAGAGGCATAATTGTAGTAGAGGACAATGAGCCTACAAGCTATCAAGAAGTTTTGAACAGTTCAGAACGTGATTTATGGCTTAAGGCTATGCAGTATGAAATGGACTCCATGTATGAGAACAAAGTATGGACTTTAACTCAACCACCTGAAGGGATAAAACCCATAGGGTGCAAATGGGTCTTCAAAAAGAAGACCGACATGGAAGGTAATATAGCTACCTATAAAGCTCGCTTAGTAGCAAAAGGTTATCATAAAAAAGAAGGTATTGACTACGACGAAACTTTTTCTCCTGTAGCGATGCTTAAGTCTATAAGAATACTTGTAGCCATTGCAGCTCATTATGATTATGAGATTTGGCAAATGGATGTGAAGACAAGTTTCCTTAATGGAAATCTTACTGAGGATGTGTATATGACACAACCAGAGGGGTTCACATCAGGAAATTTCGAAAAGGTATGCAAGCTTCAAAGATCCATTTATGGATTGAAGCAAGCCTCTAGGAGCTGGAACATACAATTCAATGAGACAATCAAAGAGTTTAGTTTCTCACAGAATGAAGATGAACCTTGTGTGTATAAAAGGGTCAGTGGGAGTGCAATTGTCTTCCTAGTTCTATATGTTGGATGACATATTGATCATGGGAAATGACATTTCTCTTCTCCAATCTGTTAAAATATGGTTATCCAAGCAATTCTCCATGAAAGACCTTGGAGAAGCATCCTATATTCTGGGAATAAGGATCTATAGAGATAGATCCAATAGGTTGCTAGGTCTTTCTCAGAGTACATATATAGATAAAGTATTGAAGAGGTTCAATATGGATCTCTCTAAGAAAGGGTTTATACCTATGGTGCATGGGAAACACCTTTCTAAGTCTATGTGTCCGCAGACACTAGAGGATAGAGAGAGCATGAATAGAATACCATATGCATCTGCAATTGGTTCTATCATGTATGCTATGTTATGTACACGTCCAGATGTAGAATTTGCTTTGAGTGTCACAAGCAGATTCCAATCCAATTATGGAGAGGAACAGTGGGCAGCTGTCAAGAATATCCTTAAGTACTTGAGAAGGAATAAGGATATAATCTTGGTATATGGAGAGGGAAATTTCGAAGTAAATGGGCATACAGATGCCAGCTTCCAATCTGACAAAGATGATTGTAAATCACAGTTTGGTTATGTGTTCATAATGAGAGGAGAAGCAGTTAGTTGGAAAAGTTCCAAACAAGAAACAACTGCTGATTCCACGACGGAAGCTGAGTACATTGCTGCTTCAGAAGCAGCCAAAGAAGCAGTCTGGATCAAAAAGTTCATAACTGAATTAGGAGTGGTGCCTAGCATTATTGATCTGATTCCATTATATTGTGACAACAATGGAGCCATTGCGCAAGCAAAGGAACCACGGTCTCATCAGCGATCCAAGCATGTTCTCAGATGCTACCATCTCATAAGGGAAATAGTAGCTAAAAATGATGTGAAAATAGAAAGGGTTCCCACAGATGACAATGTGGCGGATCCCCTCACTAAAGCACTTTCCCAGATTAAGCATAATCACCATATAAATAGCATGGGTCTGAGACATATGAGTGATTGGCTTTAGTGCAAGTGGGAGATTGTTAGAGAGTATGCCCTAGAGCCCATGTAATAGGGATGCTTTTCATATGTATGAAATTTATATTCTTAATAAAAGGCATCATTCATTTATTAATGCTATATTTAAATACATGAGTTTGTAAATCTTAAATTAATAAATGAAGTCCTAGATATTATAAACACAGTGCAAAGGCAATCATGAAGGTGTTCATGATGTGAGATGTCTATTGTATGCAAATGTGTTAATATCTAAATATCCCTAGTCATAGAATTAACAAGATAGGACATTGTTAATTCGGACAGACTAGCACATGTTATGCTTCTTGAATGGTTCAAGCAGTGGTTCTCATAACTGTGATTATGAAAGATAATCAAAGCTAACGTGTGGATGCTTGTTAGAAGAACAAGTTCATTGGAGACCTGCAAAGAGAATCCTCACATGGATATTAAATCTATGTCAGTGAGCAATCTCTTCATAGCGGTTGTGCAAGTATCCTTAGACTTGAGATCACCAAAGTTATCTTAAGTAGCAAGTGGTATACTTTGACTTCATAACTAATTACTTCCAACTGGGAGTGAACATAGTTAGGAGATTGGGTATATCATGATCTATTTGAAGATAGTTGAGTGATTGACAAAGGATTCACCATCCCAGATTTGATAAGGGAAGTTATCTCGCATGATTCTATAAATACCTTGTTCAAAGAATCTCTGGCCAAAGTAAACTGCCAAGATGGATAGAGATCCATGGAGGGCATTTTGGGCACAATGGTTAAATTAGTAGAACATACATAATTAGATTTATATGAGTTGACAGAAATCCATACTCAGAATCTAATTGAGATAAGAGTGGTGAAAGGAGTAATTGCACGGTAACTGTTTCTATGGAAGGGTACAGTCAAACCACATGACTTTCCTGACATTTGGATAGTCATGATGCCTAGCTAGAGGCCAATCATGACTTGTATAATGATGTATCAAATATCAATAGAGATTGATAAAATGATTTAAAGGAGTTTAAATCATGTGAGTTTTGAATAGAACTCACAATTACATATTATACTGCCAATATGGATAGGAATCCAATAGGTCACACACATATAGAGAAAAGGGTAAAATGGTAAAATGACAAGAATAATAATATTTGATATTATTATGAAGGTAGAGAAGTGAATATGATAATAATTAATTAAAGAGTTTATTAATTATGATCAAATAAAATTGTCCGCGGAACTTTTGAGAAATGTTCTGTAAATTGGACCTAATTGAAATAATGTATTTTATGATTAATTATTATTGTCTTATAAGTGTTATAGGACTACTATAAGTGTTATAGGACTGGTATAATAATTAATAAGTCCATTGGAAGAATTATTAAGGGCCAGAGGAATGAAGCAGTTGGCAAAAGCCCTTCTATAAGGGCCACACTCCAAGTCCAGAACAGAAGGACTTAATGGCCTATTTCATGCACCAAATTAATTTATATATGTTAAATAAGTGTTATGGAACTCACATATTTAATTTGGTTGGATTTGGAATCCATTTGGATATTTAAATCCAATTAGTTGCACAAAGGGCCTAGTTTATGGGTTTTGTGCATAGTCTTTTATGAAAAGATTTAAATTGGATTTAATTAAGCCCAAATGATTATAATTAATTCTAGAGGCCCAATTAATAATTCTCCAGCAATTTTAAAGAGCCCAATCTCATTAAGGAGTTGGAATTTTAACCTAACTATAAAAGGCCAACTAATGAGAAATTAGGGTTAAGTGATTAAAACAAAAAGAAAGTCTTTTTCTCTAATCTCTCTCTCCTTTTGTGCCAACTCCAAGCTAGCTTCTTGGAATTTTGGCCAGCCCTAGTTAAACACCAATTTGTTGGTTCAATTTATCCCTCTCTAGTGTGGATTACTCATTGAAGGAGTTCGATTTTGGACACTGTGGTTTATGATAACCCGGTGCGAAGTAAAATCAACTGTTCAACAAAAATCAATTGTGATTTTTCTTATTCTCATATAGTAATATTGTGTATTCATGGCAAGATCAAATCTAATGGTTAAAAATTTTAAAATTTCGCTCATTTATGTGATGCATGTAACCGTTAAAATCCAACACATCCATCCCTTCGCGTGGCCACGGCTCTATGTATAAAACGTTCACGTGGCCACGGGTGAAATTCTTTAGTATTTTCACATGGTCACATGTGAAGGCTCTGGACTGAACGTCAATTTCCTCATAACAATTCTTCATATTTGCACTTTTGGCCCTAAACTTTATCCTTTTTGCAATTTAAACCCTTTATTAACAATTTTAACCTGAAAATCAAACAAAACATAGAATTAACCTAAAAAACATAAATGTTACCAAATTAACTCTAAATTAACCTAAATAAAACCAAAACAACTAAATAACACAACTAAAAATATATCAAAAACTATATATAATTCACACTTATCAACTACAATATCCCTATAGGTGCCTATCTATCCAGAATTGAACTCTAATTACAGGTGATACTTTATTTAATTCTATTTTCATATATCACGCTTGCACTTGATTAAATCAATAGGCACACGTATGACTAAAGTACAGATATATTATTAGTATAGCATAACTATGTATACAAAGTTTATATAATATTTCACATAGTTTTTGATCATGTTATCAGTAGGCATCATATTTAGCTTGAACATACCCTGACAATTAGGTAATATATCATACCTGTTCAAGTGTTCAACATAAGTCATGCCTTGTTCTTAAAACTTTCCAATAGAGCACAACTTAGGTATGTGATCATGTAAAAAGATCCAAAATCCCTAGTTTATATAAATACATGTAACCAATTTGCCATTTAACATTTCAATATTTTGACAATTATGCATATATCATCATAATAGATACTTTAACATGTGATCCATAAGAAATTACATGTGAACATGATCATACTATTGTATTTCTTATTTCAAAGTGTAGGTACATGTTAAAATATACACTTACTCATCATAAGATTACATACACAAAATTTATCTTGTATATAACAATTATGTTTAAAAATTTTGTCACATATATATATGTATTAGATATCTTTATCAATAATCTTTACCTGTATACATGTATGAATATATATATATATATATTAGATATCTTTATCAATAATCTTTACCTCTCTCTCTTTCTCTCTCTCTCTCTCTCTCTCTCTCTCTCTCTCTATATATATATATATATATATATATATATATATATATATATATATATATATATATATATATATATATATAACCCTTTATTAATAGTCATATCGCATGCCATATCCAATTCATTGTGTATTTACATAGACACAAATTTAACTTAACTATATAAAAGGCATAATGTACGATACATTAAAATTCTGCACAGGGCAGCATTCTAGACCCAACTTGTAAGCCACTTATGATTTTGAAAACTTCATTTTTAGGCTACATGATCTTCTACAATTTTATTCCCCTATGTGTTTAGTTTTTAAATCATAAAAATTCACCTTAATATCTTATCTATAGCTCGAGATATTTGATAAAAACTATAAAATGTTCATAGAACCAAAATAGTGTTTGTTACCACTTATAAAGATTTTTAGAATAAAATGAAGAAGGAATTAGACCAAAATTTCTTCATCAAAGTTATACTTCCATGACTCTAGTTTTACTAAAAGTTTACTTTGTAGCATTTTAACAACTCTACCAAGAGTTATGCCCAATTTACTAAGGTCTATTCCCTACCAGTACATCCAATCCCTACGAATTTCAAGTCAACATTTGACATGCTTGCATACATTTTTAATTATACTTCCTTCATATGAAATGTATATTTTGAAGTCTATTTTTAATATAAATAAACTTCATAGAATTTTGACCAATATACACAAAGATACATCATTTTTACTTCACCCTATTCTAGAACCAAAATTAACAGCTTACAGAAAATTCAATTAATTATTTGGATGTCTTAAAGGCAATTTCAATGCTAGGTTCCTTCTACAATTTTGTAGGAATATATGTTATGTAACTTTAGAAATTAGAATGACCTCAATTTAAGTTTTCTAACTCAAACTATGCAGAAATTACTACCATTAGTTCATAATGCTTTATGTATTCTCTTTTAGGGATACTATTAATTCAAAATGCACATTTGTTTACTTTACTATGCATAAACTTCATGTATAATATATATATATATGCTTGAATATTTTACATATATAAGTATGCATGTTTATTATGCTTGTACACTTCATCACTAAGCTTGTGAAATAAGTTCATAAGAGCTATTCCCATACATGTCACTCATATGTCAAGATTTGATCTCATTCATGCATGATCATTATTTATTCATGTATATACTTTCCCATATACTTATGTTATCTCAAATAAGCAATACACAAGCTTATATGATATTAATCATACACATACTTTCTCTTAAATAAATAAATATTGTTGACATACCTGATCTTGTCATTCCCATAAACATGCTTCATCATTTAATCATACCTATTGCTTTACAATATGATATCATCACATACTCCATGTACTTATCTCTCTCTTATGTTCATTTATATAAAAGGATGCTATAAAAAATTCAAGAAGGTATAAATAAGCTTTACTATCATTTTGAGACATTTTAGTAAATTTTATGTGAAACAAGGGTGCCATGACAAACATTCTGTACAGTGGCAGATTTCAAATTACATTTTGTTACCAATATTAAAAATATAAAACATCATTTTTTGGCCAAGTACTCTCAATAAAACTTATTCCCCTATGTTTCTATTTTCCATAACATTTAAAATCATCTTAATATCATCTCTCTAACTCAAGTTATTAGCAAATCACTAAGGACTGCTCCATTGACCCGCCAATTGAAAAAAAGGCTACTGTTTTGGGCATTTTTGAGGTCCTTAGAGGCAACATTTCGTTATGGCTATTTCTATAACATTTGTAGGCACAGATATCCCGGTTCTAACACACTAGAATCATCAAATTCTAAGTTCAAAAACTCAACTTATGATCAAAATAGTCACTAAAAGTCAATCCGAATTCTGGATAGCCCTTTCACATTAATGCCTAAAATCTTATTTCCTTTACATGCAACTTCATTTGATGATCTACATATGCATGACCTACCATTCTTAATATCTACCTTATCACTATAAATACATGCAAGATCAAAAAAATTTCCATGCCTTATAATTGAAAGATATCACATATATGCAAATTATTTTCAAAGTTCAAATCCTATACCTCTATTAAAATCTACTCTTTTTACTTAATCAAAATGCATTTGTTCCTTCCTTTACTTGTCCAATTTCTTAGCAATTCACAAGACCTTAATCAACAAAATCTTAACACAATTGTTTTAGGAGAAAATGAAGAAGAAAATGGCAAAAAATCTGCCCTCTCCTCACGTGAAGACCCCTTTTTATTTAGACAATAGTGGGCAAATATCCCATTAAATCCTTGCATGCCAAAACTCTCTTAACTAGTTACCCCACCATAAGTCCATTTTACACATTGACCTAGCATGCTTCTTCAATTTCAATATTTACCCCAAAACTTATTTTCAATTCCATTAATTCATCCCAAACTCAAATTAAATAGTAAAATTACCATTTACCGCATGTAGGTAATTTACTTCAATTTTCTATTACCATAATATAAAGCTTAGTTCAATCTTAATTGCATACTTATATATATCACAACGTAATTTGACTTTGTCACCTTCAATCTCATAAAATTATAAATTCACAAAGTCTCACTTATCAATAATTCATCTAATTAAGAATAATTAGATATTGATACCTTGATGATGCCCTTGAATTCTACTAGGGCCTAATTTAGGTCCTTATAGTTTGGGTATATCATGACCTACTTGAAGATAGTTGAGTAATTGACAAAGGATTCACCATCCCAGATTTATTGAGGGAAGTTATCTCGCATGATTCTATAATTTCCTTGTTCAGAGAATCTCTGGCCAGAGTAATATGCCAAGTTAGATAGGGATCCATGAAAGGCATTTTAGGAACAATGGTTAAATTAATAGAACTTGACAGAAATCCATACTTAGAATCTAATTGAGATAAGAGTGGTGAAAGGAGTAATTGCACGGTAATTGTTTCTATGGAAGGGTATAGTCAAACCACTTGACTTTCCTGACATTTGGGTAGTCATGATGCCTAGCTAGAGGCCACTCATGACTTGTATAATAGTGTATCATAAATATCAATAGGGATTGATAAAATGATTTAAAGCAGTTTAAATCATGTGAGTTTTGAATATAACTCATTATTACATATTATACTGCCAATATGGATTGGAACCCAATAGGTCACACACATATAGAGTAAAGGGTAAAATGACAAGGATAATAATTTGTGATATTATTATGGAAGAGAGAAATGAATAAGAGAATAATTAATTAAAGAGTTTAATTATATTTGATCAAGTAGAATTGTTCGCAGAACTTTTTAGAAATATTTTGTAAAATTCACTTAATTGAAATATTGTATTTTATAATTAATTATTATTGGAATATAAGTTTTATAAGGCTGATATAATAATTAATAGATCAATTGGAGAAATTAAAAGAGGCCCAGAGAATTGGTTTTGGCGTAAAAACCCTCCAAAGGACGAGTTACACGCCAAACCCATATAGAAGGCCTTAGAAGCCTAATTATTGGACCAAAATAAATTAAATATATTTCATAAGTGTTATGAAGCCTACATATTTAATTTGGATGGATTTGGGATTAATTTGGGTGATTAAATCCAAGTTTATGCATAAAGGGCCTAGTTTGTGGGTTTTGTGCTTAGTCTTTTGTGAAAGGATTTAAACTGAATTTAATTGAGTCTAAATAAATTATTAATAATTTCAGAAGCCTATTTAATATTTTTCCAGCAATTTTAAAGAGCCCAATCCCATTATGAAGTTGGATTTTTAACCTCACTATAAAAATCCAAGTGATAGGGATTTTAAGGTTAAGTGAACATTAAGAGAAAAGAAATTCTCTCTTTGAAAAACCCTAGCCGCCACTCCCTTGCTAGCATCAAGGGGAATTTGGCCTGCTCTTGTGTTCCATCATTCTTGGTTCATTCAATCCTTCTCTAGTATGGATTACTAATTGGAGGTGTTCAATTTTGGACACTATGGTTTGTGACAACCCGATGAGAAGGAAAATCAATTGTTCAACGAAAATCAAAGGTGATTTTTCTTATTCTCATTAATATTTATATTATAAATTCACGAAAAGATCAGATCTATTGGTTAAAAATTTTAAATTTTGCTTATGCATGTGATGCATATAACCGATAATTCCCAACATGGTATCAGGGCCACGATTTTGCCATGAATTTACAATTCTATATTTTTTTGCGGAATAGTTTTTATTTTTGAGTTATTTATTTCATGAACATTAGAATATCAGATTTGATTGTTCATGAGTGAGAAATGTTGATTTCTGGATGTATGTGATCAAATATATAAAATGAAAAATAAAAATGATTCTTTTGAGAAAAGAATCATTGTTTTTGGCGTGTAGGGTTTCTATTTTTCAATAAAAGTTTTAGGGGCTGTTCTAAATTAAATTTTTATTGATCCATTCTAAAATTATTTTGATGATAATTTATGTATTTGATATGTAATATTAAGCCAAAGGATCAAACAAAATTAAAATCGAATAAGTTTTGCATGAAAACTAGTTTAATCAAAAAGTTCGATAAATTGGTGTTCTTGGTGTGTTCTTGGTGAGTTCATGTTTAGAATGATTTTTAATCTTATAAATTTAATATATCTGACATATTAATGTGTTTTTAATTAATTTTGATTAATTAAAATGGGCCTTGAATTAATTGGATTAATTTTAATTCATTAAAACCACTTAATGGGCTTAATTATGTTTACGAACTTGATTTAAATTAGTGAATGACTTGGTGGGTCTAAGGAGCTGATTTAAATTAAATATTATAGACTTTAATTAAGTTTATTAATGGGTTTTATGGGTTGGAGTGGACTTGGCTCATTCCAAAAGGCCCAAATGGTTCAAAAGACACAAAACTAGTTTGTGTGTGAACACACTTTAGGGTTCAAATTTATGGGTTTCGGCCTACCCTGTGTTTTAAGCCCAAAATTGATTCTTTAATTATTTAATATGATTAATTAATTAAATAATAAATTAATAATTAATTAATAATCAATTGGATTGATAATTAAGGCAAGAACACATGCATGTAAAAGGGTTTCCTAAAATGAAAGTTTCCAAAATGAAAAAAGTTTCCTAATTTGATTACATTATTAAAATAACTCAAAAGTAAGTTTCAAGAGTTGAAACATATTATGTATTCCATTATATTGTTTTACTTATGCGTTAGAAATGCATATAAGGGTGCATGATTGGCATGATGGATAGTTATGGACAAAGACCTAATGTGATTGAGCATAATGCATGTTTTGGCCTAATAAGGACTTTCATGTCCCGTCCATTTATTTTTGGTTTGTATTTATTTTTCAAATTGTAATATGTAATTAGATTACTTAGATTAGAATTAGAGATAGAGATGAAGACCGCTATCAAGGAGTACAATGGGCCGGATGGAGATCCAACAAGATTGAAGATAATGTAATTATTTTTACTTGTTTGAATCATGAATATTACCTAGGTATGACCTTTTGATTTCCCTTTTGGCTAGAAAAAATCAATGTAGTAAAGTCCATAACTATACCATATTTGTATGCTTATATTTATGTGATAGATATAGGATGCATACCAATGTATGCCAACCATGTATGATGAGACTTAATTAAATAAAATCCCTCAAACAAATACTAAGGTATATAAGCCTTCCATTAATTAGAGGAGAACCAGAGTTCTTTATAGTGTGGGTTGTTGGCCACGGTCAAGATCACATTATATCGAATATGTTTAAATCTAATTAAATAGGTCATCTTAGCTAGCCCATTAACTTGTTGACCACAATCAAGGCTAATGGTTCTAGAGGCAAGATTAGGGAATGCATATATGATATGCATGTATCAAGAGTTAATAACCTAATAATCCAATAGTTGTGTAGAGACACAATTGGTATAGAGATACCTACTTTTCAAGGGTATAGAGTTTTGATTTGTTGACCACAGTCAAGGTCAAATTTCATATCAAAGATTGGATATTGGCTCACTAAGAAAACCATTGGGTTTTCTCAGATTAAATAGTAAGGGCTATTAATTCGTAATAAAATAGTGGGAGTAAATGGATTAATTAAATACCTAATTAATGCATACATATGTATGAACATACTCTCATATGTTTTCTTTTCACATCTAGGTCATCATCATGAGCACATCGAACATTAACATATGATCAATCTTGGATAACAAGCTGGTTGGCAGCAACTATTCTGACTAGATCAGACAAGTGAGAATTGTTCTCAGAGCTAAAAAGATCCATTATGTCTTGGATAAAGATCCACCACCACTTCCATCAGATGATGCCATTGATGAGATCAAGGCACTTATCGAAAATACATGAAGGATAGTGAAGCAGCGGCATGTCTGATGCTGGGTGTTATATCCTCAGAGCTTCAGAAGCAATATGAGATGATGGATGCTAGAACCATCATTTTGCATCTAGATGAGCTTTATTATTCTCAGGCTAGAACTGAGCAATATGAGATTGCTTGAGCTTTATTTAGCTACAAAATGGTGGAAAACACTTCGGTTTCTACTCATGCATTAAAGATGTATAGGTATATTGAGCATTTAAGTAGAATTGGCTATGTAATGAACAATGATCTATACATAGATTTAATCTTGTACTCGTTGGCTCCAAGTTATGCACCTTTCGTGCTTAACTTCAACATGAACAAGATCCAAGTAACCATTCCCGAGTTAATTAACATGCTCAAAATAGCTGATGGATCCTTCAAGAAGCATTCAAAAAGTGTCATGGTTGTCACTTCTGCTAAAGGCAAGAAGTAGAAGAAGAAGAAGAAGAAGATGACCACGGCGCAGCTAAAGAATGGTGGGGTTTCTAAGAAGAAGGTTTCCAAGAAAGAGAATCCCAAAGGAACTTGCTTCCATTGTGGAAAAGATGGTCATTGGAAGCATAACTACAAAGCCTTTCTAGATTCTCTCAAGAAGAAGAAGCAAGTTGATGCTTCTACTTCAGGTATTCATATAATTAAAATTAATACTTATTTTATTGCTTTAAAATAATATTGGGTATTAGATATCGAATGTGGATCTCATTTGTGTAATGATCTATAGGGGCTTAAAAGTAGTAGAAGAGTTGGAAAGGCAGAAATATATCTACAGTCAGCTACTGGACAAAACATCTCTACAACAGTGGTGGAAATTTATCATTTGCCTCATCCAAGTGGATTAATATTGGAATTAAATAATTGTTATTATGTTCTAGCTTTATCCAAAAGAATTATTTCTTTCAGTTGTTTATGGTAAAGAAAAAATAATTTTTCAACAACACGAAAAATCAGGCTACCGGACTGGTAAAAGTGGATCAGATTGTAAAATAGTCTCTAATTGGTCCAAAAATATCCATGAAGCCTAATGAATATATTTTGAGAATTTTGAAAGTATTTTTAGGAATGTTTGAACTTAGAAAGTAAGAGAAAAATAACAATTTTAGTTTAAATAGTAATCGGTTGACCATGGATTTAACGAAGGCTTTAAAAATAGCAAATGATCTTCAAAAATTGTAGAAAGTCCAGTTAAACTCTAATTAATATTTAGAATTATTTGATGGTGAAAAATTAATTTTACAATAACACGAAAAATTGCCTAATTAGACTAGCTTTAGTGAATCAGACCAGAAACGGACTCCGATTGAGCTAAAACTTTTTATGAAGGCCATATAATATATTTTAAAAATTATAAATTAATTTTGAGTGAATTTAAGTTCTGAAAGTGAGAGAAATAATTTTTGGATGCATAATGGGTTTAAAATGGAAATTAGGCTAAAACTGCTTGGACCACTCTGGTTGGACCAGGTTCGGCCCATCAACCACCTATAAATAGCCTAAATATCTAAATTTTCTAGAGACATCCTTAGCCATCTCCTCTTCTCCCATTTTTCTTCTTTTTATCCAAGTGAAAGATTTTCATTTCACTTAATTTTTTCATCTCTTCTCTAATTCTCTTTCTAAATTCAAATCCCCTAAATAAAATCTAGCTTCTCTAGTGGATTATAAAAGCCTCAAATCTTTATTTGAGGTAATTAAAGTGGAAGAAGTGAAGGAAAACCAAGAAGAGAAAAGTTATAGATAAAAGTCAAGCAAGTGAAATTAAATTTAATTAATTGATTTAAATAGTTTTATGGGTAGATTTAAGTGTGAATTTTATTATTATGAGGTTATATTGAATTAAGGAAGAATAAAATTGAGGAAAAATGCTTATGAGGAATTCGACCACCTTTGGAGCTTAATGGAGATTGACAGGTGTCTAGCAAGTGTACTAGATCGGTTAGTAATATAGGGAAATAGAATTAAGACCCAAAATATCGAACCCAAGGGAAAACTTGTGCTTGTGTGCTAATTCAATTTTAAAACCAATTTCTGTGTGTAAAGAGAGAAAAGAAATCCCAAATTTTGATGTTTTGAAGAATAAAAAACCAAATCCAAAATAAATCAAGTAAAGTAAACAATAATTAAGAAAACTCTATTGAAAACAAGTAATTTAAATGAGGTAAAAATCAATGATAAAAGCAACTTTCACTAAAGGACTATCCACCTTAACCAATATTGATGACTTAATAAACATAAAACATACAAGTGATTATGGAAAATTCAGTTTAATAAACCCAGATAACTTTCTCAAGATTATCACTCTAAGTATTGAACTCCCTTATTCAGAAAAATTCAATACTTAGCAGAAAATTCTGAATTAATCTCCTAGATGTCTATTAAAACCTTTCTCAAGAGCTTTAACTTCCAACTATTCTTAATTACTCCCTTCTTAATCTCAATTTACTCAATTTAACACATAATCATAACTTACTCAGATTATAACATGCATTAATCCAACCAAACTAACTTAAGAACATACAAATCATTAATCAACTTAACTCAACTAATTAACCGATGTTTAGTCACGTTAATAATCAAATTAAGATTGAATAAAGACAAGAATTTGCTTAAGAACCAAGAAATAATCAAACTTGTAATTAAATTAAAGTACAAACTTAAGTCATAACAATATGAGTCAAGGATTCAAGTATCCTTTAGCAAAAGTTAGAGAAAACTACTCAAAAGACATAGTTAAGACTGAAAACAAAAGCTTGAATAAAAACTGAAAATAAAGGAAGACGTTAAAGTAATCTAAGAACAACAAATTGAAAAACTAAGGATCGATCTCTATATCTCTATATCTCCCCTTTCTTCCGTGTTTTGAGCTCCTATTTATAGGCAAAAACGTGGTAGAATTCTTCTTAAATTGCAGAATCAAGATAGGAAAGGAAGTCTGCTCAAAATAGGAAGTCTGACGAATCCTTCGCGCGATGGGAGAGTAAAATCACGTGGCCACGCATCCTTTTGCATTGAGGAACACGTGGTCACGTGTTCCTTGGCCTTCCTCACACGTGGCCACGTGTGAGTTTTGCCTTGGGTCACACGTGGTCACGTGTCTTGCTTATTTTCTCCCTTGTTTCTTCACTTCTACTTCACTTGGCCACGTTACTCTTCACTTTACTCTTACACGTGGTCACGTGTAAATTCCTTCAATATCTTCACATGGTCACGGCTCCATCCTCTGGACTAAGAGCTGCTTTTCTCGCTTAAACTTCCAATATTTACGCTTTTGGCCCAAAACTTTGTACTTTTCACACTTTAAGCCCTTTTCCATCATTTTAGCCCTGAAAATCATGCAAAACACAGAATTAACTCTAAAAATATAAATATTAACAAAATAACTATAACTATAACCCAAATAAAACCAAAATAACTAAATAAAATAACTAAAAACACATTAAAAACTATATATAATTCACACTTATCAGAGATGATGGAATTTCTATAGAATAAAGTAATGGAATGAGGATCTAAGTGAGAAGAAAATGAATCTAAGGTATGTGGATACATAAATCCATTGCTTTCCATTGATTTAGTAGAAATTATGGTTATGTATGTTATGTGTGTGTGAGATTTATGTATGTATAAATGAAATAAATGTCATAAATATGATTACTTATGTTAAAAATGATGATGCAAGTAATAGATAATGGAAGAAAAAAAATTTAAGGCGAAGAATTTTGAGATGGCCGAATATAGATATAAGTATACTCAATGTATATTTTAAATGAAAATGTGTATTAAGTGTATATTATGGATAATTGGTATGCTATAAAGTTGGATTAGAGAAATGAGAGGTATAAATAGATTTAATGTGAAATTTGTACCATGATTGAATAGTATTTATAATGAAATAAAGGCAAAATAAATGTTAATAAAAATAATAAAAGTTAGTATAATTGGAATAAAAATACCAAGATTTAAGTTGAATGTTAGTGAATACTAAAGGCATATGAACATTAATTTTCATAATATAAATTTAAAATAATGAAAAGAATGAAAAATGGCATAATTAGGGTGAAAAAAGACCTAAATGGAGGAAAATAAAAGTTTAAGGGTCAATTCATAATTTTGCCAAGTGTTGAGGAAAAAAGGGAATATAAATGGAAGAATTTGAAAGTAGAAGGGCAAAATGATAATTTTACAAAATATGGAAGCAAAAGGGTAGAATGATAATTTTAAGCAAAGTAAAGATTATTGTGTAAAGCATATATTTAAATGAGTATGGAATGAGATTTAAGCATGAAATAAAGTTTAGGGACTAAAAAAAATTTTACAAATAAATATTGAATTTATAGTTTAAAATGTATAACTAGTGACAAAATTATAAATAAAATGAAAAGGACATTTTAGTAATTTACTAAAAAATGAGGACTAAATAGTAATTTGACTGACTTAAAGGACTAAAAAGTAATTTGAAAGGTAAATAATGTAATAAGTGTAAAAAAAGTAGTTATATGTTGACTTTATGTAAGTTAAATAAAGGTGAAGGATGAAATTATAAATAAATAAAATTTTAGGGACTAAAGTGTAAAAAGATACTGATGTGTTTAATCTAAGGATTAAAATTATAACTAAAAATATTTATGTAAGTTATTAAAGTAATTGTTAGGAGTTAAAGAATAAATGATTAAATAGTAATAAGGTTAATCCTTAGAATAATAATAATGATGATAAACTATTAATTAAAAATAATGATGATATTGATTGATAAATAAAATGTTAAGTTTATTGGATATAAATAAAACTAAAAGGAAATAAGTGTTATACAATGAATGGATAATTTATTGAATGCATAGAAACTGTTTGAAAGTTTAAATTAGTATTGAATGATCGGAATGATAATATTGTACTATGTATTAACTGAAGATTTAATATGTGTTAAGTTTGTTTGAATTAATGGTATGATTGGGTCTGAATGTATTGGAAAATGAATTGAAAATGAAAAATGATAAAAAAGTGAACAATTGAATTGCCATTATAGTAATCTGGTAGTTAAATCTAGTATAGGATATAGTTGGCTGGCAATAGGGATATTAAATGTATAGCCGCGACATACCCATCCATAAAACTTTACATGGCACAAGTTGCTGCGCTATCAACCAAAACATCTATATAAGGCAAAGTAAAATCATCTTTAGGATAGGCTTTGTTCAGATCCCTATAGTTCACACAAACTTTGACTTTACCATCCTTCTTTGCTATGGGAACCACATTTGCTAGCCATGTGGGATGTTGGACCTCTACTAAGAACTTAGCCTCTATTTGCTTTCTTACTTCCTCTTTAGATTTCTCAACCTATTTTGGCCTAAGTCTTCTAAGTTTCTGCTTAACTGACTTGTACCCTGGGTATGTTGGAATGGTATGTTCAACAATTTCTCGATCTATCCCTGGCATGCCTTTATAGGTCCAGGCAAAGACTTTATCACATTTTTTCAATATTCTCTCAAATTTTCTCTCTTCAGGAGTTATGTCTGATACCAATAAAATTTCTTTTTGGTTTTTCTTAGTTCTAAGATTAAATGAACATGTCTTTGTTAAGATAATGTCAAATATAAATGCTTTATGATCATTATCATGCTTGTTGAAATCAGAAGAAACATCAGACAAGAAAGCAAACTTATTCATCTCATTAATGTAATAAAAAAGCAAACATTGCTCTCATCAAAAAGTTCAGGAGCATAAACAACATCAATACAAGTGTCTTCTTCAATCTTATCGGTGTTAGCCATCTCTCCTATCTCTGGGTCAGCTTTGGATGGTTTTACAGCTTCCATCTTCTTTTTGCCTTTCAACTAGGTAGCAAGCAGCTTCTCTATTAGTACTTCTTATGATGCTTCTTTATCTCAGGCTGAGTGGTGTAACAAGATCTCTTCATTCTAAAAACCCTTAACGGACTTGATGATCACTTTTTCCTAATCGAAAACATCATTGAATAGCTTAAACCTTGGCATTAGCTCTTCTCCTATCACCTGAGGCTCATTCTTTCTATAATACAAATAAGGACCAAAAGCTAGCATGAAGCTTTAAGAGATATGAGGGATTTTCTGTGAGGCTCCAATCTTGGCCCTAATCGGATTATGATAAATTAATGAGGATTATAGTTAAATAAGACAAAATTAGATTATTTTGCATTATTAAAGTTAAGTCCTATGAAGGGTATTTTGGTAATTATGCACGTGTAATGGAGTATAGTTAAATTATAAGGAGGGAGTCAATTGAATTAAATTAGAAATTCTGGATGAAAATGTAAGAAATGTAAATTATTAGGGGTTAAAGTGTATAAGGGTAATTTTGGAAATTTCCTTAGTGAGATATATACCCCACTCACTCATTTAAAGCTTCTTAGAAAAGGTGGAGATCGGCTTAAGGACAGAGAAGGGAGATATAATCTCTCTCTAGGTATAGATTGAAGAAAGTGAAAGCTTAGGGTTTGTGAGTTAGCATCTTAAAGGTAATATTTCCTTCTTTATATGTCTTTCTTATCTTCTTTCCTTGATTTGATTTCTGGATATGGGGGATTAAGAAATCCTATTGTTGCCACTATGTGTAAGGGGAAGAAATAAATCATCAGTAAAGGAGTTGGATTAAGAGGGTTGTAGGAGGAGTTAAAGCTTCAACAACAGGTAGGGAAAATATTGTGTTGATTATGTATGGTATATAGTTACCTTTGTAATAAGAAAGTGATTGGTCCGATAAGATTAGGGTTATGTGAGAACAGTGATGAAACCATTAGTTTCTAGATGACTAGTTGAGTTATGTTAAAGCTAAGAGAAGTTATAAAGATTTAATGGCTTGGTGAGTATTACTGTAAGATGTTAGGTTGAGATGTTGAGTTTAAGTGGTTAATCCATATAAGTGGGATTTGATTTTTAGCATAGACCCTATGCACGGCCGCATATGGCCTTCCTTCTTCCCTTGTATGGCCGCTTATGGCCTTTCGCTTCCCAGTGCATGGTTGTACATGGTCTTTTTTCTTTCTTGCATGGCCGTGTATGCCATAACTTCCTTTCTTCCATGACCAAGTGGCCTTCTGTTCTTTGTAATGCACGGCCAAGTGGCCTTTTGTTCTTTACAATGCACGGCCAAGTGGCCTTCTGTTCTTTACAATGCACGACTAAGTGGCCTTCTATTCTTTGCAATGCATGGCCAAGTGCCCTTGTTCTTCTTGCACTGCACAACCAAGCATGGCCTTTCCTCTCTTAGTGCATGGCTACCTGTACTCCACTCATCTGTACTCATTAACCCAAATAATAAATCACTCATAAATCATGAATATAGTATTGTATAGTCTATATGCTTATTAAGAGAGCCACATGATCGGGGTGAATTAAGCTAGCAGTGAGTAATTTTGATGATAATTGTTTATTAAATTGGTGGTTAGTATGCTATCTGATTATTGAAGGATTAATAGATTTGAGAAGTCTTTCCAATGGTAAATGACCGGTGTCTAGCAAGTGTACTAGATCGGCTAGTAATACAGGAAAATATAGATTAAGACCCCAAATATCGTACCCAAGGGAACATGGATTGCTAAGAATAATATCTATGTATGAATTAAATTAATCCGAGATTGTTTCCCAAATATTTTTGATTTAAAGGTAAAAATTAAACAAAATAAATAATTAAACAAAACAAAAGCTAAAACATGAATTAAAAATAAAACAATAACTGAAATTCTCTTGCTAAAGGAACTATCCACCTTAACTTTCATTGTAATGACTTAAATTCAATATAAACACCAGTGATTATGAAAAAACTAGTAATAAAGCAAGATATCTTTATTCAAGTATATCATTCTTAGTATTAAACTCATAGACAAATCTAATACTTAGGATGCAAATCTAGTTTCAACTTCCTAAATTTTCATTGAAGCCTTTCTCAAGTGATTCAACTCTAATTCATTCTTAGTTCTTCCTCTCTTATATGAACCAATAAAATTCACACATAATCATCTCATATTTCGGATAATAATCATGCATAAACATTAAAGAGTTAACCCAAGAACATGCAAATCATTAACTATGTCAAAACTAATTTTTAGTTATTTATTCAATAAACCAATAATTAATCTCAACACAATCAAAGATAAGAATATGCTTAAAACCAAGAAATAATCAACCGATATTGAAATTAAGCTCAAAATAAAGTCATAACAATGAAAATATAAGATTTCAAGAATCCATTAGCAAAAGAAGAAAAGCTACTTCCTAAACATAATTAAAAACTAAAGACAAAGTTGAAAAGAAAAACAGAAAAACAATGTAAAATAAACTAAGCCTAATTCTAAGATGGATCTTAATTCCCTCATTCATCCCCTTTCTTTGGTGTTAGAGTTGTCTATTTATAGGCAAAAGATGTTGTAGAAGCCTTCCAAACTTCCCAAATTGGAGTAGTAAAAGAATCCTTCTTGAATTGGAAAAGATCGCAAATCCTTCGTTGCATGGGAAAACTTGCACGTGGCCACGTCCTTCACTTTGTAATTGAACACGTGGTCACGTGTTCCACAAGCCTTCCTTCACACGTGGCCACGTGTGGTCCTTTACTTGGAATCCACGTGGTCACGTGTACATGCTTGGTTTCTCCTTTTGGTCTTTCACATGGCCACGACTCTTCATCCTTTATTCCTTCACGTGGCCACATGTTTGTCTTCTGG
The DNA here is from genome assembly GCA_037975025.1 of Excoecaria agallocha. Taxonomy (NCBI): domain Eukaryota; kingdom Viridiplantae; phylum Streptophyta; class Magnoliopsida; order Malpighiales; family Euphorbiaceae; genus Excoecaria; species Excoecaria agallocha. The sequence continues at coordinate 63,694,236 of CM075811.1, read as the reverse complement.
ACTTCACGATAATATCTTAACATGAATTCTCCAACTTTACAATTTTGGCCCAAATCTTCTTGCCTTTTTACAATTAAGTCCTTTTTTCTTGCAAATTAACCCTGAAAAACACCAAAATTTACAATTAACTCCAAAAACATAAAATTAACAAATTAAACTCAAATTAAACCTAATTAACACAAAATTAACTTAATTAAATACCTAAAAACATACTAAAAACATCATATAATTCACCATTATCAGTAAAGTTTAGAAAGATATAGTTAGAAAGGTATTACTATAAGATGAAATATTATCGGAATTTGAATGATATGAATGTTATTATAAGAGGGAGTAGATTTAATTAAGCTGTGAGCCACCAATATGCTGTATATGGCATGGTCACTTAATCGGAGAATCCTTGTGTATACATATATGTATGTAGAAAGAGTGAGAAGTTTTAGAGTAATAAAACCTACTGAGTTAAGGTATGGGGTTCACTTGAAAGCTGATTTAGAGGGACTTGTATGTGGCAAGGCTAATATGAATCATCTTGCTAGAATGTGTTTTGGTGCATATCGGGCACAGAACTAAAGGAAAGTAAGAGGCAACATAGTAACCTTAAAATTATATGCTATTTAATGTGTCCTATAAAGTTGGTATAAGGTGTGTACTTTGTCAAATAAATTGTTTTGCCAAATATTACGCACTTATGGGTCTTAATAATGGCCTAAAAATACTATGATATAGCCTAGTGACAATAAGAGGATAGTTGTAATGTTACATGTTTAAGTTAAAAGAGATGGAATATTACATTTTATGCTTAGTTATGAGACTATAGAAGTTTGGTTATGCTTCAAGTCATAATGGAGAGTAGTGATTAACCTTGATGTAAAGGAACATACTTGCCTATTTGCTCATGCCCTATATCCCATTATGTAAAACACATGCCCGCAAGTAGTGTGCTGATGTCTGAGATGTAATAATCTTACATAAACTTACCTGAGTATAAAATGTTATAAGATAAAAGTACAAGTAAGATGGTTGATGCATATATAATTATGTTAGGGTATATAACATGTTGCCTACGATTTAACAGACTATAAAAGTGAACTAAAGGGTGAAATAGGAACAAGTGTTGACCTTAGGATGAAAATAACTTATTCATCTTATTATATTGATCATAGATGCCTAAGTGTTGTTCAAAGTTATTATGTATTGTAAATAACTATAATGTTGTATGGAAGCTACTCATGAAAATAGTAACAAGGTACGTTATTGAGAGCTATCAATGAGTTACGTAAGTTTAGTATCTTATCATTAATGTAACTGTGCTATGATAAGTAGTCTAACTTAGTATGTGAACAAGCATGAGTAACAAAAACATGTATTGCCTTGATTCAAGTTGCATATATATATATATATATATATATATATATATATATGTATGTATGTATGGATGAATGTTGATGCAATTATGTGATACCATATAAAATGGTCTATTATTTAGTGCACATTTTCTTTAACTTAGGTAGTTAAGTATGTTAAATTATCTATATTTCATGTGTTTTTTTGTCTAGTTTATGTGTTTGCTTGCATTTTAGGTAAATTTAGGTAAAAAAGTAAGACAGAACGATTGAAGCGGGTAGTGCACGACTCGTGAAGCATTACACGAGTATTACAAAAGGTAAGATTACATGAGTAGTGACACAGAGCATGACTCACGTAGAGCACGAGTCACACATAGAGCATGAGTCATATCAGCAAGAAGGAAAGAGGCAAGAGGCAAACAACATAACTCATGAAGAGCTGCACGAGTGTCACAGAGGCTGGTGGATCATGACTCGTGTTGGTCTTCAAGACTTGGTATAGGCACCTGCTCCCAAATGACATAACTTTTCAACCTATTTTTCTTAACCAACAAGAGCTTTCATCGAGCCTTTCATAACAACCTTTCATCTTTACACCTAATCTGAAGAGGCATGATTAAAGAGTAATTCTCTCTATAAATAGGGATCCAACATGTTGAGCAAGGGGATAATAAAAAAATCATTTTTTAGTTTTTATAAAGATATACAGTTTCTGTTTTGGATAAACATTTTTACTTAGTTTTTATGAGATGATGACAAAGGAACAAAGCCAAAGGTACAAGGGATATATCGGAAGGTTTAATTAGAAAGTAAAACTTTAGGGAGTGTTTAAGTCTTTCTCTTGTTTATCTTTAATTCAAGTGTGTATACATATTGGCTAGTTTCCTTTGTACATTATAGATATGCAGTAGTATTTATCTAAGAATATGATTATTATATTAATATGAATGAAGTATGATTTAAATCTATTTGTGAGCATTGATTTGCTATTTATGCTTGATCACCATATTTGGTATGTTAGTCAATTTATTTGCAACGAGAGTTGGAATTTATTGATGGAAAAACAAATGAATTTACTTAAAGTGTTGAATTCACTTAGAGATAACGAATTATCTTTGAGGGATTAAAGAATTGGCACTGAGCTTTATAATTTTTGTTTATCTCTATAATGACAAGAGAGTGCTTATTGACTCTAAATGAAAACATCTTTAGTGATAATAAGAGTTGCTTTAAAGAATCTTGGCTAAATTCTCTAGTCACTTTATTTATACAATTACCTATACTTGTTCTTAAATGAATTGCTCCTTTTATTTCTAATGATATTTATATTGCCATTTTAAGTCATCTCCAATTTGATTTAATCTATGCAAAGTAGTTTAGATATTTAAGTAAATACATAATCTTCATTTTATTCGTTACCTATGGATCTACTCTTTGTGGTTTCAATACAAAATTTACCCTGCTTCCTTTGGAATGATACCCTACTCATTCTATACATAGTCTAGTGAGACTAATGGTACAAATAATTCCCTACCATGAATTGTAATTTGTTAATTTGCATGATAATTTTTATCCTAATTTAGTATTAGAGTTTTATACAAATTTAAAGGCTAATAAAGAAAACTCTAGGCTTTTGGGCTATCATTTAGATGGTAAGGATAATACTCTTACTTATTTTATGATGCATAGATTTTTTGGTTTTAAATAATCTGGATTGTGTTCTCCTCTCAAAACTTTTCGTCCCAATGACTTTTGGACCCTTTTCACTGGTTTGACAACACCCTTTAGGTCTAGGGAGGCTAAGTCCATGTTTATGAAAGATTTGAAGTATTGGATTTTGCATAAGATTCTTGCTTCCGTGGTTTTTAACAAACCTGAGTTTAATAGAGTATCTTCTCAAGAGCTATTCTTGATGTGGTGTGTGCATAATAGGAAATCAATTTATTGGTCGTATTAGATCTTTAATCAATTATTGCAGTGTGTTGGTCATCAAGATGCTCCTCTCACGCATTGTAATGTTATATTTATTATTGCTAGGAGTTGTGATATTGATCTTTGTACTTATGATCGAGTCCTTCCTTGTGTATATTTTACTAAACATCTTTTTGTTTGTGGTGAGGTTGTTAATAATGCATTTCAAGCCATTTTGCATTTTTCACAATCTTGTTAGAGTGATCTTCTAGGATCTTCTACTTTAAAAAAGGTTGCTGATAAGAGCAATACGGATGAGGATATGCAGGAGGAGTAGGAGGCTAGTGATGATGACAAGGTTGATGTTATTGCTGATATAGCTGCAGTGCCTCCTGTTCTTGGGTCTTCTTCCAATAACATTCCATCCATGCTAAAACAAATGTTGAAGAATCAGTCCACCATTCAAAACCAACTCACTTCTTTGGAGCATGTTACTCATCATTTGGCTAGCCGTTAACAAAGAATCGAGCACAAGATTAGCACCTTTATTGCACAGGTTGGTTATATGGTGTCCTCTCCTCCATCTAAACCATAATTATTAGAGGAGATTTCTTTCTTTGTTTTTTATTTTACCTTTTGCTTTTTGTTTCATTTCATCACATTGAGGACAATGTTTTTTTTAAGTGTGGGGGAGTCTGTTTGTGTGTTTGCATGTTTGGTTGTGTTTTATAAGTTAGTTGTATATGTATTTGAGTGTATTCATTTTTCAACTAGACTTTTTAGTGATTTTTATTATAAATCATTGTTCAATTTGTATATAATATAGGTTGTTATGTTAAGTCATTTACCTTTTATGCTCATTCTATTAGTCTTTCAAAGCTTTTAGTATGTGATTTATTTTTTTCAAGTTATCTCTTTTCACTTCTGTCAACATTTTAGGTTATTTAGTCTCTTCACTAACTATTCTTTGAGGTTAGGAATTGCTCATTTAGTTTAAGATTTTAGGGTTCTAGTTGCCTTATGGAAACTATATCCATAATACTTACCCTTAGGCCCTTTCAATAATAGATGAGAACTAGTGGAAATAAAAAAAATAGAAAGGAAACAAAGCAAGATGTATATCCAAAATTTTAATAAAGTATGGGATGGAGTGTAAAATGCACCCAATACTACATTCTCTTGCTATTTTAAATTCATGGGATAAAGTCTAAAAGTATACCCATATTCAGAAAGAAAAGTCTAAAAATGTCATGAGACTGGATTAAGGGTATGTGTGCTTACAATTGTCTTAAAAAGGCAACTGGTAACTTTAGAATCTTAAAGTTTATGATCAATGTTCTCTCCCTTAAGCATTTTTAGTTTTGGGACTCTATATTCTTGATGTTGGAATTAGTAAACTTAGGTGACTTGTTAAATTTAGAATAAATGCTTTAAGAATTGATTCACTGGTATTTTGATTCTTTAAGGTATTTGATTTCTTTTCAATCTTATCACATATGCATAATGAACAATACTCTATAGTACAACTTAGTTTAATTTGGCATTAGATTTTCTCATTCTTTTCTCTTGCTTGAGGGCAAGCAAAGTTTAAGTATAGGGGAATTCAATACCATATAAAATGGTTTATTATTTAGTGTACATTTTCTTTAATTTAGGTAGTTAAGTATGTTAAATTATTTATATTTCATGTGTTTTTTATCTAGTTTATGTGTTTGCTTGCATTTTAGGTAAATTTAGGTCAAAAAGGAAGAAGGAACGATTGAAGAGGGTAGTGCACGACTCGTGAAGCATTGCAAGATTATTACAAAAGGCAAGGCTACATGAGTAGTGACATAAAGCATAAATCATGTATAACCTCAATCACACATAGAGCATGAGTCATGTCAGCAAGAAGGAAAGAGGCAAGAGGCATACAACATGACTTGTGAAGGGCGACATAAGTGACACAGAGCCTGGTGGATCACAACTCGTGCTGGCCTTCACGACTCGATACAGGCACCTGCTCTTAAACAACATAACTTTTCAACCTATTTTTTCTTAACCAATAAGTGTTTTCATCGGGCCTTTTTATGACAACCTTTCATCTTCACACTTAATCTGAAGAGGCATGATTAAAGAGTAATTCTCTCTATAAATAAAGATCCAATACGCTAAACAAAGGGATAATAAAAAAATCAAATTTTAATTTTTATAAAGATATACTGTTTCTGGTTTGGATATATATTTTTACTTAGTTTTTATGAGATGATGACAAAGGAACAAAGCCAAAGGAACAAGAGATATATCAGAAGGTTTAATTAGAAAGTAAAAATCTGGGGAGTGTTTAAGTCTTTCTCTTGTTTATCTTTAATTTAAGTGTGTATACATATTGGCTAGTTTCCTTTGTACATTACAAATATGCAGTAGTATTTATCTAAGAATATGATTATTATATTAATATGAATGAAGTATGATTTAAATCCATTTGTGTGCATTGATTTGCTATTTATGCTTGATCGCCATATTTGGCATGTTAGTCAATTTATTCGCAACGAGAGTTGGAATTTATTGATGGAAAAAAATGAATTTACTTAAAGTGTTGAATTCATTTAGAGCTAAGGAATTCTCTTTGATGGATTAAAGAATTGGCATTGAGCTTCATAATTTTTGTTTATCTTTATAATCACACGAGAGTGCTTATAGACTCTAAATGAAAATATCGTTAATGACAATGAGAGTTTTTTAAAAAAAATCTTGGCTAAATTCTCCAATCACTTTATTTATGCAATTACCTGTACTTGTTCTTAAATGAATTTCTCCTTTTATTTCTAATGTATATTTATAATATCATTTTAAGTCATCTTTAATCCAATTTGATTTAATTTATGCAAAGTAGTTTAGATATTTAATTAAATACATAATCTTCATTTTATTCGTTACCTATACATCTACTCTTTGTGGTTTCAATATCAAATTTACCCCATTCCCTTTGAAATAATAACCTACTCATGTATTTCTCCTTTTATATCTAAATTTACCCCTTTCTCTTTGAAATAATAACCTATACTTGTTCTTAAATGAATTTCTCCTTTTATTTCTAATGTATATTTATAATATCATTTTAAGTCATCTTTAATCCAATTTGATTTAATTTATGCAAAGTAGCTTAGATATTTAATTAAATACATAATCTTCATTTTATTCGTTACCTATACATCTACTCTTTATGGTTTCAATATCAAATTTACCCCATTTCCTTTGAAATAATAACCAACTCATTCTATACACAGTCTAGTGAGATTAACGGTACAAATAATCCCCCATCATTATGTGATCATATGATCAGCATCTATGTGTACTGGAGCCTAAAGCTCAATATTGATTTATGGTAAGAATAATGTACATTTTTATATGACCTATGGCTTTAAGAGAAATGTTGTACTAAGTAAAGAAGAATATATTGAATCAAAAAGGTTCTTAAAAATGGTAAAGCCTGCGAGTCTTAGTTCAATTATGGATTAGATAGGCATGCCTAGAGGGATACAGTTGCAACTGCCATAGTTGACTCTGTTTGGGTCCATTATTTGTTCCTTTAATGGAACTATAACTCGACCCTTTTGGGTCCATCGTTTGATATCTTCGGATATCCATTGTTTGATAACTTCAGGTATCCATCGTTGATACCAATTAGTATCCATTGCTCCCATTATCCAGCCTTTATAGTACTTAGGTAGGCTAATAAAGATTATGTAATGTGCATGAAATAAAAAATACATGTATTGATTGCTTCAATTATGTAATATAAGCATGATGAGTGACCTATTATATTATTTTATCTTAAATTCCTTTTGGTTATAAATTGTTTGAATGAAATGAAATTTTATGTTTAGTACTATATAATTGTGATATCTCACAACAACCATAAGGGGTTAAGGTTCCCGTGTGAGTACGGATGTGAGTTAGTTCCATCAATGGGTTCCACGATGAATAGATGGGCCCCAAAGCGTACAATATTGTACTAGCAGTTGTACGGGCGGTAACGTACATAATGAATTTCATGTGCTTTGAAATTTATGAAATGTATGCATGTGATATTAGGACTTTGTCGGGTAATCATGATAAGTACTACCTATTCTCTGTAATCAAATGCAAATTTGTTAGCCTGTATATATAAATATTTACACATATATATGCATATTGATAACTCTGACATTAGCCAAAGGACAGTGTGTGACATAATATGATGTTGTATGATATTTAGTTTACCATGCTATGATAGCATTAAGGAATACATGATTATGAACAGGAATGTGAATTATGAATGTATTCTATACTTAATATTGTGTGTTATATGGCAAGTAAATGTGCCTAACAGTATTCGTTATAGATGTTACATGACATATACCCTCCCTTATGCTTTGATTAAATCTTGAATACATATTTTATGTAACCAATGTGATTAAATGTATATGATTGAAGTTTTTTACTATCAATAATCATGATGTCTAGATTCATTAATAAAAGGATTATGAGGTGCATGAACTATACTAGTTTAACAAGAAAGAGGTTCGATAATAAAAGCGAATTGAAAAGTCTTCAGGAACTAGATAAGTTTACCCAATGCTCTAGATTATTGTAAGCATGATATTTATTGTTAAGGTTGAAGACTCCTCTAGAATGTTCATTGTGAAATAATTAATATTGCAAATTCATATGTTTCTCCTTAATTATGAAGGTTGTAATGAATTAATGATGTTTTGTAAGAGTTTGTCCATAGAGTTTTGTTCCCCACTAAGCTTTATAGCTTAGCATGGGTTTGTTTATCGATGTAGGTCTCAAGATAATCTCCACTTTTGATCGATAGCTGTAGTGACTCAACCCACTTTGAAGAGAAGATCTGGCAGGTTGCAGTTATCTTTGAGTTTTCATAATGTATTGAAGGCCAATATTTTGGAGTTTGATTTGGTTATGTTGTGGCATGTAATTAAGGCTTGTATTATTATTATTATTATTATTATTATTATTATTATTATTATTATTATTATTATTATTATCATCATCATTTTTGCCTGATATTTACTAGGTTATGTTGGTATTGATGATTTAGAATGTCTTGTGGATTAGGGTGTTACATTTCCTTTACTATCTCTTTCTCTTTTCCCTTCTTGCTGGGACCTGTAAAGCCTAACCTCTTCTTGTCCTTTTGCCCTTTAGTAGCTATAATGGTTTGAGGTCCTTGAGAATTGTTTCCTAAACCAGCCTTCGTTAGAAAACTCATTTTCTTAAGCATATTAATCACTTGAGGATTCTCAAAGAAACTATCTTCAATCTTTTCATTGCTAATAATTGCCATGTGGAACCTGCTGAACAACTACTTTGTTATTTTGAGTACCGAAACTTGATTCTCCCTTATCACTTTGATAGTAACCACCTGCCCATCATGAGGGATTTTGATCATCTGATGGAAGGTGGATGGTACACCTCTCAGTCTATGAAACCATGGCTCCCAAGGAGCACAGAGAAATTTGCTAGGATAGGCAACACTACAAACTCACCTTCTATTTCGATAGGCCTCCTCTTCACTATAGCCTTGAATGTTCCAACAGCCTATCTATTGGAATTTTCATAGGCAGAAATGGTTAGATCAGACTTACTAAACATGTTCTCATTTAGTACGAAGGCTAAAATCACCACCAGGGGATAGACATTAATGAAAGGCCCATCTTCTACCATCATATAAGCTGTATATTTTCCATTGACTTGAGCTTTGATATAGAGAGGCGATTGTGATTCCTTCCTTCTACGAGCAAGTCGGCATCAAAATATATCACATTCTCCCCGATTCCTCTTTTAACCAAGTCCAACAATTCAAAGGGTGTGATAGTGGTAGCAATAGTAGCCTCGCTCAAAGCCTCCATATTGTGCTATTTCTAAACATCAATTCTGCAAGCATACGGTGTACCGATTATAGTACAAAAGATGTCAATTCCATAAGGAATGTTGATTAAAATTGTACACTATTACTACTCAATTTTTATCTTGTTTACAATGATCATTAATTTGCATTTTAAAACTAATACTATATCACACTAAACTAAATATTATTCTACTTTAATGATAGTCAGAGAAAACTCATGAGTATGATGAATGAAACATATACAAACTTGATATTTTTCTCTTAATTATAATTCAATCTTTATCATGCAAGCCAAGTTGGAAGATTGTTCTATGTCGCAACTCTCACATTTAGACTAGATTATGCCTTAAACATGCATTTATTGTTCTAAATCGTAACTCTTGCATCTAGACTAGAATTACATAAACACACATTCAAAGAATAAAAACCAACCTATAACAACTATCTTCACATGCGATCTCTTAAACTATACTTTGATAATGAATTTTCTATTAACTATTAGAAAGACGTTGTTCTCGCCAACTCTCTTACTTAGAACCGTTTTGTTGATTTTCAAAGAAGGAATTGCCATCTAATGTCTTTTTCCTTAACTTGTAATGATACTAATAAAGTTTTAATAGAAAATTTTACATAATAAGATAAATGAAAGAGAAATAATTAAATATGAATAACGATATTCAAGTTCCTAAAAAGTATTCATAATAATGACAAAGAAGGAAAGTAACAAGAAATTAAGTAAAAGAATTTTCATTCTTTACTCATGTATGATGACTCCTCTTCCTTGTAAGTCTCTTCTTCAAAACATAAACTAAACTAAAAAATATAAAACTATTATTCCTCAACTACATCTTCAAGTTAGAAAAATAAATATTTAATCCATCTAATGATTCTTCCCTTTCTCAAAATAACTTCCAAGATATATATAATTTTCCAAGCATCAAGTCCCTACAAATGCTCCTCCATAGGTATATAACCCTTTGTGAAGTTTGGTGCCTTTTTAGGTAACTTTTCAAGCTTAACTGCCTATAACTACCCTTTATCGCGATCGCAGCTTCTGTCACCCTCATGACAGAACATTATTTTGTTAACAAAACTTGGATTAAATATGAGCTATTTAGGCTCATATCACTCAACCAACTTCTATCTATGCGAAGGGGACTACCTTAACAAATCTGAAATGCTTATTTGAGCTTGTGTGTTCTTCAACTAGTTGATTGTCTGATCATCCTTGACTTCTTTCTCCATTGGCATTGCAGTAGGAGCTGATTGCCTTTCCATCTTAGGGGCTACTCTCCTACTTTTTGTAACTACCTTTACTTCTCTTTCCTCTTTTACCTCTTCCTCTTATTCACTGGCTGAAATTTAGATGTCAATAGGCACCAAAGTCCTCTCATCCTCACTTTTTGTGGGAATATCCTCTTAGTCAATAATAAAAATTGGCTAATTTTTTTCAACTAGCTTCGTTACTTTTAAGGTGGAGCAAGTAACGACTAGGTACTCATTCCTATATAAATCCTGCATTACGTACCACTTAGGAAGACTTGACCCTATCTTGTACATTAGCAGAGGCACAATATTATAACCACTTTTTTTATTCTTTTCCCTCTTCTTTGGTTCCAAAATTTGCTTACTGTCAATCAAATCTTGAATCTTATTCCTTAAAGTATGACAATAATCAATTTATTACCTAGTGTGCTGATGGTATGCATAATATTGGTCCTTTCTGTGTTAAGGCATCCTATGACTCTTCGCGGGCTTTGGTGGTAGAGGCTGGAGCTTTCCTTCTTTAACCAACCTATTCAGAATCTAAGACAATGACTTCCCCAGGTGAAAATAATGCCTTTGACTAACTTTTATGATAGAGACCTCTGCAATCTTCTTAGCTCTATTCTGCCTATTACTATTTCTAATGATTTTATTGTTACTGAAGTTCCTTATCGTATTCTCACTACTCACCTTTCTGATTAGATATTATCCTTCAGCTTCGATGGTTATGTCCTTCAAAGACTCCCAATCTTTTAAACCCTTTATCTTCAATCCATCTTTGACATATGGGTTTGCATTCTAAATAAATAACTAATTTGGTCAGCCATGTCAGGCTTTCTCTTCATCTCTATCACCTTATTCCTTCTCCAGGTGGGGTATTCATGGAAAGACCTATCATGATTCTATTAAAGTAATTTAAGGTCTTTCAAAAATACTTCTATCCTTGTACTACAGTCATACTATTTAAGGAATTCTTTAGTAAAAAGGTCCCAATCTTCTTTAGTTCTTCTATTCAATGCATGATACTAGTCTATGGTAGGCCCAATCAAGCTCAAGCAAAAGAACTCCACCTTCTGTTTTTTAGATAAAGCAGTCCCTTTCATGATTAGAGTGTACTATTTGATATGTGCTGAAGGATCTAAAGTGCCATCAAACCTTGGTAGATTAGGCATTTTGAACCTTTGAGGCAGCGGCTCATCTCCATCCAAATCTTTATCTTTAGGGTTCATCCCTTTACCAGTAGACAATAGCCCAGACATGGCTTTAATCTTTTCATCCATCTTCTTAAAAGTTAGATCCTTAGCACTTGGTCCCTTTATCCTTATGTTGATCACTGGGGGAATCCAATCCTGATCCTTCTCCTCTATAAAATCATCCTTGGGATCATGCCTCATTTCCTCCTAAATGGGTCTCGAAGCATAGTAGCATCGACTACGATAGTGTTCCTAATATGAACTGGCTTTACTATCTCATAGACAGGTGCTATGGGCTAAGTTCTAGCATTAGGTACTATAGAAACCACCATCCCACCAATCATGGCTAGTGTCCTTTTTTTGAACTCCTGCAGATGACTATCCAACCTCTGGTTTGAGTCATCCTTCACTATCAAAGGCATAATAGGGATGACTTTTAACCTTTCCCTTAAGAATGGAAATCTCACGATAGTGTCATCAACCACTCTCCTAGTTTTATTCCCTCTCTCAGTCTTATTTAACCTCTAATTTTCCATTTCTAAACTAATTACCTGACTATTTTCTAATAAATGGCTTAAATCCCACTAGGAACCTAAATCTGAACTTGAGTTTGGCCTTGACAGTCTGGATATATATCTTCGAACCATATACCCATCCAATCTTCTAGACCACCTAGATGAGTCTATGATGGCTATAAAAGTCAAGCTTTAGGAATGATGCATGAACATGGTATATATATGATGCATGAATGCAATGCATGATTTGGTTAGAAATCAGTCACAACCACACATAATTATAGATAAAAGCCTTCCAATCTTATTACTCCTACATAGAAGGTCATGTGGTCTCTTTCCTAGGTGGGCTTAGCCTATGGTTTAATAAGGTACCAAATGGATGCGTATGGTACGCAACAGGAAATCGATAGCATAAACTTTCTAATTAAAGGTGCAGGCATATAGATTTTAACCATTATATATTTTGACTAACTCATACAGATCAGGTCAGGCCCATTGGTGGCATGACAACCTTTGACTAGTACCCTGTTAATTCGTTGAGTTTGGTCAATACATTAGGGTCCATATAGCATGCAAAAATTATTCTGGTTATAAAACCTAAAGGAAGTTGCTATTGTCTTTATATAGGCTTAATTCAAGGGTGATTAGACTTTAGGGCTACCCAAGCAGGGTCCCTACCAATAGGTTTAGCTCATCATGAGCATAATGACCGATGGGATACCATTTCATATACCATTTGGTACTAGACTTAGGCTGGTATATCTTCTTGACACCTCCTTATATTGAGTTAATATAGGGCATGCTTCGGGATAGCATTGGGGCTAAAAATTGATGCCTAACTTAATTCTAAGGCTTCAATATGAATGTAAGAAATGCAATTTAGAATAGAGAAATGATTAATTGATAAAATCCAATTATAGAAAACTTAACCAAGATACTTTTCAAAGCAAGGTCTCTTTACTCCCCAGTAGAGTCACTACTGTGACACATACCAAAGCCATCTTTCATTTTTTATTGGATTTTTTAAGGTCTAATTTAAGGTTCGAGATCGAATGAGGCTTGCTTAACTCATAAAATAGCCACTTTACCATAAATAGGGATCAAACACAGTCTATGGTTGATGGTCAATCTATGAAGGCATCTACTAATGGGCTTAAAAGAGGTAGGTGTCATGGAGTCCTCACTCGATAGAATATCTAGAAATTTATCTCGACCTTGTGATGCCCAAATAGAGATTGGTGTTCCAAACATCACTCTTATTAGGCATCTTGGTTGCATGTTATTTTATAAGTGAGTTTTAAATTTAATCCACTCCCCTCTCTCACACAATGAAAGTGATAAAATTAAATAAACATCCCATTCAAACAAGGAAAGCAGTAAATAAAGTAAAGTTCCTACTTAAGATTATTACAAAAGCAAATTATCCCAATAGAATAATATATAAAAAGAAAATAAATATTATACATAAAATAGGCTATTGATTAATTTGGGAACATTAGTTTTCTAATACATATTTACAAAAAAAAAATTGCATCTGTGTGAATTTTGGGCTAAGAATCGGACATTGGTCCATATTTAGAAAAAATTCAATTAATTTAATAGAATATATTTTAGTGTCTTTTTATTTTATCGTGCTCGAAAAATCCCTTTTTTACTAACTACTACAACCCAAAAAAGTAATACATCCAAAATGAATAATAAATAATAAATAATTGTAAAAATTAATAAATAACTAATCAAAAGCCATAATAAATGTGTAAAATAATTAGCATCACTGGGGAATAGAGATGGTGACCAGTAAGGGAAGCACGATTTTTCATTCAAAAAATTCATAAATTCTCCAAAATCATAAATGCACCAATCGCTTGACATATCACATAAGATAAATAAATTAGTACCAAGAGGTAAAAAAATCATAGAATTGTTCACATAAATAGAATTGGTTCAAACATAAATGCATACTATACAGGAGCAAATAAATGTCAAATTACATATTAATATTCTAATAGATGGATAAACGATGCAAAAATACATAAAAGACCTAAAAAATAAGAAATATTACCTAAAAATAATCCAGGGATGGCCAAAAATACGAGGGATGGCCACTAGAGGAGTGAGGAATGGATGAAAGGACTGGTTAAGAATGTTTCGTAAGGGAACAATAGACGAGCATCTAGCTTGTCTTCCCATTTGCCACCTTTGGACAAAACAAAAAGCTAGAGACAAATAGCAAAAAATGCAAGAAAATCATTATAAATTATTCCTAACTTCAACATGCATTTATATAACCTAAATCATGTAAAAACATATATTTTTTTTTGCAATGAAACATACATAAAATACCTAAAACACCATACATTTACAGGATTAAAAGAACTAAAAATCAAGCTTTTAATACATAACAATGGAGGAATACCCACAAGACCTATCATGCCTCTATTATTTCAAATAACCTATAAAATGAATCAGATCTTATAGATATATGCATATTATTCAAGTACAATAACTAAAGCATGCCAATATGCATCAAAAAACTATACGATCATGTTAATCAAATTCTAGAGAGAGAAAATAAAAGACGAGCCTAGAATATTACCCTCAGGAGATATTCTGACTCTATGAATTCTATAGTCCAAATCTCAAGCTCTGAATCATGCTTTTATTCCTAAAAATCATATCTTAAATTCATTTTTTTGGTGTTCTTCTTTTTCTAACAATGGTTGTTTATAGCTCCATGTATTAGAGAGTGAAACTTTTCTTCTCTTCTAATGGTGGCTCTCAAAAATCAAATTGATTCCTCCTCCTTTAAAACCCTAGATTTAGGTTTAAATACTTTTGGAAGTTTTTTTGGTTAAAGGATCCCTCAAATCACTCTCAATTTAGAGGTAAAAACCACTCTAAATCTAGATAAAATCTCCAAGATAAAAATTGTCATTTTTGAAAATCTAGAAAAAAAGGAAAAATGGACTTCGAGTAAGGGACATGCATCCCTCAATGAGGGACGATCATCCTTCGTCACTAATCTAAAGATTCACAAAAAAAATCCTTCTAGGTGGGCCCTACAAGAGAGAGGTAGCCACAAATGAGCAACCCTTAGGTGAAATATTGTCATCTATCACTACTGAAGGTCTAGAATAGAGTTTTTTTCATATGTTTTGCTAAAACAATTGAAAATATTTGAAAATGTTTAGGAAATCATGAAAAATCCTTAAGAAAAGGTAAGAAATTCATTATTAAAGCCTTGAGACCCGAACCTAGCAATATGTTACTTCCTCATCATCAGTTAACCTTAATCTAGGCTACTTCTACTTTGACATTTGGGATATCTTGTTTTAAAATTCCTATATCTACCACCTCAGATAATAATAAGAAATTTAATAATGTTTTTTCATGACCTTTTTCTGTTGTGACTTGTTAACATTTAGTTCAGGCTTCATTACTGCTAATAAAACTCAAATAAATACTACAATCAAGATACACTCTTCTATCTATTAAATTATATGCTATGAGTGTTGATAATTTTCAAGTTATTTCTTATCAAGCTTACTTATTTTAAATGGTAGTTACCACCTAGTGTAGCCTTAACACATGTTGAGCTTTACCCTTACCATTGGCTTTATATCTATGTAGGTGATTATTTATCAAAGTAAGGAACTTGATTTGGGACATTAGCAGTAGGCCAACTTGGAAGTTTAGGATATTATTTCTTGTTGTATTTACCAAGTATATTTTGTAAAGACTAATTGATTATTGTTATCTAAATAATTATAGATAACTTGATGGCTTCTTTTTAATAGTATGGTTTTTGCCATCTTGTACCCTCTTGAGGGATATTAGGGCATGTCAAAAGAATTGAAAGTTTTTCAATATGGTTTTTTTTATACATTTAGTATATATTTCAGCTTTTAAAGTATATGATAATGTGAATTTCATTTTTTTAATTATTGAAAGTATATAATATGTCATTTTATGAGGCCTTTAATTGTATCCTAGGAGGAATACTAACCAATGCATAGTGTGTTTAAATAGTAATATGATCTATTTGTGCATGTGTAATTGATGTTACTATAAGTTAAGACCCAGGAGAAATTATTCTCAATGAGAGGGGTAAAATGATCATTTTATTTTAGACCATGTGTATATAAATTGGGAGAAAATGTAGAATTGGGGACTTAATTGAAAAGTAAGAGTGTAAGTATTATGAAAAAAATAGAAATGAGAGGAAACTAGGGAGGTAAAGGTAATTTCACAAAAATCTCCTAAAATGACCAATGGAAAATTGGCACCTAACTTCTCTAAAGAACTCTTGAGGTATTGAAAAGAGATTAGGGCATTTATGGTGGCTTTATCGGCAATCTCAAGGCTAGATTCTAGCCACTTTAACCCCTAAATAAAACATGAAGGAAGGATTTGAAATTTAATTAGGAAAAAAATAAAGAAAAGTGTTAAAGAAATAGAATGTAAAAATTAATGTAACTTACATGGATAAAGAAAAGAGAAATAATGAAAGAAAAGCAAATATTCTATGGGTTAAGTAGAAATTTTACAAGTGACGAAAAAGGATTAAGAGCCAAGGTTTATAATTTTGGGTAAATAAATGTGTGATTTATTTGATAAAACAAGGAAATGCACATAAATTTAAAGAAAAAAATAATAAGGGAAAAACACAAATCAAGATATAACCACAAAGACTTTTAAGGTGTGTTTACTTATAGAAAATAATTTTTTATTTTTTATTTTTTATTTTCATAGAAAATTATAGTATTTATTTTCTATAAAAAATTTAGAAAAAAAGTTTATTTATCAACAAATGAAAAATTAGAGTGTTTATTTTCTGTATATATGTGTGTATCTATGTACATATATACACATATATATAGGTATATGCATGTTTATATATATGTTCGCGTGAATGTATGTACATGCATACATACATACATACATACATATGTATGTATGTATGTATGTATGTATGTATGCACATACAAACACATACATACATACATATACATACATACATATATATATATATATATATATATATATATATATATATATATATACATATACATATGTATATGTATATATATATACATATACATATGTATATGTATATATATATATATATATACATATGTATATGTATATATATATATATATACATATGTATATATATATATATATATATATATATACATATGTATATGTATATATATATGTGTTTGTGCGTGTACACGCGCGTGCACACACACACACATATATGTATATGTATGTGTATGTGTCTGTATGTGCATACATATATATACATATCCATAAGCATGTATGTATGTACACATGTACTACATATACATATACATATACATATACATATACATATACATATACATATACATATACATATACATATACATATACATATACATATACATATACATATACATATGCATGCCATGCATATACTTATGTATGTATGCACATACAAATGCATACATATACATGTATATGTATAAGTTTGTACGTATGTACTATGTATATATGTATACACACACACACACATATAGATATGTGTGTGTGTGTGTATTAAGATTATATAGAAAATTTAGAAAATATCTTTTATTAGTTTTCTAATTTCTTCTTTATTGTAGAAAACTCAAAAATTTATTTTCTATTCTTTATTTTAGAAAACGAACTAAAATAAATATGATCTCTGTTTTCTATTTGCTATGAAAATTTTTTCTAGAAAACTGAAGTAGTTTTCTGTAAGTTAATAGACTTTTGAATATTATGGGATCATTGGATATGAATATCAAACCCTGAATTGAAGATCCAAATTTTGTACATATAATTAAGCATAAATATTGAATCAAAGAAAGATGAATAATAATTTAAGAGTAAAGTATCAAGTGAGAAACAAGAAACAAATAGTAGATTAAAAATTTGATCAGGGGTCTAATTATACAATAATGACAAAGAAAAAGTTTTAAGAGATAAGAATTAAAGCGAATATTAAAATATAGACTAGAGTCTAAATGGAAATTTAGTAAAGGATAAGTATAAGATGTTGAACTAGATTAATAATCCTTGAAATAAAATGTAGAAACCAACCAATCTAGAAAAAGAAAATCAAAAGTGAGGATTAAAAATGAAATAATATAAAGAAATTACAACAAAATGATAACAAATAATTGTAACTCAAACGAGATTGATGTAAAAGTAGTGTTGTCAAAATGTCTTAAAGACAAATGTCTATTTAATGAGAAATGCAATTCAACAAGAACGACAATATAACTGAATAATAAAAACCAAGTTGTATGATGAGTAGGGAAAAATTGAAGTAATGAATTGAAAATAGAAATATGAGGAAATATATGAAATGAATTATAGACTAAGTATAGAATATGAAATCAAATGATTAGAAATGCATAGGCTATGGACAATCCATTACAAAGAAGTGAAATGAGAATGGTTCATTGGTAATAATGCTAATAAAAAATTAATAAATGGAATTGAGGAAAACAAAAGGTAGGAGAATAAGAAAATAAAACAAAACAATGCAAATGAACTAGGACATTAGATGATATTTAGATAAAAATGAAAATTCTTAAGCCTATACATATGTGACTGTGAAATTTGTTAGTTGGGTATCCACCATTAAGCATTATATGCTTAGTGCGTAGCTATTTACTATATGTAGGTTTTCAAAGAATATAGGTTGATACTTGAAGGGATAAGCATTGGACTTGGACAGAATTATGCAACGAACAAGAAAAAATTTTATATTTTGTATGTGGCATGTATGATTAGGATCATACTTTGTATGTGTATTATTTTGAATTTATATTATTGTAACACCCTAATTCCTTAACCATGGATAATCATCAATCATCAACCTAGTAAAGGTCATGCAGAAATAATAATAATAATAATAATAATAATAATAATAATAATAATAATAATAATAATACAGGCCATCATAACATGCCATAATAAGATAATTGAGCTTATAGATAAGATAAACATAACATAAATGGCCTTCAAGTATCCTGATATCCCCAAGGCAACTGCATCATGATTGATCCTCTGGAGCTTATCCTGAAACCTACACGGATAAACAAACCCGTGCTAAGCTATAAAGTTTAGTGGGGAATAAAAACTATAGAAAAGCTCATACAATTTTCTTCATCAAACCCAAAATCAGCTATCACAATAACATAACATATGAGATCGCATTATTTATTCTACCACGTTGGGCATTTTGGAGTTTTTAACTTTAACCATTGATGCCATCATTACCAAATCCGAAAGCATTGTATAAACTTATCATATCCCTAAAACTTGTTGGTTAATGATCACCTTTAATCCCTCTCTTATTGCCTAGAAGATTCATGCATCTTGAAACTCTTTTATTCAAGAATACTGATATTGTCGTTATATTCGTACAACCATCAACTTAATAACATTAACCAATTTGGTTACCTAACATGTGTATTTAACATTTATGCATAGCCAAAAGGAAGTGCTCATGTTATATAACATTTGAAAGAGATATTGCTAGGCATGATTTCATTACATATTTACAAACTTATCATTTTTGTTTGAAATTTACACATGTCTTCCTTATTGCTATATTATCATGGCACTTTAAACATCATACAAATTAATATCATATCATGCTTTGCACTTTGATTTATATTAGAATTGTACCTATACACGTACATATATATAAATGTTCATATACACACAAACTTGCATGCCATTCCAATGAATAGGTATTACACCTCATGATTAACTGACACGGTCTCCATACCAAATACAAATATTTTCTAATTTTTCCATACATGAATTTTATTATGCATGTCATAGTTCATATAACGTTTAATTTAATCTTGTAATCTTGTGGCCCATGCAGTCCAACTATTCACCGTAAAACTAACAGTCACATGGCGACCTTTCTCATGGTTGATCAAGTAATACATAACATGGTATTTCATTTAATATCAATAGTTTATAGCTAACTAAAATTTAGAGTAAAGTAATAGAATAGATCATTATCATGATTCCAATATCTATATAAGTGATGCGATCGATACATACAGTACTTTGTTTCTTGAACCATTTATATCTTTAATAGCTTGCCTAAGTACTAGTTTGAAAGGTGGATAATGGGAGCAATGGATACCTAAAGGTATCAAACTATGGATATTCGAAGATATCAAACAATGGACCCAAATGGGGTCAAGCAATGGTTCCAGCAAGGAACAAACTATGGACCCAAACAAGGTCAAATGATGGTTCAATTAAGGAACAAGACCCAAACGGGGTCAATATATAGTAGCTGCGACTATATCCCTCTAAGCATGCCTATCTAATTCACAACTGAACTAAGACTCGCAGGCTTAAGTTTTTAAGACATCTCTTAATTTAACATATTCTTCTATACTTAGCAAATCATTTGGCTTAAAGCCACTTTTCATAAAAGAATGCATATCATTCTTTTCATACATCAATGCTGAGTTTTAGGCTCTATTACATATGGATGTTGTCATATGATCGTATGCTTACATCAATTTCTTTCGTTCATATCATAATAGTTACATGTTTATGCAACAATAACAACACATCATCTTTCATGGTTAGCATTACGCGTACCCACATGCACTCGTACATGTAGGTGCAGTTTAAACATGGCAATACATGATTTCATTACTCATACTTGTTCACATATTAAATCAAGCTACTCTTCATAGCATGCTCGAATCAATTCTACCACATATACTTACATAACTCAAGAATAGTTCTGAAGGATGTACCTTGTTATTGCTTACCGTGAGTAGTTTTCCTATTCCCATAATTAATCACATTAAACATAATCATATATAGAAGCACTCAAGCATTCATTATTCATATGATAGAATAACTATGTTCTCATATGGCTTAAGGTCAACACTTCTTCATCTATAGCCTCTTTAGCTCACTTTTATAGTCTATTATATCATAGGCAATAGATTATTTACCTTAACATTATCACATATATCATGATCATCTTATTGTACTTTCTATTTTATAACATTATTTTCTTAAAGGAGTTGTATAATATTATATCATCTTAATCGTTAGAACATTACTTGTAGACTTGTAACTTTCATTTTATATCATAGGGTATGAATAACATATGAGTATGATCCTTTACATCAAAGTTCACCATCAATTCCCATTATAACTTGAAGTATAATTAAGCTTCTATAGTTTTATAATATCCCTTAAAAACATTCCTTTTCTTTTAACTTAGGCATATTACATGCCTTATACTCGTATAAAATACATTAATTAGCATGTATATTTACAGTTACTAGATTACATGCAACATTACAAATATCTTCTTATCAACTAGGCTAAATCATATTATTCCCATGCCATTGAAAAGGATTACCAAAGTATAGTATATAGGTAGAACCGTTCGCTTTGGCCGAGCGTATACTTTATACTATACTATAAAGGGCATATCAATTAGCATACTCTTGTGATTCTTATATTTCCTTTCACTCTTCATAGTTTCATGCCATTATGCACTAAAACACATTTTAGCAACCTAATTATTTTAGCATTATCATATGTAAGTCTTCCTAATTAAAGTTCAAGTGGACTCTAATTCCTAACTTTATAGGATTATTGTCCTAAAGCTTTTCACTCTACTTTGTGTATATCAAGGTATATATAGATATATATATATATATAAATAGATAGGTCTTCATATTAAGCGATCATACATTGATTCACCTGACAGGTGACTTGGATAACTGATAGCTTAATTCACTCTTCTTCCTCTTATTATAGCATTTATGTCTTTTAAATTTTCATAATAATTCATGTCTTTCAAAATGCATTTTTGTAGAATTTAGCCTTAAGGATAGACTTTCATAATCTATTACTCTAATAAGTAACATATCAAACTTCACTTATTAGCCATTTATCCTCTACCTCACTTATTACTAGTCATTTCACCTCAATTCTTACTCTTTGAAAGATTTTATGGACCACATAATATGGTGTTCCATATCTAATTATGAGGCTTAAATATTAGGTGTGAATATACTGTGGAGAGGAGAAAACATGCTTGGCAATGCCTTAAATGAATGAAGTGTACAAGTGGCCGTGCATTCTCAAAGAGAAAGAGTGAGTGGCCGAATACATAAAGGAGAAAATGCATGTTTGGCCGTGCATGGGGAAGAAGAACAAGGTATGTGGTTGTGCCTTCCCATGAATAAAAGCATAAGCGGCCATGTGCAAGGAGAAAAGAAAATCACATGGTTGTGTGTTTCCAAAGAGAAAACACAAGCGTGGCCGTGTGCAAGAGGAAGAACAAATGCATGTGGTCGTGTATCCTCAAGGCAAAATAGTGTGTGGCCATGTGTGAGAAGAAGAACATCATCATGTTGCCATGTATGGGGAAGTAGGAAACCACACGTGGCCACACATAGGAAAGAAGAAAACCTGCGTGGCTATGTGCAAGAAGAAAAGGAACTTCATGTGGCCATGCATGGGAAAGAAGAAAGCAACACGTGGCCACGCATAGGGAAGAAGAGAAACATGCGTGGCTGTGTGTGAGAAGGAACAAAGAAAATCCAAAATCCCGATCATAAAAAATATAAATTTAAAACCTAGATCTCACTTCCCCTCTTATTTATGGGATCATTTAAGTTTTAGATCATGCAGCACTCATCTAAATCTATAGATTTAGCCTATACATTCTCAAGGAAACCTATACATATAATGAGGAGGAAAGACTCCTAAAATCAATCATATAAACATTATAGTAACCCTAATTCCTATACCTAACATTTAATCTTCAAATCTTCCTTTAATCATCTTGATCCAGCTCTACTACCCATGGTTCCTCTCTTTTCCTTCATGAAACCAAACATCAAAAACCCTAGTTTCCTTAGATTACGAAGAGAAAGAGAGAGAGAGAGAGAGAAAGTGGGATTAATATCTCACTAAGAGAAATTCCCAAATTACCCTTACACTCTATAATCTTCTAAATTTCCATTCCTTACCCTTTTAACCCTAAGACTTTTAATTTAATTCCAATTACATACTTTCTTAAAATTTCAACTTACCCATCTTCAATTACATACATGCTAAAATTACCAAAATACCTCTTGGAATTTAATCTCGATAATTGTAAAATAATCAAATTTTACCATAATTAATGGTAATCCTCTTAGGGTCATGATTGGGTCCTTACAATTATATTACATTGTGATATTTACAATATATGGGTGTTGCATAAGCTGTCAACCTAATTTATTGTTGTGGACAGAGTGCTTTGTAATAGATGCTTGAATGATAAAGAGGCTAAAAAGGTCATGAAAGAGGTACATACAGGAGTGTGTAGAGCTCATATGAATGGGTTCGCCTTTGCAAAGAAGATTATGCGTGCAGACTTAAATCGTTACTTCCTAAACCTAGTTGAAGAAGAGTTTTGCTCAAAAAGGAAGAGTTAAATCATTACTTTTCCTAAAACACTCAGGAGAGTGAACAAAATCACTCGAGAGAGTGAATTTCTGCCTTGGGTGAGTGACCATGTCACTTAGGAGAGTGAATACCTTTTGAAGAAATTGAGCTGCCTTTATGTGTGAGTGAAAGTCTTCATGGATGAGTGACAAAAAATACTCATAAGTTAAACACTCAGTCGAGTGCTCCTCATCACTCAACCAAGTGATAAGTTGTTGTCTCTTATGACACAATTCACCAACTTTTTCCCAAATTATAAAATTGTCCCTAAACTTCTCATTTCTTCAATTTAGTCATTTTTCTCTTCAATTTAGCCCTGAAAAATATCAAAACTAATATTTAAATCTCCAAATGCATATTTTAACTAATTAAATCTAAATTTAACTAATATAAGATTAAATTAACTAATTTAAAAACCTAAAGCACACTAAAAATATAATATAATTCATAATTATCAAATACCCCACACTTAAAATTTGCTCACCCCCAAGCAAATTTGAACAAGATAACTCCTTAAAATTATCAAACTTTAACTAAGAATCATGCATTTTAGAACCATGCTTAACAATTAATAAGAGCACTTAACAAAACTCTAACTAGATTAAATTCAAGTAAGACAATATGAATTAGTTTCTATGTGTGTGCAAGACCAAAATACTTTAATTTTTTTTCAAAATCAAAATACCAATGCAAATTCATAGTCACATTTAGAATAAATGTACACTTAAGTGTACAAATGATTTTGTACTTGAAACTCTAGAACCACCATAGGCCTCTCCTTTATCACTAAAACCTAAAAGTTATCTCTGATAAATAACTCAAAAATAAAACTTAAAATTACTTAGATCTTAATTGGGTTTTAATGGGGTTAAAGTGTTGGTTATAAAAGAATGGACAGTAGATAATCAAAAGAATAGCCACTCTAAAATAAAATAGACTAAGTTCCCAAAATGTCAAACTACTAAGTCCATACCCTTTTACCATACTTAATTATTCAATCTCATACATCTTAAGCACTTTTTGAAAGAAAATATCAATAAAACACCTTCTACATTCACAATCCATCCCTTTTTATTAGTCACTATTACTTTCCCTTGTAAATACCCCACACTTAAGATTTTACCATATATGCTAGCTTTATTTTAATATTTCATTCTTTTTCATTTTCTTTTCTTTTCTTTTACACTAGCTTCATTGCAGGCCATACAATAATAAAATGGGTAATTACAAGGTAACATTTTACTATTCACTTGACTTCATCAACAAACCTTGCTAAAATATCAAACTCCTCTTTAAACTACACTCGTCAAAATACCCAACAAAACTTAATCCATCCAATCCTAGAGTAGCCAATTCTAGAGGGAAAGATAAAGACTTTTAAACTATATGATTAATACATGAGTGTGATAAGAAAATAAATATGACATGCATTAAGCATACCTCATTAGGCTCAAAATGGCTTAACAAAAGACAATTGTATCATATAGGATAGGAAAACAAGTTAAAATATGGCTTAATAAGAAAATATTGCCTATATCACTTTCTAACTTGTTTTGAGTTATTTCTATGCTTTGAAGGGTGATGAGGAAGGTTCTAGTATTCTAAAATTCCTTACTCAACTATTTCAATGCATTATTTTTCTTCTATTTTAAAAACCAATCTTTAGTGCTCAAAGAGTTGGAAACTAACAAATATAAGTCAAGTTGAATGATAAACTAGCTAAAATTCCATTAAACAATATACTTGTCCTACTGCTAAACAAAAATTATAACCCATGCACATTCTAAGTTCAAGTTCAAAAAGTTCATATCTTGAGGATATGCTGGGGCAAACTAAACTCAATACAAGTTAAGTGATAATTTTTTAGCTAACTAAATTTCTAGCATGACTAAAAATTTGAAACGAAAGTACTATTAAAGTTATATCCTAAACAAAGAACATAAGAGATAAAACAAACATAAAAGATTTCATGAACAAAAAAGGAAAGTTCAAATTGTCTACTTCCTTAGCAAAATTAAGCTTATCTTAAATAAACTCTACACCCCTCCAAAAATATGTTGTCCTCAACAAATCTGCTTACTGTGGTGGAAATGGTGGTGGCAGATATCACTGCCAAAAACTATGGATAAATTGCTCAAAATTCCTCTTTAGCTTATCAATGTTGTCTTGCATAGTATCCATTCATCCTTGCATGCTATCTAATTTGACATTGACATCATCCAAGTTGGTAGCGATCAGAGGTAAAGATACTTTAGCAGCTTGTAGTTGCTTTTGAAGGTTGGCTTCTTGGTGATCAGCCTCGTTGTAACCAACCTCTGCTTCATTTACCTCATTTTGATGCTCATCGACTTGAATTCCATTCAATCTTAAGTATTCAACTCTAGATGTCCAATTACGATGAGGTTAAGGCTCTACAATCTTCATACGTTTAATTATTGCAAAATTTATGCACTCAATATCACCTTCAAGAGCTTTCCTTAAGTTTATATGTTTCACAGCTTTTGCTAAGATAGTAGCAATCCATCCAAGAGAAATTTTCTTAACACTAAAAGGTTTCTTCTATAACTCTTTAATTTTTTGCACTATAGTCACTACACCATTGATGGGAATTCCCTTAACCATGCACCATAATATCATAATTCTTGTTGCATTCACTGCACCAAGACCACCAAGACATTTGAAAATGTTCTTAGATAGATATCTATGAAGAACTCGTACTGCATGATCTCGTAAAGAATGAGCTTTAATCTTTCCTCCTTTCCATGGTTTTGGATTAATGGTATCTCGTACTATTTCCTAATTCTATCATGAAGTAGTATTAGCCGAGTCACCCAATGTATCCGTTGAAAAGCCTAAATGTTCTAAAAATTAGGAAAAATTCATCGAGTAACTCGTCTTTCCTTACTTGAAGCTAACAGTACCGAGATCATCCTCACCTTTAAAGTAGCACCTAAAAGAATAGAGAAAATCTCTTGCAAGAGCTACGTATACTTTTGGCCTATGCTCCATAAAATCTTCCCATCCTATGTTTTGGATTAATGGCCTGACTTCACTCCACAGGTTCCCAACAGGTGTATACAAGTAAAGCTTACTTAGATATGCTAACTTGACATATGTGCATGCATTAAAATATTCATAAAGTGAGTGCTTCCCCTTGTACACGTATGCTTGGATGTGTAAACTAGAAGAAGTTGAGGCTTTATCTCATCTAGCTTTGTTAGGAGCCACTACACAAAGCAAAATATTCAATAATTAATGTAAAACTAAACCTCAAGTATAGAACTAGAGTTCAACCATTAATTAAGAGAAAATAAACAATTGTAAATTAAATGGAATAGTATTTAAGTGCATATTCATAAGCCATCACAATGCAGCAACAAAGAATTGACACAGAAAAACTAGGAAAACAAAAGTGCCTTTAAAACTTCGAACTAAAAAATAAAAGCTTAAATGTCATTTTTAGGGCCTAAAATAAGCGATTATGAAGGGCAAAGCTTAATAATGAATATTTGTCTCTAAACAATCTTTCCCAAAACACATTATAATAAGCAATTGGACTTCCATGGCAAAAGTTATGAGTAAAATAGTCCGTGCAGTAAATGAGCAACACTAGGAGAAATCATTTATGCATTTTGTCAAACATCTTGTGTTCATATATTCCTAAAGCAACATAAAGATCAAATTGTACTACTCATTACACCAAAATTGAAATCAAGCAACTATAACATGTACACAACAAGCTCAATTGAATTAGAATGCAAAAAGAACAGTATGTAGAGCTTAAATGCAAGATGAACTTAACCCAAATGCAACAAAATTTTCAAGCAAAATAAGCACAATTTAAACAAATTACTTAAACAAAGAATGGAAGAACACTTACTTTGGTAATGTAAGTAACTACGATGAAAGAAATTGATCTTGAAGCATAGGAACTTAGGAGAGTGTAATTTGTGTGTGGGCAAGTGAAAGAAAAGGTGGATAAGGGTGTGGAGAGTGAGGAAATAGATGAGGGAGAGTGTAATTTTATAAAGGGACAACTCTAGTGAGTGATAAGGCTACTTGGCCAAGTGGTGGCGAGAAAAATAAATGTTGTGTTACCAAAAAGAAAACGTAAGGAAAAGAAAAAAAATGAATCACTCAGCTAAGTGAAAAAAGTACTTGGCAAAGTGTTTGTTTTTTGTAAAAATTTGACCCAAACAATCATAAATCACTCAGAAGAGTGATAAATCACTCAGAGGAGTGATCAAACACTTGGAAAAGTGTCCAAAGTCACTCGATCGAGTGACACAATGCTATCTCCAAAATTATTTTTCTTGTCCTATTTTTCAATCACAAACATCA
This sequence comes from Excoecaria agallocha, assembly GCA_037975025.1. Lineage (NCBI taxonomy): Eukaryota > Viridiplantae > Streptophyta > Magnoliopsida > Malpighiales > Euphorbiaceae > Excoecaria > Excoecaria agallocha. The sequence goes on along the minus strand of CM075811.1, from coordinate 63,666,251 downwards.
ATACTTAATAGTTTAGTCAAATTGCTTCAATTCATTCTTATGTCAAACATCAAAACCCACATTTAAGCCTCATCAAACACATACACACTCATTGTAATCAAATTTATGTTTAACACTATAAATTTAAGAACACTTAATATGAAAACATGAATTATTACTTACTCAAATGCATTTGTTCTTCAAACTCTTAATCCACTTAGCCAAAAACTCAATTAAGATAATGCCAAACTATCATGCCAACTCATAAATCACTTGAATCACATTAAACCCATTTGAAAAACAATTCTCACATGAATCAAATTAAGCTAAACTAACATATAAAAAGAAAAACACTCCAAAACATAAAAATAAAGCAAATCAACAAATAAAAGCAAATCAATCACTAATATAATGCAAAAATTTATAGAGTAAAAGAGAGTAGTTCTGAGTTTAGAAAGTCCTCAGCTAGACTTGTAAACCCTTTGTATCAGTCATAAAACACCATAGTTGCCTTAGCAACTTCCTTTTAGCCAGCTTGATAAGGCTTCAACCTGTGACCATTGACTTTATATTTGCATCCATCCTTCGGACTCTTGATAGTCAATACACCAAAATCATTGCTCGATAACACTTTATATGGCCCAAGCCATTTGGATATTAGCTTTCCCGAGAATAACCTCAATCAACTGTAATATACTAAAACAATCATTTCAGGAATGAATTCATTTGGATTCAGCTTCTTGTCATGCAAATGCTTCATTTTCTCCTTGTAGAGGGCTGCATTGTCATAAGACCATTATCGAAATTCCTCAAGTTCATTGAGCTGTAACTTTCTCTTATCCCTTGCACATCTCAAATCATAGTTAAGCAATTTTATAGCCCAAAATGTCTTATGTTCTAATTCTATCAGTAAATGATATGCTTTCCCAAAATCTAACCTATATGGTTGTTAGAATTTATTGGTTACATGCATCACATACATGAACAGAATTTTAAAATTTTTAACTAATATTACTGATCTTGCCATGAATATACAATATAACTATATGAGAATAAGAAAAAACACCTTTGATTTTTGTTGAACAGTTGATTTTGCTTCGCACCGAGTTATGGCAAACCACAGTGTCCAAAATCGAACACCTCCAATGAGTAATCCATACTAAAGAAGGATAAATTGAACCAACAATTGGTGGGTAACTAGGAGTGGCCGAAAAACCCTAGAGCTAGCAAGGGAGTGGCGTAAAAGGGAGAGAGAGAATAGAAGAATAAGACTTTCTTATGTGTTTAATCACTTAACCCTAATTCCTTATTATTGGACTTTTATAATCAAGTTAAAATTCCAACTTCTAATGAGATTGGGCTCTGTAAAATTGCTGGATAATTATTAATTGGGCCTCTGGAATTAATTATAATCATTTGGGTTTAATTAAATCTAAATTAAACCTTTTCATAAAAGACTATGCATAAAACCCACAAACTAGGTCCTTTGTGCAACTAATTGGATTTAAATACCCAAATGGATTCCAAATCCAACCAAATTAAATATGTAGGTTTCATAACACTTATGTAACATATATAAATTAATTTGGTCCAAGAAATAGGCCACACCAGCTCCATTCCTCTGGTCCCTTTATAACTCCTTCAATGGACTTATTAATTATTATATCAATCTAATAACACTTATAGTAGTCCTATAAAACTTATAAGACAATAATAATTAATCATGAAATACATTATTTCAAATAGGTCCAATTTACAAAACATTTCTCAAAAGTTTCGCGGACAAGTTTACTTGATCGTAATTAATTAAACTCTTTAATTAATTATTATCTTATTAACTTCTCTACCCTCATAATAATATCAAATATTATTATCCTTGTCATTTTACCATTTTATCCTTTTCTCTATATGTGTGTGACCTATTGGGTTCCTGTCCATGTTGGCAGTATAATATGTAATTGTGAGTTCTATCCAAAACTCACATGATTTAAACTCTTTTAAATCATTTTATCAATCCCCATTGATATTTTTGATACATCATCATACAAGTCATGATTGGCCTCTAGCTAGGTATCATGACTACCCAAATATCAGGAAAGTCATGTGGTTTGACTATACCCTTCCATAGAAACAGTTACCGTGCAATTACTCCTTTCACCACTCTTATCTCAATTAGATTCTAAGTATGGATTTCTGTTAACTCATATAAATCTAATTATTTATTTTGTATTAATTAAACCATTGTTCCCAAAATGCCCTCCATGGATCTCTATCCATCTTGGCATTTTACTCTGGCCAGAGATTCTCTGAACAAGGTAATTATAGAATCATGCGAGATAACTTCCCTTATTAAATCTGGGATGGTGAATCCTTTGTCAATCACTCAACTATCTACAAGTAGGTCATGATATATCCAATCTCCTAACTAAGTTCACTCCCAGTTGGAAGTAATTAGTTATGGAGTCAAAGTATACCACTTGCTACTTAAGATAACTTTGGTGATCTCAAGTCTAAGGATACTTGCACAACCGCTATGAAAAGACTCCTCACTGACATAGATTTAATATCCATGTGAGGATTCTCTTTGCAGGTCTCCAATGAACTTGTTCTTCTAACAAGCATCCACATGTTAGCTTTGATTATCTTCCATAATCACAGTTATGAGAACCACTGCTTGAACCATTCAAGAAGCATAACATGTGCTAGACTGTCTGAATTAACAATATCCTTATCTTGTTAATTCTATGACTAGGGATATTCAGATATTAACACATTTGCATGCAATAGACATCTCATATTATGAACACTTTCATGATTGCCTTTACACTGTGTTTATAATATCTAGGACTTCATTTATTAATTTAAGATTTACAAACTCAGGTATTTAAACATAGCATTAATAAATGAATGATGCCTTTTATTAAGAATATAAATTCATACATATGAAAATCATCCCTATTACATGGGCTCTAGGGCATACTCTCTAACAATGGTGACATGCCTATAGGGGCTTTATATGCAATTCTATAGGCCCAAAGAGCCTGATATAACTTTTGAGATCAATCTTTCCTCGAACTATTCACTATTTTCTCTAAGATTAATTTTAACTCCATATTAGACACCTCTATTTGCCCATTAGCTTGAGGATGATATGAAATTGTTATCTTATACCTAACACCAAACCTTCTAACCAATGTTCTAAATTGATGGTTGATAAAATTCTTGCCCCTATCACTTATAATAGCTCTTGGTGTCCCAAATCTAGTGAAATTATTTCTTCTAAGGAATTCAAATACTACTCTAGCATCACATATCCTAGTAGCTATTGCTTCTATCTATTTGCTCATATAATCTCTAGCTAATAAGATATACTCAAACCCAAAGGAGTTTAAAAATGTCCCCATAAAATCAATATCCCAAACATCAAAAATTTCAACTTTTAGCATATTGTTCTTGAACATCTCATCCCTCTTAGATATATTTCCTATACGTTGATACCTATCATATATTTCTATGAAAGACTTAACATTAACAAATAGAGAAGGCCAAAAGAAACTTGATTTTATTATGTTTTGGACTATACGATTTGGTTCGTGGTCACCTCCAACCTCTCCTCCATGACATTGTTGTTGGGGATTATCGGTTACATGCATCTCATACATAAGCGAAATTTAAAATTTGTAACCAATAGATCTGATCTTGCCATGAATTTACAATATACATATTAATGAGAATAAGAAAAATCACCTTTGATTTTTGTTGTCCAGTTGATTTTCCTTCTCATCGGGTTGTCGCAAACCACAGTGTCCAAAATCGAACACCTCCAATGAGTAATCCACACTAGAGAAGGATTGAAAGAACCAACAAAGGAAGAGAACAAGGGCTGGTAAAAATTCCCTAGATGCTAGCAAAGGAAGTGGCGGCTAGGGTTGAGAGAAAAGATAGAAAAATGTTTTCTCTTAATTATTCACACTTAACCCTAAAACCTTATATCTTGGATTTTTATAGTTAGGTTAAAATCCAACTTCATAATAGGATTGGGCTCTTTAAAATTGCTGGAGAAATATTAATTGGGCTTTTAAAATTATTAATAATTTATTTGGGCTTAATTAAATCCAATTGAACCCCTTTCACAAAAGACTATGCATAAAACCCACAAACTAGGCCCTTTGTGCATATACTTGGATTTAATTAGCCAAATGAATTCCAAATCGAACCAAATTAAATATGTAGGCTCCATGACACTTATGAAATATATTTAATTTATTTTGGTCCAAGAATTAGGCCTCTAAGGCCTTTTTTTGTAGTTGGTGTGTAACCCTTCCTCTGAAGGGTTTTTGCGCCAATGTCACTTCTTTGGGCCTCTTTAATTCCTCCAATGGATCTATTAATTATTATTTCAGCCCTATAACACTTATAGTCTAATAATAATTAATTATGAAATACATTATTTCAATTAGGTCCATTTTATAGAACATTTCTAAAAAGTTCTGCAAATAATTTTACTTGATCATAATTAATTAAACTCTTTAATTAATTATTCTCTTATTCACTTCTCTATCCCCATAATAATATCAAATATTTTTATCCTTGTCATTTTACCATTTTATCCTTTTCTCTATATGTGTGTGACCTATTGGGTTCCTGTCCATATTGGCAGTATAATATGTAATTGTGAGTTCTATTCAAAACTCACTTGATTTAAACTTCTTTAAATCATTCTATCAATCCCTATTGATATTTATGATACACTACTATACAAATCATGAGCGGCCTCTAGCTAGACATCATGACTACCCAAATGTCAAGAAAGTCAAGTGGTTTAACTATACCCTTCCATAGAAACAATTACCGTGAAATTACTCCTTTCACCACTCTTATCTCAATTAGATTCTGAGTATGGATTTATTTCAACTCATATAAATCTAATTATGTATGTTCTATTAATTTATGCATTGTTCCCAAAATGCCCTTCATGGATCTCTATCCATCTTGGCATATTACTCTTGCCAGTGATTCTCTGAACAAGGCAATTATAGAATTATGTGAGATAACTTTCCTTAATAAATCTAGGATGGCGAATCCTTTGTCGATCACTCAACTATCTTCAAGTAGGGCATGATATACCCAATCTCTCAACTATTTTCACCCCCAGTTGGAAGTAATTAGTTATGGACTCAAAATATACCACTTGCTACTTAAGATAACTTTGGTGATTCAAGTCTAAGGATACTTACACAACCGCTATGAAGAGATTTCTCACTAACATAGATTTAATATCCGTGTGAGGATTCTCTTTGTAGGTCTCCAATGAACTTATTCTTCCCATAAGCATCCACATGTTAGCTTTGATTATCTTTTATAATCACAGTTATGAGAACCACTACTTAAACCATTCAAGAAGCATAACATGTAATGGTCTGTCCGAATTAACAATGTCCTGTCTTGTTAATTCTATGGCTAGGGATATTTAGGTATTAACACATTTGCATGCAATAGACATCTCACATCATGAACACTTTCATGATTTCCTTTACACTGTGTTTATAATATCTAGGACTTTATTTATTAATTTAAGATTTACAAACTCATGTATTTAAACATAGCATTAATAAATGAATGATACCTTTTATTAAGAATATGAATTCATACATATGAAATACATCCCTTTTACATGGGCTCTAGGGCATATCCTCTAACAATTGTTTCATAATATCCTCTTGCTCATCCTCCAGAACACATCTTCGAAGCACTTGATTCGAACAAATCTTGATTAAATACTTGTCATCCCAAAGATAGTGCCTTGTATTTGCTTAAAGCTTTTTCTTTTGTTGCCAAATGAAATCCCTTGGAAGGTAACCTCCTACAATATAATTAGCGATATTAGCATACCAAGGAACAGAAGTTTCATTAAAATAAATAGCACAAATATGTTTATTAGGAAATAAGTCAAAAATTTCTATATTTTCGATATGAGCATGATCCAATCTAGATAGATGATCAGCTACAAAATACTCAGCTCCTTTCTTATATTTTATTTCTACATCAAATTCTTACAATAGAAAAACCCATCTAATAAGTCTTTATTTGGAGTCATTCTAGGCAAAGAGGTATCTCAAAGCTACATGATCTGACCACACTGTGACTTTAGAACTAATGAGATATAATCTAAATTTCTCAAAAGAAAATACTATCGCCAAAAGAACCTTCTCAGTGGTGGTGTAGTTCACTTGTCCTCCTATGAGTGCATACTTGTATAGTAAATTTTGTGAAAAATTTTCTCCTTTTGTTGGCCTAAAATCGCTCTTACTGTATAGTCGCTAGCATCACACATTATCTCAAATGGTAATGTCAAATCCGATGATGCTATGACTGGTACTGTAATTAACTTTTGCTTTAACAAGTTAAGTGCTTGTAATTACTTATCATTAAAGTTAAATGTAGCATCTTTAAGCAGTAAATTAGAGAGTGATTTTGCAATTTTAGAGAAATCCTTAATAAATTGATGATAAAAATCATCAAGTTCAAGAAAACTCCTAATGTTTCTAACACTCGTAAGGGGAGGTAATTTTTCAATCACATATACCTGTACTCTATCTACCTTAATTCCTTTCTCGAATATCTTATGCCCTCATATATTCCTTTTGTCACCATAAAGTGGTAGTTTTCCCAATTGAGGACAAAGTTAGTTTTTTAATACCTTTCTAAGACCAATGCAAGGTTAGACAAACATGAGGCAAAATTGCGACCATATAAAGTAAAATCATCCATAAAAACCTCTATGAATTTTTCAATAAAATCATGAAATATGGTCATCATACTTCTTTGAAAAGTGGCTAGTGCATTAGAAAGATCGAAAGGCATTCTCCCATAGGCAAATATGCCATAAAGGCATATGAATGTAGTATTTTCTTGATCTTTCAGGGCTATAGGAATTTGCATATATCCCGAATAACCATCTAAAAAATAGTAAAACCTATTCTCAGCTGATATCTCTAACAAGGAAATGATATTTCCTAGTAGTACTATTTAACCTCCTATAATTTATACACACTCTTCATCTCATCACTGTTTGTGTTGGGATAAATTCATTATTTTCATTAATTACCATAATCATACCTTCCTTTTTACGCACACATTGTACAGGACTTATCCAACTACTATCAAAAATGGGATAAATAATACATGTATCAAGTAGCTTCAGTACCTCCTTTTTCACCATTTCTTACATGGCTGGATTGAGTCTCCTTTAGGATTGCACCATGGTATCCGATGTGTATTGTAATTGGGATTAATTCCCATCAAATCTGAAGTTTTCTAACCTATAGCTCCTTTGTCATTCCTCAAGATCTCTACTAACATCTCTTCTAAATCTGTCAAAAGTGAAGAAATAATTATTGATTTTGCATTTTTTTTCTAAAAATACATATTTTAAATATGAAGAAAGAGTTTTGAGTTCAAATTTATTTTCTCCTTTGAAAGGGGATTGTTTATCCTCTTTTATTCCTTCCTTATTGTGCTTCTTTTCCAGTTTCTGTATCAACTCTTCCCTTTGCTTATCCATTTTATCCTTCTTTCTCGAATGCATCAAGCAATCTTGAAACTCATCATTTAGCAAAATTTTCTTCTTCTTTTCTTGTACACTATCAATAAAGCAAATGGAATCTTCAAAGTCATAAGAGGGGTGCTTCATCATCATATTCATGTTAAAAATCATTTCTTCCTCATTAAACCTTAAAGTTATTGTTTGCCCATGTACATTGATCAATGCTTTTATTGTGTTTAAGAATGGTCTTCCCACTATCAAAAGCATGCTACGATCTTCCTTCATATCCATTACCATAAAATCATCTGAAAATATAAAATTTCCCACCATTATCAACAAATCCTCAATAATATCCTTTGATCTCTTTACGGATCTATTCGCCAATTGAAGTGTCATTTGAGACTCCTTGATATCTCCTAAATTCAACTTCCTACAAATCAAATAAGACATCAAATTAATGCTAAAACCTCAATCACATAATGCATGCCCAATAAAATTCCCTCCTAATTCACACGATAATGTAAAACTACCAAGATCCTCTAATTTTTTAGAAATTTTATTCATTAAAATAGCACTATAATTTCCAGATAATTGAATTGTTCTTAAATCCTCTAGCTTTTTCTTGTTAAAATATAGTTCTTTCATAAATTTAGCATACTTAGGCATGTATAACAAAACTTCAGCAAATGGTAAATTTATATGCAATTTTTTAAACATGTCTAAAAATCTAGATAACTTTTTACTATTCTTTTCTTTTCTAGCTAGAGATGGAAAAGGTAACTTAGACTCATCAAGCATAGTAAAAACAAGCTTTTCCTTACCTTTATTTTTCTCAACAATAGTAGGCAGTTCTTTATTAATATCAGGTTTAGACATACTTACCTCCATTGTTGGTTCAACCAATTCTATAAAATTCTTACTATTTTTAGCTTCTTTTACTTTCCTACTCCAAAAGGTGATTGCATTTGCCTCTTCTTTAGGATTTCGGTCCATATTGAATATAAAGGTACCTTGAGCTCTATTGGATAAAGAATTTGCAAGTTGTTCTACTTGATTTTCTAAATTCTTAATAGAAGCATCTTCATTCCTCATCTAAACATCTGAAATTTCCATCTAGCATCCTGACTAGCTATAAAGGTGGACTAAGTAGTCATAAAATTAACGAACATCTCCTCTAAGTTAAGTTTTCTATCCTAAATAGGTTAAGATCTAGCTTGAAAACCTATGGGTTGATATGGCGGAGCTTGATATGTGGCTGGGATTGAGATTGGTATGGTGGTTGGCTATTGCTATGAAAGGCAGAATTTTGACTATAGGGAGCCATATGTTAAGTATTGGATGTAGATGTATGGTTCCCTTCTCTACATGAAAAATTAGGGTGATTTCTCCACCCAAGATTATAGGTATTACTGTAAAGTTTCAAAACATCCACCTCCTTCACTAAGGTACCTAATCCTTTCTCACTCTTATTTCCAATTGCTCCTTATGTTCCTGTATAACCATTGCATCCATTAGATAAAACATACACATTTTAAACCTTTAACCTGTTTACCTCATTTTTCATTAGCTCAATTTGTGCATTAAGCCAAGCTACTTCATCTACACTATAGATTCCTTATTTCTTTTATGTGGATCTAGTACTTGTCCATTAAGCATCATTTGTTACCATCTCATCAAAGAGTAAGAAAATATCTTCAGGGATCTTGTTCATAAAACTATCATTTGAAACTGCATCTAAAAGTGACCTTATAGATTGGTTTACACCTACATAGAAAATATACATTAATTGATACACAACAATTCCATAATGTGGACAACTCTTTAAGAGCCTTTTAAATCTTTTCCAAGCTTCATGAAATGATTTCTCATATAATTGATGGAAATTATAGATGTTGTTCCTAATACTAGTTGTCTTGGTATGGGGAAAGAATTGGTATAAAATTTCTCTTGAATTTGTTGCCATGATTGAATGGATTGACTTGGTAGTATTTGCAACCAATCCCTAGCCTTACCAATACCGTATCACTGATTTCTAAAAAGATATCTAAATGCTGAGTAAGGTCCTATATTTTTTATCCTAAAAATTGATTCTTCTGGATCATGGTGATGGTAGCGGATTTTATCTCAAAATGTTGATTATGAGGTATCCTAATGGTTCTATACTCCTCATTCCACCTAAGGATATAATATCTTTAATAGTTTTAGATCTAAACCCATCCCCTTGAGTTTGGTAATTCATGTCTTACACTTTTATCCTTGTGGTGAAGGATCATTTATAGGTGGGTCATTACGAGGTATGTCATCAATGTTGAGAGGTGGGTCTACCTGTATCCCCTAATTATTCATGGTGTTTCGTAATCTTCTAATCCTATGAAATATCCTTTTAATTTCAGGGTTAATAGGCAAAATTGGATCACCTCTCACCATTAACTATTGACACTTGCAAAATAAAAGAATAGAAAGAAGGAGAAGGAAAACACAGAAAATTCATTTTAAAAAATCTAAAATAATTAAACAAATGCTAATATTTTCTCCACAATGAAGCCAAAAACTTGATCGGTATCTAGCAAGTATACCAGATTGACTAGTAATATAGGAAAATAAGATTAAGATCTCAAATATCGTACTCAAGGGAAACTTATGCAAATGCAAAAGATTTTAGATTTTTAGGATGAAAACTTTTGTATAAAAGAGAAAAGAAATCCCAAATTTGTAATGATAAATAGTAAATTAAATTAAAAACAAAAACTTAATCAATCGAAAACAATAAAACTAATATAAGAAATCAGTAAATAAAACTAACACTTAAACAAAAGTAAATAATGATAGTTGGTAAAAATCAATAATAAAGACAAATTCTGCTAAAAGACTATCCACTTTAACTAATATTGCAATGACTTAATTAAAAAGGAACACAAGTAATTATAGGAAGAACTAGATAAAGAAAGCTAGATATCTTAATCACGAACATCATTCTAAGCATTAAATCTCCTGGTTAATAATAATTCAATACTTAGCATAAAAATCTAGTTTCAAACTCCTAGAGATCCATTAAATCATCTTTTAAGTAAATTTAACGCCAACCTATACTTAGTTCAACTCTTCTTGATATTAACTCACTCTTACCAATGCATAATTATATCTAACTTAGACAATAATCATGCATTAATACCAATGAACTAATCTAAGAACATACAAATCATAGACTATACTTAAATCAATCATTAACTATTAACCATATAAATTAACAATCAATCTCAATATGATCAAAGATAAAAATTAGCTCAAAATTAAAAAATAATCAACTTGTATTTAAATTAAAGCACAACTAAATCATTACAATAAAAGTTAAGGATTCAAGGATCCCCTAGAAAAATTAAAGAAACTACTCACACTTCATAGTGAAAACTAAAGCAAAATTAAGAAAAAGATGCAAACACATAGAGTAAAGAAGCTCCTTTGATAACCCTATACAGAAAATCAAAAAATAGCTTCCAGCTCTATGCTTTTGTGTTCGAAAAATGAACTAATTAAAACTAAAGATGAATTTCATAATTCTTAGTGCTTTCTCTTTTTCGGTGTCTTGAGCATCCTTTTATTGGCTCCAAAAAAGAAGTTTATGCCCTTTGTAACTTCCTAAACCAAGCTAAAGAAGAGTTTTGCTCAAAAAGGAAGATTTAAATCATTACTTTTCCTAAAACACTCAGAAGAGTGAACAAAATCACTTAAAAGGATGAATTTTTGCCTTGGGTGAGTGACCATGTCACTCGGAAGAGTGATTGCCTTATGGCGAAATTAAGCTGCCTTTATGGTTGAGTGAAAGTCTTCATGGATGATTGACCAAAAACACTCAGGAGAGTGTTTAAACACTTAGCCGAGTGCTCCTCATCACTCAACCAAGTGATGAGCTATTGTCCCTTACATGATAATTTTCCAACTTTTCCTAAAATTACAAATTTGCCCCTAAACTTTTTCTTTCTTCAGTTTAGCCATTTTTCTCTTCAATTTAGCCCTAAAAACACCAAAACTAATATTTTAACCTCAAAACACATATTTTAACTATTTAAATCTAAATTTAACTAAATTAAGATTAAATTAACAAATTTAAATACCTAAAACACATTAAAAATATAATATAATTCACAATTATAAAATAACCCACACTTAAATTTTGCTCGCCCTTGAGCCTATTTGAACAAAAAAACTCCTTAAAATTATCAAACTCTAACCAAGAATCATGCATTTCAGAACTATGCTTAATAATTAAAAAATGATAAAGAAAATGGTTTAGAAAATTGCACCTGTCAATCATTTCCCCTCTTCTAATTTAAACTAAATGGATCAAAACAAAAACTACAGACATAATTTTTAAAACAAGCAAATAACCACCAAAAAGAAATACGAGAAGAAGAAATATGAATTAAAAAACAAACGAAGATAAAATGCATGAGATTAAAAGAGAAAAGTGTTATAAAATGAAATGTAAAACTCAAATTAACAAAGCAAACAAGAATAAAAGGAAAGAAATTTTAGAGAAAGAGAGAACACACTTAGTTGATGAATATTTTAAAGAAAAGTTGGGTTAATGTTAGAGTAAAAGATTTTGAACCACAGAAAAAAAATACAAAAGAAATTTATAAAGAATGTTAGGTAAGTAAAATGAAATTCAAAGATATCGCAAAAGAAAAACACTCGGCAAAGACAAAAGAAAACTAAGAGAAAATCTCCTTAAATTCTTATCTTTTCCAAATTCTTTTGGCCATATAACTTAAATGAAAGCTACTTTAATAGGTAGAAACTTAAACTAATGGCCTCTGAACTAGAATCTCTTGAACCACAACCCAAACAAACCGTAAATATAAAACAAAATGAAATTGCAATCAATAAAAATTAAGGTTAGAAGTTAGTTCTGAATTTAGCAAGTTTGCAGCTGGACTTTTAAAATACCATCAAAGATCCAACAGTGTGTCAATCATGGAAACACCTTTGAATCTGGACTCAAAATAAGGCTTTACGTGATGTCCATTCACGTTGAACTCTTTCTCATCTCTGGGGTGCTTCAATGTCACCACTCCAAACTTGTCTATGTTTACTACTTTGAAAGGTCCTTTCCACCTTGATTTCAACTTCTCGAGAAATAGTCTCAACCTATTATCATAAATCAGCACCTTTATCTCGAGTGCAAACTCCTTTCTCACTAGCTTTTGATCATGCCACTTCTTGGTTTTGTCCTTGTAACCCTTTGCATTGTTGTATGGCCACAAGTGAAATTCATTCATTTCATTAACCTGCAAAAGATATTTTTCTCCAGCACTTTTTAGATCAAAATTTAAAAACTTGGTTACCCAAAAGCCTTGTGCTCTAGTTCCACAAGTAAATGATATGATTTTCCACATACAAGCCTAAACAGAGACATTCTGACTGGAGTTTCAAAAGCCATTCTATAGGCCCACAATGCCTTATCTAGCCTTAAAGGCTAATCCATCCTAGAGCCATTAACGGTTTTTTCTAAAATGGCTTTTAACTGCCTATTGGAGACTTCTACGTGTCCATTGGCTTGGAGATGATATGGTGTTGTGATTTTACGCCTTATGCTGAATTTCTTCAGTAATGCTTTAAATTGGTGGTTTAAGAAATATTTTCCACCGTCATTAATTATGGCTCTCGACGTTCCAAATCTAGTGAAAATATTTCTACATAAAAATTCCAAAATAACCTTTGAATCATAACTTCTAGTAGCTATAACCTTTACCCACTTGCTCACATACTTGGCAGCTACTAAAATATATTCAAACCCAAAGGAAATCGAAAATGGTCCTATGAAATCTATGCCCTAAACATCAAATAATTCAACTTTTATGATATTGTTCAAAGGCATTTCATCTCTTTTAGAAATATTCCCTATTACTTGGCATTTATTATAGCTAAAAGTAAAAAATTTAACATCCTCAAACATGGTTAGCTAATAAAAACCTGATTGCAGAATCTTTGAGATTGTCCAATTAGCCCCATAATGTCGTTCAGCTTCTCTTCCAAGGCAAGCGTGTATAATTTCTCTTTGCTTTTTCTTGGGGACACGCCTTATAAGAACTTGATTTACACATAAATTAAACAATTATGGTTCATCCCAAATATAGAATCTCATGCCCCCCTTTAATTTCTTCTGTTGTCACCATGTTAAATTGTTCAGAATAGAATCTCCTGCAAGATAATTCGCTATATCAGCAAACTAAGGAATATCAACAACACAAGAATCAATAGCACAAATAAATTCATACGAAAAGAAATCTTTTATTTCCTCTTTCTTGATATGTTCATACTCTAACCGAGATAGATGGTCCGTAACGAAATTCTCAGCACCCTTTTTATCTTTTATCTTCAAATCAAATTATTATAGCAATAATACCTACCGAATTAGTCTTGGCTTTGACTCTTTCTCAATAAATAAGTATCGTAAAGTTGCATGATCAGACCAAATAATTATTTTAGAGCCAAGCAAATATGAACAAAATTTCTCAAAAGCAAACACTATAGCAAACAACTCTTTTTTGATGGCAGTGTAATTGACTTGTGCTCCTATCAATGTATGGCTAGCATAGTAGATAACATGAAAAATTTTATCGTGCCTCTGCCCCAACATTGCTCCTACTGTAAAGTCACTGGTATCGCAATCTGGAGAGATAATCATCGGAGCTAAAATAAACTTGTGTTTTGATGTCTCAAATGCCTGCAAACACTCATTAATAAAATCAAAAGGACCATCCTTCATCAATAAATTTTATAGTGGTTTTACAATTTTTGAAAAATCTTTGATGAAACGTCTATAAAACCTTGTATTTCTTAGAAAATTTCTATCTCCCTCGACATTGGTAGGAGGTGGAAGTTTCTCAATTACCTCTACTTTGGCTCTATCTACCTCTATCCCTTTTTCTAAAATTTTATTCCCTAACACAATGTATTTTCTCACCATAAAGTCGCATTTCTCCCAATTCAACACTAGATTAGTTTTCTCACACCTCTTTAGCACTAAATTGAGATGTTTTAAATAGATTTCAAAGTCTCTCCCACGTATGGTGAAATCATCTGTAAAGATTTACATAAATTTTCTATGAAATAATGGAATATTGCCATCATGCACTGTTAAAATGTAGTCGATGTATTACCCAAATCGAATGGCATTTTCCTATAGGTAAAGGTGATATAGAGACTGGTAAAGGTGACATAGAGACAGGTAAAGGTTGTTTTTTCTTGATCCTTGGGTGCTATGGGGATTTGCAAATATCCCAAATACCCATCTAGGAAATAATAAGAATTATTTCCCATTAGTCTCTCTAGTATTTGATCAATGAATGGCAAATAGATGTGATCTTTCCTAGTTAATCTATTCAATCTTCTATAATCTATGCATACTCTCTAACCTATAATTGTACGAGTCATAATGAGTTCATTATGTTCATTCTCAATCATTGTCATCCCTCCCTTTTAAGGCACACACTAAATCAAACTCACCCAATTGCTATCAGAGATAGGAAAAATTATACCTGCATCGAGCTATTCATGAAGCTTGCAAACATATCTTTTAGATTAAGTTTTTTCTCTTGCACGGGTGTTCTTGATTGAAATCCAAGTGGATGATATGCTTGACATTGATTTTGATTTGAACCTTGATCTTGGTAATGATGTGGTAGATATGGGGCTTGGTAATGAATGGTCACTTGAGGTTGGTAAGATTAACTATGGTTATGGTGGACATTTTAGTTGAAGGGAGCTCTTGCTTGAGGTTAAAAAGATAAAACATTCTGATTTCCCTCTTTCATTTAAAAATTCAAGTGATTCCTCTAACCCAAATTATATATATTGCTATAAGGGTCATTTTTTTAGTAATCACCCATTGTATTGAAATATCCTACGACTCTACCATCTTGATCACATGGTCCACTATCATACACTCTACAATTTTGAGAGATTAAAGCCACATTTTGTAATTTTAACCTACTCAACTCTTTCCTCACTGCCTCCAATTGTGCTTTTAGCATTATAACTTCATCAATATTATGTATACCTTGTCTTTTAGGAACTGCTCTTAGGGTTGCACATTGTCAATCATTTGTTTCCATCTCATCCAACAAGTAAAATACTTCTTCCAGTAACTTATTCATGAATGAACAACAATATGTTGCATCTATGAGTGACCATATAGGTGGATTTACTTGTGCATAAAAAATTACCATCAACTAATAAATCCCTACCTCATGATGCGGATAGCTCCTCAATAGCCTTATTGACCTCTTCCAAGCTTTATGGAAAGGTTCTTCATTCATTTGATGAAAGTTTATTATACTGTAATGAATGTTTGTTATCTTTATTAGAGGGAAAAAAACTCATCAGGAATTTCTCTTGTAATTGTTCCCATGACCAAATTGACTGGTTTGGCAACATCTGAAGCCATTCTCTAACTTTTTCAATCAGTTTGAAGGGAAACAATTTCAATCGAATTGTATCCATTGTAATGCCTAGAACTAAACAGTGTCACTCACTTCCAAAAATATGTCGAGATGCTAAGCAGGATCTTCCAAATTGGACCTGGAGAACTGATTTCTTTGTACCATTGTGATGGTTACTGGTTTAAGCTCAAATTGCACACCTCTAGTAAACAAATTGTCCTATGGTCTTTATTCCATCTAGGTATAGCATAATCTCTAATTGTCCTCTGCCTTGGTATTTTCTCCCTATGTCTACTCAAAATTTCCTCTTACGCTCTTAGCATTTGTTTATCTTTGGGAGGAATTTCACCAATAGGAGAATCATTTTCCATGTTGTTCTCTCTATTAGCCCTCTTTCTTTAATACAAAGTTCTCTCAATTTCAAGGTCATAAGGTGTTAATTACTTAAGTCTCAATATGCTCATACACTACGACTACCTAAAAAGAAAATAAAATAAGAAAAAGAAAACACATACAAATAACAATCAAAATTCATAAACATGCTAATCCTCGACAACGGCACTAAGAACTTGACGCGACCTTAGCAAGTGTACTGAATTGGTAAGTAATATAGGAAGCTTAATTTAAGACCCAAAAATTATTGTACCCAAGGGATTGTAGATACAAGTAGTGAAAATCAATTGTATGCTAAAGAATTCTTAGATTTTTTATATATGTGTTATGCTGTCAACTATTAAACTGTAGAAAATGAACAAATAAGATAAACTTGTAGAAATTTTACTATGGCTTAAGCAATTAAGAAATTAAAAAGAATGAAAACTAATATATTAAAAACACTACTTAGGTTCACTCATCCTCCTTATACCCAAATGTGAATTTAATTAACCTTAAATTATATATATATAATTGGGATAACCCTCTAAATCCAAGCATCCCATTTCTAAGTAAGTTATTCTAATCATAAAATGTCCCATTTTGGAGTAAGTTCATTCCCTATCGATCTTGGGCGAATGGGCTAATCGAAGAAACTAATAAGAACATCAAAAGGATCCTAGCTAAGATGGTTCTTTACCAAAATCAAGGGAAATGGGGTATGGCCTCTACGCACATCATCCATGACACTGAAAAGTCCATAATCTCTAGCTAGGTCATCTGAGCATATCAATATACACCAGGCAAAGCAATACAATAAGGCCACACCTGTTTGAAATGTGGGCACATCATTGAAATTGTCCAAAACATTGATCAGCCACTCCAATGAAAAGCTCCTCCCTCGAGGTACTAGACATCTAGCCTCAGAAGGAAGAACACCCATAGCCCGAGTCACCTTTTTGGGATAGTCAGGAATAATAAAATGCAGACTAGGTAGAGTGACAAAAGCAAATCTCTTGCCAACAATCTCAAAAAGCTCCTTGAGCATGGGGCATAACTCCTAGTATGTAAACCTAAAAACGTGAAATCTCAGGTTCCAATATTGGGCAGTAAAAAATATTAGGGCCCTATCTAGTTTCACTCTCTTTAGGAACCTCAGATTGTGGTATAAGGTCAAAATAGGGTCTTCCTAAATTTTTAGGTCATCTAATAACCTATTCAATTTGGTCATAATTAGGGCCGACATGGTGAAGATATTCGAGTGGTCTAGAGGCCGGAGGTAATAAAATTAAATAAAATAATGGTAAGAAGAAATAAAAAGGGAAGAGATGAAAAAACAAATAAAATGATGATTGCAAATTGAAAGACAAAAAGAAAAGAACAAGAGTAAGAGAATACCTGAATGAGAGTTTGCTAGGAAGCAAAAAGGTCAAAATGCACAAAGACCATAGAGAAAATCAAGTTATTTATAGAACAGGCATGACGGATAGCCATCTTTCAAGAAGTGACCCACGACTTGGCTATAAATCACCCCTGAATACCTTAATGAGCCACTTTGCATGCCCCATGCATTGCATGTTATTTTGCATGCCTTTTATTTTAATTTTGCAGAAAAATCCAGAAATGCACCTGATAATTATGAATTAAACTATATTTTTAATATGTTTTTAGGTGTTTAAAGTAGTTAATTTGGTTTTAATTTAGTTAATTTTGTGATTAATTAGTTAATTTATGTATTTGTTAGTTTAATTGTACATTTTGATATTTTTTAGGGTTAAATTGGAAAGAATAATGATTTAATTGGAGAAAAGAGAAGTTTTAGGGCATAAATGTAATTTGGGGAAAGTCAAGTGTAAAAAGAAATCATGAAGTCCAAGAGAAAAGTGCTCACCCAAGTATCTCAAGCACTCACCCGAGCCCAAAATCTATTCTCCTAAGCCTTTCCATATAAAAGACTTTCAAATTAACCAAAACTCTAATTCAGCTTCAGAATAAGAAATAACAAGGTAGCAAAACTTCTTCTTTGGGCAGTAGAATTCAGCCATAAAAGCAAGGCAATACACCAAAACAAAGGGGAACAACCTAGAATTAGGAATTTTCTTGGTTTTTAGTTTTAGTTTTCTTTAATTAATTGTATAGTAGTTTTAACTTAGTCTTTAGATTAGTTTTCTTATTTGCATAGTCTATAATTTTCTTAAAAGACTCATGCTTTCTATTGAAGTAATCAAGAGAAAAGTTTGAAGTTTTATAAGTATTGTATCTCTTTTGAAACACCCTAATCTAATGCCTTTATCATGTATCATGTTATACCTTTCAATCACATAATAGTAGGTTATTAACCCAAAGTTGTATACATTTATCATATCAAATAGTCTATTTATATAGGTATCATATACATCAATTAGATATTTCCTACAATTTCAGTCTCTTAATTATGTATGCATAATGGCTTATTCTATAACATACTCATCATTTTCATGTTAGTTATAACTGTCTTAACTTCATATCTTATCATGCATAACATTTATCAATTGATCTAGCATATTTATGACTAAGCATTTTAACTACTATATGCATGCATGCTTTAGCATTCTTTTACTAAACTTATTACTTCACTTACTTCATATTACATATATATATATATATTTAATAGCCCTTTTATACATATTAAACGTGCAAAAGAACTTACACCAAAAATAACCAAAAAGAATCCTACATCAACTTCTACGACTTAGGTGTTGGCCTATCCTGATGCAGAGATCATTCCTGAGCAAAAGCTTTTACAGCAGTACCTATATGAATTAAATAACCCATGCTAAGCTATAAAGCTTAGTAAGGAAAACTAAACATGAAAGACCACAACTCACAGTGGTCGCCATAAATATTTAATATACAAAAAATAGAAAATAATATAGTTTACATAATAGAAATGAGTATAAAACAAAGCACAATATCTTAGCGACAATGTAACTCTTCATTTAAATCAGCATGTTTGAATCTAGAAAATTTATAGATGATCTGTACATAATATAAATAAATATCCTTACATGTAATTGAAACCACAGTTTAATGAGATAATCCATATATCATATGTACAAATCATACTGTGATTTAACTGTGAAACATTTATATTTTTAATTTAGCTTGCTTAAGTTCTAAAGGTGGATAACGGGATCAGTGGATACCTGAGGATATCAAAATGGTGGATATCCGAAGATATCAAAACTATGGACCCAATCAGGGCCAACTGTACGGTGGATCGGTCAAGGACCCAAACGGGTTCAAGGAACAACCCAAAATGGGCTAAACAAGATCCAGCAAGATCAACTATACTGTGGACCTAAAAACAGGTCGATTGTGGCAGCTGTAATTCCCTATAGGTGCCTATCTATCCACAATTGAACTATAATTGCAGGTAAAACTCTATTTAATCTTTCTTTTCGTATATCATGCTTGCACTTATAGTGTTATTAGATATCTCATATTAGCATAATCATGATATGTTAATCAAGTAATGCATCATACCTATTCAACTGCTCATTATTAAAACTTTACAATATATCATATCATATATATGTGATCATGTATACAAATACATAATCCCTAGTGAATATGAATATACACACACACACACAATTATTAATAGTCATATAACGATACGAGCATCAAAAATTTAACATAAAACATCATAATAATATACTTTAGGAACTGGAATGGCCTTAATAAGAGTTTTCTAACTCAGTTTATGATAAAATTATAGCATTTACTCCATAAGGTTTTTTTTTGTCTTCACTTATTATAAAACTTACTAAAATTATTTCTCTTTTCAATTAATCATACCCAACATTGAAATCATCATTTCAACTCTAATTTATCTACATGGAAGTATGAAAATCCTAATTCCCATACCTTGGCCTAATTTCATTTAGCCAATTAATCCTTTGCAAGACCTTTTCCTTTGTCTCTTCTACCTTCTCCTTCTTTATCTACAATATAATTCATTCTCTAATCAATCATTTCCAGCAGCTTTCCCAAATGAATTCCAAATAGAGGATGAAGAAGAAGAAGATGATGATGAAGATGAAGATAACCAAAATTAAAACCATACCTCAATAATTTACATCAATATTTTCTTGAACAACCCACATGCATGAAATTTTCTTCATGAATTCATAGATAAATTGAGAGATGAAGAGGAAATCTTTCAAAGTTGCCTTGGTGCCATCCTAGTCTCTCATTTCTCTTTCTTTTCACTAAAACCAACATATATATAATAGTAGAAAAATCCCTTCTAGTCCTTTAACAATTTGCATGTCCTACTAATATCTCTTTTCTTTTTGCAATATATAAAGTCACCCCTCCACTTAATTCTTCTTTTAAATTGACCACTCCATCTAATCCCCTTTTTTACATTAACCTCTCAATATTCATTTATTCACATTTGCCCCTAAAGATGCCATAATTACAAATTTACCCCAAATTAATACTTATACTTCAATTATACCCTTGAGTAATTTTAAACTATAACATTAAATTTTATTTTCATGCAAATAATATAATAACACAATAATTTATCACTTGTCCCATACTTTATATGAGATTTTCATTTTTGATTTAATCATACTCAAATAAAATCCCCCTCAAATCATGAAAATTTCAATTAGGGTCATTTAGGGGCCTCACAAATCTCTCTCGCTTAAAGAATTTTGTCGTCGAAATTCATACCTGATTTAAACAATTGAGGATATTGCTTTTTCATGGCTACCTTTGGCTCCCAAGTTACTTCTTGTACACCATGATGTTGCCAGAGTACTTTAAACAGAGGGATCTGTTTGTTCCTCAATTACCTAATTTCCCTAGCCAGGATTTCCTTCGATTTCTGATCATACGTTAAATCCGTCTGTAATTGAATATCTTGAATTTGTAACTTATGAGATTCATCATAGAGATATCTTTGAAGCATAGACACATGAAACACATCATAAAGCTTGCTAATTCCATAGGAAGAGCCAACATATAAGCCACTGTTCCGACTCTTTGATGACTTTCATACGGACCAATAAATCTCGGACTGAGTTTTCCCTTTTTCCCAAATCTAAGCACTTTTCTCCAAGGAGATACCTTCAAAAACACTTTGTCACCCACCTAGTACTCGATATCTTTTCTTTTCAAGTCAGCATATCATTTCTGCCTGTCACTAGCTTCTTTCAGCCTCTGCTTGGTAACTTGAACTTTTTCCTCTGTATCTCTTACAAGGTTAGGAGCAATTGACTTACATTTAGTCAACTCAGTCTAGCAGACTGGAGTTCTACATTTCCTGCCATACAAATCCTCATATGATGCCATTTGAATACTCTTCTGATAACTGTTATTATAGAAAAATTCCATTAAGGCCATATATTTATCCCAACTTCCAGAAAACTCTAAAGTACATCCCTTCATCATATCTTCTAGAATCTGAATAACCGTTTCGGATTGCCCATCCGTTTGAGGATGAAAAGTTGTATTGTACTTGAGCTGTGTTCCCAAAGCTTGCTATAGACTCTGCCAAAATCTCGATGTAAACCTTGGATCTCGATTCGAAATTATATACATAGGTATACCATGTAAGCATACAATCTCATTCACATATAATTCTATAAGTCTATCCATGGAAAAATATGTTCGAACCGGTAAAAAGTGAGCTACTTTTGTTAACTTATCCACTATTACCCAAACAGCATCATATTGTCTTTGAGAAAGAGGCAAACCGATAACAAAATCCATGGTAATGTCTTCCCACTTCCACTGTGGAATCGGAATGGGATTCAAGAGACCTGAAGGAAACTGATGTTCTGCTTTTACTTGCTGACATGTTAGACATTTAGAAACATAATCAATAATGTCCTTTTTCATGCCAGGCCACCAGTAAAACTGTTTCAACTCTTGATACATCTTGTTCCCACCTGGATGCATAGTAAATGCAGTATTATGTGCTTCATGCAACACTATTCTTTTCACTTCTTTGTCATCAATAATACACAACCTGTTATGGTAGTATACACCACCATTTTCTTTCACTGAAAAATCTGTTTGATCTCCTTCACAAACTACTTTGACAATCTGTTGTAACTTTACATCATCCTTCTTAGCATCTATCACTGTCTGCCTAACCATAGGCCTAACTTTAAGCTGTGTTAGTAAGGCACCATCCAAAGCAAATTTCCATCTGCACTATTTTAACATCAATACTGCCATTGTCTTATGACTCAAGGCATCAGCAACCACATTCATTTTTCTTGGGTGGTAGTCAACTATACAATCATAATCTTTGAATAATTCCAACAATCTTTTATGCCTCAAATTAAGTTTTTTCTGAGTAAGCAAGTACTTGAGGCTTTTATGATCTGTATAAATCCAGCATTTTCCCCATATAAGTAATGTCACCAAATCTTTAAAGCAAAAACCACAGCTGCCAGTTCTAGATCATGAGTTGAGTAGTTTTGTTCATGTGGTTTCAATTGTCTAGATGCATAAGCTACAACTTTACCATTTTGCATTAATAAACAACCCAAACCAACCTTAGAAGCATCATTGTACATTGCATACTCTTTTCCTGACACAGGTTAAGTTAACACTGGAGCTTCAGTCAACATCTTCTTCAACCTTTCCAAGCTTGCTTGACAATGGTCAGACCATTCAAACTTAATATTCTTTCTTAAAAGCTTAGTGAGGGGTAAAGCAATGATAGAAAAACCCTTCAAAAAATGACGATGGTAACCTGCCAACCCGAGAAAACTTCTAATTTCATGTACATTCCTAGGTGGTCTCCAGTTAACAATAGCTTCAATTTTATTTGGATCAACCCTAACACCTTCAGCAGATACAACATGACCTAGAAAGGAAACTTCCTTAAGCCAGAAGTCACATTTACTCAATTTGGCATACAACTCATTTTCTTTCAAAGTTTACAATACAATTCTCAGATGTTCAGCATGCTCAGCTTCATTTCTGGAGTAAATTAATATGTCATCAATAAACACTACAACAAACTTATCCAAGTAGGGTCTAAATACCCTATTCATAAGATCCATGAATGCAGCAGGTGCATTAGTCAACCCAAATGGCGTAACTAAGAATTCATAATGCCTATAACGAGTTCTAAATGCAGTCTTAGGAACATCCCCATCTTTAACTCTGAGCTGATAATATCCTGATCGCAAATCTATTTTTGACAACACACCAGCACCACTTAACTGATGAAATAAATCCTCAATTCAAGGTAAAGGATATTTGTTCTTCACTATCACTTTGTTCAACTGTCTATAATCGATACACATTCTCATAGACCTATCCTTCTTCTTAACAAATAAAATCGGAGCACCCCAAGGTGACACACTGGGTCTGATGAAGCCTTTGTCTAACAATTCCTGTAATTGAACCTTTAACTCTTTTAATTCAAATGGAGCCATTCTATATGGTACCCTGGAGATCGGGGCTGTACCAGGTAATAGATCAATAGACAACTCAACATCTCTTTCTGGAGAAAGACCTGGTAATTCCTCAGGAAATACTTCTAGAAATTCTTTCAAAATCAATATATTTTCAAGCTTCACTATATCCCTTTTTGACTCAAGAACTAAAGCTAAAAATGCTTCACATCCTTTTCTAAGACAACACCTAGCTTGCATTGCTGATATAACATTAGTTGATAGCTTAAAACAATTGCCTTCTACTACCACTTCCTTTCGTTCATCGTCCCTGAAAGTTACTATTTTCATTTCATAATTTACCACTGCATGATGCTTGGATAACCAATCCATTCCCATAATTACATCAAACTCATGAAAAGGCAACACAATCAAATTTGCTGGAAACTCTCTCCCTTGAACTACTATAGGACAGTCTTTACACACCTTATTAACAATTACACTATGTCCCAATAGACTAGTTACACAAACATCAAAATCTAACTGTTGTGTTTTGAACTTATCTCTACCCAAAACCCTAATACAAACATATGAGTGAGTAGATCCAGGATCAATGAGTGTATGTATGCTACAATTATAAAGAGAAAAAGTACCAGCTATAACTTATGGAGCATTCTGTTCCTCCCGAGCCTTCATTGCATAAGCCAGTCTAACAACCATCTGAGTAAAAGGTCTATTAACTATTTCTGACATATTCAGGGACTAAGATCCATGATGAGCTAAACCACCCCTTCCTCTACCTCTACATCTTCCAGATGGGGGTGCATTAGAAGCTCCCCTACTATTCTATTGCTTAAAACCATTATCCAATTTTAAAGGACAATTTGCGATAAAATGATTAGCACTGCACATCTAAAGCATTCTCCAGCCAGTTTCCTACAATTACCCCAATGGCACCGGGAACAATGTGAACACTCAAGTGCTTAACCCCCACTCTGTCTTCCTAAAGTTTCCTTCTCATTTTTAAACTTGGCAGAAGATTCTTGTTTCTTTCCTTTATTAGCAAAACTAAAAATAAACTCTGCAGGCTGACCTTCTTGAGTTCCTCTAAATCTTTTTCCATCAGAAGATCCTCCCCTGGGACCACTTCTTTTGTACTCCCTCTCTCTTTTAGCTATTTCATATTTTTCAATTTTCATAGCAATTGTAACCAGTTGATTAAAATCTACCACATTTAGAGATGTAAATCCGAACAATTTTTCTTTGATTCGATCATTCAGCCCATCTTCAAAGTGCCTGCATTTAAATACTCCTATCAACATTTCCTTAGGAACATACTTGCATAAGCGGCTAAATTCTTTTTCATATTCAGCCACAGATAAAGCTTTTTGTCTCAGACTCAAAAACTGCTTCAATTTCTCCTCCTTGTAAGCCTCAGTAACATATTTCTTTCTGAACTCCCCCTCAAAGAATTCCCAGGTAAGTGGGTCAAGTAAATGAGGTTGTCTCAAAATCAACTTCTACCAATCATAAGCCATGCCTTGAAGTAAGGACACAGCACAAGATACCTTGTGATTTGCAAGGCAATTAATTTCATCAAATATCCTCTCCAGCCTTTCTAACCAGAACTTAGCTTCTTCAGATTGTTCTAAATTAGTGCCCATAAATTCTTATGCCCTGTGCTTTTTAATTTCAGATATTGGAGCCTTAGGCATAGTCATTCTTTGCAGAATCTGGGCCATATCCTGAGAAATTTTTAACAAGGCCTCTCCAAGAACTGTAATAGGAATTTCAGTTCAATGTGATGATGAAGTCATTGGATTAGGAGGATTTGATCTAATCGGAAAATTACTTTCAAACGATTCTTCTATAGTATCCCTAGAGGATTTCTCTATCTTGAATCTATAAGAAAATAAGAACTTTTAAATTAGGCCAACAAAATACTATCTCATATTAAAAGATCCTATACTCACATTGCCCAAAAAAGGCTAAACCATGCTCTAATACCAAATTCAAACACCCTAATCTAATGCCTTTATCATGTATCATGTTATACCTTTCAATCACATAATAGTAGGTTATTAACCCAAAGTTGTATACATTAATCATATCAAATAGTCTATTCATATAGGTATCCTATGCATCAATTAGATATTTCCCACAACTTCAGTCTCTTAATTATGTATGCATAATGGCTTATTCTATAACATACTCATCATTTTCATTTTAGTTATAACTGTCTTAACTTCATATCTTATCATGCATAACATTTATCAATTAATCTAGCGTACTTATGACTAAGCATTTTAGCTACTATATGCATGCATGCTATAGCATTCTTTTACTAAACTTATTACACCACTTACTTCATATTATATATATATATATATATAATAGCCCTTTTTATACATATTACACGTGCAAAAGAACTTTCACCAAAAATAACCAAAAAGAATCCTACATCAACTTCTATGACTTAGGTGTTGGCCTGTCCTGATGCAGAGATAATTCTTGAGCAAAAGCTTTTATAGCAGTACCTACACCGATTAAATAACCCATGCTAAGCTATAAAGCTTAGTGGGGAAAACTAAACATGAAAGACCACTACTCACAATGGTCGCCAGAAATATTTATATACAAAAAGAAATAGAAATTAATACAGTTTACATAATAGAAATAAGTATAAAACAAAGCACAATATATTAGCAACAATGTAACTCTTCATTTAAATCAGCATGTTTGAATCTAGACAGTTTATAGATGATCTGTACATAATATAAATAAATATACATACATGTAATTGAAACCACAGTTTAATGTGATAATCCATATATCATATGCACAAATCATACTATGATTTAACTGTGAAACATTTATATTTTTAATTTACCCTGCTTAAGTTCTAAAGGTGGATAATGGGATTGGTGGATACCCGAGGGTATCAAAATGGTGGATATCCGAAGATATCAAAACTATGGACCCAATCAGGGCCAACTGTATGGTGGACCGGTCAAGGACCCAAACGGGTTCAAGGAAAAACCCAAATGGACTGTACAAGTCCAGCAGGATCAACTATACTGTGGACCTAAAAAAAGGTCGACTGTGGCAGCTGCAATTCCCTATAGGCACCTATTTATCCACAATTGAACTATAATTGCAGGCAAAACTCTATTTAATCTTTCTTTTCATATATCATGCTTGCACTTATAGTGTTCATTTTGCACATGTATAATCATATGATAGCTATATTGTTACTATGATGTAACTGTATATGTAAGTTCATTTAATGACATAGTTACTTTTTACATACCATCATTAGATACCTCATATTAGTATAATCATGATATGTTAATCAAGTAATGCATCATACCTATTCAAGTGCTCATTATTAAAACTTTACAATATAGCATATCGTATATATGTGATCATGTATACAAATACATAATCCCTAGTGAATATGAATATATATATACACACACAAAATTATTCATAGTCATATAACGATACGAGCATCAAAAATTGAACATATAACATCATAATAATATACTTTAGGAACTGGAATGGCCTCAATTAGAGTTTTCTAACTCAGTTTATGATAAAATTACAGCCATTACTCCATAAGGTTTTTTTTTGTCTTCACTTATTATAACACTTACTAAAAGTATTTCACTTTTCAATTAATCATACCCAACATTGAAATCATCTTTTCAACTCTAATTTATCTACATGGAAGTATAAAAATCCTAATTCCCATACCTTGGCCTAATTTCCTTTAGCCAATTAATCCTTTGCAAGACCTTTTTCTTTGTCTCTTCTACCTTCTCCTTCTTTATCTACAATATAATTCATTCTCTAATCAATCATTTCCAGCAGCTTTCCCAAATGAATTCTAAATAGAGGATAAAGAAGATGATGATAATGATGAAGATAACCAAAATTAAAACCATACCTCAATAATTTACATCAATATTTTCTTGAACAACCCACATGGATGAAATTTTCTTCATGAATTCTTAGATAAATTGAGAGATGAAAATAAAATTGTAAGAGATAAAGAGGAAATCTTTCAAAGCTACCTTAGTGTCATCCCACTCTCCCATTTCTCTTTCTTTCCATTAAAACCAACATATATATAATAGTAAAAAAATCCCTTCTAGTCCTTTAACAATTTACATGTCCTACTAATATCTCTTTTCTTTTCGCAATATATAAAGTCACCCCTCCACTTAATTCTTCTTTTAAATTGACCACTCCATCTAATCCCTTTTTTTACATTGACCTCTCAATTCTTCATTTATTCACATTTGCCCCTAAAGATGCCATAATTACAAATTTACCCCAAATTAATACTCATACTTCAATTAGACCCTTGAGTAATTTTAAACTATAACATTAAATTTTATTTTCATGCAAATAATATAATAACACAATAATTTATCACTTGTCCCATACTATATGAGATTTTCATTTTTGATTTAATCATACTCAAATAAAATCTTGCTCAAATCATGAAAATTTCAATTAGGGTCATTTAGGGGCCTCACATATTTACTTTAATTGTTCTTTTATTTTCATCATGTTTGGAAAGTAATTTTCCTTTATTTTGCTAGGAAAACTTGAACCCTTATATTTTCATCGTAATGACTTTATTTTGAGCTTTAATTCAATACAAGTTTGATTATTTCTTAGTTTTGAACAAATTCTTATATTTGGTTATATTGAGATTGATTATTAATTTATTTGATTAATAGTTAATGATTGATTTATGCATGACTATTAGTATGCATGCTCTTAGAGTGGTTCATTAGTATTAATGCATGATTATATTTTGAGTTGGGTGTAATTATGTATTTATAAGAGTGGATTAACAATAAGAAAAGTTGAGCTAAGAATAAGTTAAAGTTAAGTTTGATTGCCAAAGAGTTTAATGGATGTCTAGAAGTTTAAAATAGGATTTTATGTTAAGTGTTAGATTTATCTAGGAGTTTAATACTTAGAATGATAGTCTTGTATAAGATATCTGGCTTTATTACTGATTTTTCCATAATCACTTGTGTTACTTTTATTATTGAGTTATTGTAATGGAAATTGAGGTGGATAGTTCATTTAGTAAGAGAATTTTAGTTATTGTTTTGTTTTTAATTCATGTTAGTTTAATTTTTGTTTTTATTTTGTTTAAGTTTAATTTTTGTTTTTATTTTGTTTAATTGTTATTTTTATTTAGTTTTTGCCTTTAAATTAAAAAATTGAAAAATAATCTCAGATTAATTTAATATATACATATATATTATTTTTACCAATTCATGTTTTCTTGGATACAATATTTGGTATCTAAATCTATATTTTTCTATATTACAAGCCGATCTAGTACATTTGCTAGATACCGATCAAGTTTTTGGTACCGTTGTCAGGGAATAACATTGTTGTTTATTTAATATCTTTGATTGAGTTAGTCTAAGATTTTTATTTTTGTTTATTTTTTATTTGGTGATTGTTATTTGTAGGAAAATTTGAGACATTCTTTAAGATGATGCAAGATGATGTCCAAGATCATAAATTGTTCCTTTTACAATAGCAATTTGATGATTTAATAAGAAAAATAGAGGAGTTCTCAAATGCACATTCACTAAATCCTTATTCATCATCATTATTTGTTGACAAGTATGATTCTTCATGAATTTTGAGAGAACAAATGGAAAAATTAAGGAGAGAGAATCAAAATTTGCAATATTTAAAAGAGGTTTGAAAATCAAAAAATCAATTTCTTCTTAACTTGCTTATGAGTAATGATAATAAATTTTGGGCTAAAAAAGAAGAATATGAGGCTATATTTAGAAGTTAAGAGAAAAAGTTAAGAATTCAAGAGAAAAAGTTTAAAATTCAAGAAGAGAAGTTAAGGACTCAAAAGGAGACAATCAAAACTCAAGAGAATTTACTAAGAGATCAAGAAAAAGGTATTAAAAACTTAGAATTTAAACTATTACTCTTGAGTGTTTCATTAAAATTCCAAGGTGATGGTGTTAGTGTAAGCCCTAGCCCCAATACATTGTTATAAAACATTTAATTTAATAAATAAGGCATTTTTTTATCTATTATATTCATGTGCATATCAATTGATAGAACTATCCAAGAATGTTGTTTTAGTTTAAGTTATCATGTGTGAGGCACATGGTTGTAAGACCTTGAAATAATAGAGACTTCATTCTAAATATCCCTAGTCAATCATTGTTATGGGAATAACAAATGAATTAAGGCTAGTATGCTCTCTCTGATAAGTTGAGTTTTATCTTACGGATCATAAGGAAAAAAGTGTCAATCAGAGATCATAGATACATGTTTAGAACATGGTATCTGGATTCGATCCATTCATTAGAACACTACATGGTACAAGTCATAAATATTTCTCATGTGCAAGTTTTGCATTGGAGTTCTTAGACCTAAAATCTCTATGAAACTCTTTATGAATTACTCTATACTTTGACATACACCTAACATACTCGTAACAGGGTGACAAGTATGGGTATGCTTGGATATGCATTGATTCATGTTAGAGAGCATGAGAGAAGTGAAGGGATTACCCCTCTCAATAAGAGAGAAAATATCATCGGCCACTTGATTAGTGAACTGAGAAGTGTATGGCCATACCGAGATGAAATAATGAGTAATCATTATTTATCTGAGAGTTTAGTGTCACTGGAATATCAAGAAAAGAATTAATATATATATAAGGATGACTAGTGTAATAACCTAATTCTTTAACCATGGATAATCATCATTCATCATCATCATCATTATCATAAACCTAGTAAAGTCAGGCAAAAATAATAATAATAATAATAATAATAATAATAATAATAATAGAATAGGCCATAATTACATGCCACAATAAAATAATCAAGCTTATAATTAAATAATTATAACATAAATGGCCTTCAAGAATCTCAAAATCCTCAAGGCAATTGCATCTAGCTCGACCCTCTGGAGTTGAACTTGAAAGCTACATGGATAAACAAACCCGTGCTAAGCTATAAAGCTTAGTGGGGAACAAAACTCTATATATAAAAACATAACCTCTTTACACAATTCATCTCATCATGTAAACTTTCACAACAGCACGGGATAACATATGAGTCTATTAAAATGATCGTATCACCATGGACATATTGGGGAAGTCCTCAACTTAATAATAAGACCATGCTTACCAACGTCTAGAGCATTCTGTAAATTATCTTATCTCGGAACTTGTCAAATTACTATTATGAGTTTACTTCATTTCTTCAATAAAACTAGCTTGATTTATACCCGTCCTAATCCTTACTACTCCATAATTCATGCATTTAGGTTGTTGATACTACAAAACATTAACTTAATGCATTAATCATATTGTTACATAATCCCTGCATTCAATATTAAATCTATGCACACTAAAGTGCTTATTCCATTTAACAACCATAGAGTTATTGTTATACTTGATTTCTTCATATATCTTTACTTAATGCTGATTTCGGGTTCATACACACTTATTCCTTAATGCTATCTTATCATTGCAATTTAAGCCATCATACCACATCATAGTATATCATTGTTTGCATTTGGGTTTATATCAAAATTATACATATGCAGATACATGTGAAATGTTCATACATATACTAACAGGTTTGCATGCCATTTCAACAAACAGGTGCCACATATCATGATTAATGGACCAAGTCCTTATACCATATGCAACATATTATAATTTCCATATACATGAAGATCATTATGTATACTGTGGTTCGTATAACTTTTAATATAATACTATAAGCTTGTGGCTCAAATGGCCAAACTATTCACCATGAAGCCCATAGGTGAGCCTAGCTCATAACGGCACTCACACGAGAACCTTCTTCATAATAAATGTGAGATATCATAGTCAGGTAACACATAATATGGCATTTCATTTCATAGAAATAGTATAAAGTCATCAAGAATTAGAATATAACACCATAATAGGCCATTCATCATGCTTACATCATATAAATGGAGCAATCATTACATATTTTCTTTATGTTATGTACATTTTATCATCTTTGATAGCCTGCCTAAGTACTAGTTCCAAGGGTGGATAATGGGAGCAATGGATACCCGAAGGTATCGAACTATGGATATCCGAAGATATCAAACAATGGACCCGAATGGGGTCAAGCAATGGTTCCAGCAAGGAACAAACTATGGACCCAAATGGGGTCAAACGATGGTTTCATTAAGGAATAAGACACAAATGGGATCAACTATGGCAACTGCGACTGTATCCCTCTAAGCATGCCTATCTAATCCACAACTGAACTAAGACCCGTAGGCTTTACCATTCTTAAACATATTCAGATTCAACATATTCTTATTTACTTAGTATGTTATTTGGCTTAAAGCCACATTTCATAAAAGAGTGCATATTATTCTTATCATATATCAATGTTGAGTAATAGGCTTCAATATACGTGGTTGCAAATCATGTAATCACATAGTCGCATAAACATCCTTCATATATATCATAGTAATTTACATGATAATGCAAACACAATAAGGTATTACTTTCATTGGTTAATCTTGTCATACCTAACATTATGCATGAAGTCAATAAAATATCTGTAAAAGTGTAGTTCTTGCAATTAAAAGTCTTCCTAAGATTATATGCATGTCCATATATATATAATCATAGTAATTCATACATTTGGGATTTTCATATTTGTTCATCTTATGACATAGACTACTCATCATAGTGTGGTCAAATCAATTATACCATATAAACTTACATAACTCATAACTAATTCTTAATTGCATACCTTGTTGTTATTTGCCACGAGTAGCTTTCATATCATCATAACTCCCATCAATGAATAATTACTTTAAATAATACTCATGCAATTATGATCCATATAAGAATACGAGTAGGTTCTCTTTTGAATTAAGATCGACACTTGTACAACTTTCATCTTTTAGTTCACTTTTATAGTCTATTAGAAAATGGACAACAGGTTATCTACCTTAACCCCATCATGCATGCTTCAACAGCTTATTAATACTTTTTTTCATCGTATAACATATTATACCTAGGTAAAATATGCAAAAGTATTTCAACTTGCGAGTAGCACACTACTTACAGACTGGGTTTCCCTATTTAAGTCACAGGACATAAACAGGCAGACAAGTAGTTTTCCTTACATCTAGGCTAATTATTATTTTCCATTATGACTTGGAGTATAACCAACTCCAATCGTTCATGATTAAGTGCATTGTATGATACCCCTTCTTAGCTTAGATATGCAACCTTACCACTACCCTCTAATTGCCACAGACTATATCATAGTATATCATGCCATAGCAAAGGAATATTAGCATGTGATATTGGGCAAAATCATTTACTATGATGGAGTACATACCATATCCTAACTTTATAGGACACGACAAAAAGCATACAAATTTAAGATTATTAGGTTGCTCCTTACTCTACTTAGTTTTGTGCGCGCTATGCACTAAAACACATTATACTTACAGCAGTTCATATAAAAAGTGCCCTTATCAAATTCCTCATATCGGCCTTCAAGTGAACACCTTTCCTTATTTCAATAGGTTATTACTCTAAATCTTTCATTGTTATTTCATTTGATAGCCAAGTTTTTGTAAACTATGTCTTTCTAGTCTTTATCAGTAAAAGAGACTTCATGATGTGTTAGCCCATCAATATTCAACTAGCATATTAACTATCGTAGTCATGCAAAGCAAGTCTTGCTTAACTATATCTTATTTTAAACCTTAGCATTGTAAATACTTTTAGGACTATAATAATTCATCACTAATCAATTAACATAATACTCACCACTTGTATACCCAACCACAATCAACATTTCTTATTGCTAGCTCATTTCACCCTATTCATATCAATATCTTCATATGCACAGGCTATAAAATATTGGTTCACAAATTATTTATGAGTGAGCTATAGTTTTGGGGAAAGAAAAACCAATGAAAAAAAGTGTACAAGTGGCTATGCATTTCATGGAAATAAAAGTCAAGTGGTCTTGCATTTACATGGGTTGCATGGCTAAGTGGCCATGTAAAAGAATAAAGAAAGGCATATGCATCCAAGCAAGGAAAAGAGAGGAAGTACGCTATCGTGCATTAGGGGAGAGACATTCATGCGTGGCCGTGCATGGGTGAGGAACTTCCCATGTGTGGCCATGCATGGGTGGGAGACTTCAAGGTAGAAAGCTAGGCGTGGCCACATGATGGAAGAAAAAAGCTTTTGCGTGGCCATGCATGGGTAAGGGACTTCAAGGCAGAAAGCTAGGCATGGCCACATGTTGGAGGAAGAAAGCTTTTACATGGCTGTGCATGGGTGAGGGACTTTAAGGCAGAGAGCTAGGCGTGGCCACATGCTAGAAGAAGAAAGCTTTTGCGTGGCCGTGCATTGAAGAGAACAAGGGACAGAAGGCTATACACGACCATGCATTGGGAGAAGGAAACTCATGTGTGGCCGTGCATAATGCACTACAGTCCCGATTTTGTAGATCGACTACCCAACTCAAAAAAAAAAATCCCATCCTACCCACAATCATACTCATTGAGTTTAAAAAAAAAAACTTTTAATCCTATCAATATTACTAACACCAAATCCTTAACCTCATCAAAGAGGACAAACACACAAAAAGGAAAAACTTTGGAATTAAATCCAGGAAAACGTAAACCTAATTCCCATACCTAGTTCGAAGCTTTAATCTTCCTTAACTCATCTTGATCCAGCTCTCTCTCTCTTACTGCCAATTTCCTTTATTCCCTAACATATAAAGGCACAACAGGGTCTCTTAATCCCTCAAAACTAGAGATCAAACCAAGAAAAAAGATGTAAAGAGAGAGATCTTCAAGGGGAAGCATTACCTTTTGAGATGCTACTCACAAACCCTAAGCTTCTCTCCCTTTGTCCTGATCTCTAGCTTCCCCAGAAAGCCTTAAAAGAGTGAGTGGGGTAACTATCTCACCCAGGAAATTCCAAAATTGCCATTATACATTTTTAACCCTCAAAACTTATTTTCTTAACATTTAACCTTAAACTTCTAATTTAATACAATTGTATCCCTCTTTTATCTTAATTTTAACCATACTCAATATACATACATGTTGAAATTACCAAAATACTCCTAATGGGACTTAACTTTAATAATGGCAAAATAATCCAAATTTTGCCTTAATTAACAGTAATCCTTATTAATTAACAATAATCCGATTAGGATCATTATTGGGTCCTTACAACTAGTTACATGCCTTATATTAATTCTGATATTGAAGGGTAAGGGACTATGCAAAATTGCATTAGGTCACTAGATGCCATTTGCATTTTCATTTAATTTTGAATGCTATAATATCTTGCTAGAGAATATATATAGCCTTTGAATTAATTCATTAATTCATTGCCAATATTAAATGGACCTATAGGATAGCACACAAAGCATTGGGCTTAAAATATTTAAAATAAAGTATTGGGTATTAATTTGGGCTTGTAATTAAAGTCAAATTAATGTATGTAATGGGTATTAAAATTGCTAAATGAACCTTGGCCCATGAGAGATGGATTTGCGATATTAGTAGGTTTAATTTCAATTAATTAATTATCTTGGATTAATTAAGTATTAAATCCTAAATTATATTTGAATCAAAATAAATTACTTAAATGGGAGATAATGTGACCAAAATTCAAGGAATAATCCTAGTGAATTTTGGCAACCATTAATTCCTAATGAAGTAGTTGATTTTGATTAAATGACTAATGCTAATTTAACTCAATTTGAATTTGAAAACCTAATAGAATTTGAATTAATTTAAATCAATTAATTAGGGAGTGGAGGCTGAAAATATTCCTAATTGCAAGGGAATTTCGACATTATCTCTTTCCTAAATTAATGGTATAAATTAATTAATTCTAGTTTTAAACCTAAGTGACAAATATCTCTCTTTGTGCCGCCACTCTCAAGAGAAAGGATATTTTCTTCATCTCTTGTGTTCTTGGGTAGCAATAGCAACCTAAAAAAAGAACAAGATCAGATCTTGTAGCTTCAATCCATTACCATTGCCAAATATTTAAACATAGAGCTAGCACTCTTGATTTTAAGCCTTCCTTGCAATTGTGTGTGTGAGAATAGAGAGGAGTGGCATAAAGGCTATTTCTTTGGCATTGGTGATCAAGACCTGAAGCATATAAGTTCATCCTATTTGCTGGTCATCATCAAAATCAAGATTTAAAGTGCATCTAAGATTGTAAGTTTCAAAACCATAAAATTGCATGTTTTCGATTCTTGTTATGGATTGCGTGGTATGTATGATCAATTTTTATTATTTTTTGTTGTGTGATCATCATGTATATGCCATGTTATATCCCATCAGATGGTGGTAAGGAGGAGGAAACAAATAATTCATTAATGATGAATAAAGAAGTAATTGATTTTGAGGAGCAAAAAGAGGAAGAGAAATAATTCATATTTGAAGACAAGTCATGTGTTTATTTGGAGGATGATGTTGGATCTCTTGTGAAGAATTTATCATCAAAGGAGCAAAAAGTGTTTAATTCTCAAGTGAAAGCATTGAATTTAGTCCATTTGAAGAATTTATTTAGACAAGAAGAGCCAGTAGAGTTCGTATTTGAAGAGCCAAAAGAGGAGACATACTTTATTAAAGATATGGAATTTTCAACTTTGGTAAACTATGATAAGTTTCTTCTACTGATGGGAGAAAATGAGGAGAAAAATCTGAAAAGACCAATATTTGGATCACCAGCTCAACCTTCAGAGAGTAACATGAGTCAAGCTAAGACTCGATAAACCATAACTTCTTTACCTTTTCATTTTAAATTTTTGTCAATTTTTTTTTATGATTTGTATTTTGTATATTATTTTTAATAAGTTGTTATCTTTAGTTTAATTTTATAGGTTTTTATAGTTCAATGCATGTTTTCTTTTACTATGTTTGAGTCATTCAACTCATGAGTTTAAGATTTAGGGTTGAAAATAAGCTACTTCTAATGATTTTATACTTGAATGTCATATTTGAGATTAGTAAGTCCTTCTAAGGTCATTAAAGAGGTTATATGGTTTTGAGGTAAGGGAAATTACAATTTAGTAAATTTAATATGGATTTATGAGGTAAGGGAAATTACAATGGTATGCGAGTTTGACTTAAGTTGTTTAATGCTTCATGAACTTAAAGAAAGAGTTCTTCATTTACTAAGATTAACAATGGATTTGATATGAAATTCAACAAGTTTATGGGCTTGCATATTGAGCTTTAAGAGAATTTAGATACATTGTTTAAGGTTGAGATTTATTTGAGTGAGTATGAGTCATGTTAAATCTAATTTATGTTGTAACTGGTTTATATGTCCAAAATCAAGTTTAAAAGACATGGACTAATTTTGATTAAGAAATAATTGATGTAATGAGCATGCTTACTGAGATTTAATTAAGGTGAGCACAAGAGGTTTTTAATAAAAATTTTCAAAAAATATAAAGTTTGGCGCTTTATAACTAAAGAAAATTTGATTTTTGGTAGACAGAGACAAAACTACTCGGGTGAGTAATTTAATACTCTCCAAAGCACATTTTTTCTCTCTCGAGCATTTTTTTTGCTCTTCCAAGAAGATTTTTGGCAAATCAGTCCAGAGTATTAATAGTTCCATCGAGCGCCTGCCTTGCACACCTCGCTCACCTGCCTCAACCTCACAGCGTGCAGCCTTACTGCTCAGCTTGCCAACCTATCGTGCTCATCTGCCTGCGCTTATCGCTCTGCACCTATGTGCACAACTATTGGAAGAAATTTTCACCACCACCATTATCACTGTAGTGATTGAAGCTACTGAGGATAATAAAGTTCTTAAAGAGGGGTAGTGCTTCTCTAAGCTCAATTTTTCTTAGATTAAGGAAGTAGATGTAATTTTTCCCTTTTATTTGTGAAAGCACTTATATTTTTTTTTTTTGGTATTGCTTTTCTTGTAAGGTTAACTTTAGGATTAATTGTTAAACTTTGTTTGTTTTCTTTAAGTAATCGCACTTTAATAAAATGTTGCTAGTATTTATTTTTTGTCTCTATTTAACTAGGAAATAGTTGTTCATTTTATCATTTAACTTGCACTATTCTTAGTTTGTCCCAGTTTATTCTCAAAATATAACTTATTGAACTTGAACTTAAACTTAGAATGTGCAACATTTTTAACTCCTTGATTAGAATTAAGAAAAGTATATTGTTTAATAAATTTTTAGCTAATTTAACATTTAACTTGGCTTATATTTGTTAGTTTTTACATTTTGAGCATAAAAATCAATTTTTAAAATAAAAAAAAACAATGCATTGAATAGTTGATTAAGGAATTTTAAAATACTAGAACCATCCTCATCCCACTTCGAAGCATAAAAGTAACTCAAAATAACTTAGAAAGTGATCTAAGCAAATATTTCTTGTTTAACCATACCTTAGCTTGTTTTTCTACCCTTTATGAATATTTATCTCTTGTTAGCCATTTTGAGAGTAACAATGCATGATTAATAAATGTCATATTTATTTTTCTTGTTATACTCACTTAATTAACCATACAACTTAAAAGCCTTTATCTTCCTTTCTAAGAATTGACCACTCTAGGATTGTGATAGATTAAGTTTTGTTGGGTGTTTTGAAAAGTGTAATTAAAAAGAGAATTTTGGTACTAATCTCAAGGCTTATTGAATGAAGTCAAGTAGTTTATGGGAATTAACCTTGTGAATACCTTTTTTTTATCATTGTACTACCAATAATAAAGTTAAAAAAAATATATAAAATAAAGGAAGAAAAAAGCATTAAATATAGCATTTATGGAAAAATCTTCAGTGTGGAGTATTTATAAGGAAAAATTTGTAATTGATATAAGCAATGTTGGCATCTACAAAGGGATGGATTATGAAATTGAGAAGAACATTCATTTACTTTGATTAATGAACTCTCAATAATACTTTGAAGTTGAAGGGATAATCAAGTGTTGCTTAATATTTTAACTTGTGATTTTTTGGGGTGAAATTCTGGAAATTTTAGTCGATCTTATCTTAGAGTGGCTATTCTTTTTGTTTATCTTGTATTCATTCTTTGATAACCAATACCTTAATCTCCATTTCAATCTTTTGAAGATGTAAGTGATTTTAAGTTATGTTCCTGAGTTATTTAGCGGAAATAACCTTTGGATTCCGGTGTTAAAGGAGAGTCTTATAGTATTTCTAGAGTTTCAAGTGTGAAATCATTTGTACACTTAGGTGTACATTCATTCTAAGCTTGGCTATGAAAATGCATTTGTGTTTTGATTTTTGAAATTGCTTGAAATGTTTTGATCTTGCACACACACATGGAAATTAGCCCATATTATTATGTTTGAATTTATTCTAGTTAGAATTTTGTTAGTGCTCTTGTTTATTGCTAAATTTGATTTTAAAATGCATAATTATTGGTTAAAGTTTGATTATTGTGAGAAATTGATTTGTTCAAATTTGCTCGAGGGCAAGCACGGATTAAGTGTGGGGTATTTGATATTTATGAATTAAACTATATTTTTATATGTTTTAGGTATTTAATTTAGTTAATTTAGTTATAATTTAGTTAGTTTTTATTTAATTAATTAATTTATGTATTTGTTAGTTTAATTATAAGTTTTGGTATTTTTCAAAATTAAATTGGAAAGAAGAAGGATTTAATTGAAGAAAAGAGAAGTTTTAAGGCATAGATGTAATTTTGGAAAAGTTGGTTTAAAAAGAAATCGTGAAGTCCAGGAAAGAAGTGATCACCTGAGCATATAAAGTGCTTGTTGGAATTTATCGATTACATGCATCTCATACATAAGCGGAATTTAAAATTTTTAACCAATAAATCTGATCTTGCCATGAATTTACAATATACATATTAATGAGAATAAGCAAAATCACCTTTGATTTTTGTTGAACAGTTGATTTTTCTTCTCACTGGGTTGTCACAAATCACAGTGTCCAAAATCGAACACCTCCAATGAGTAATCCATACTAGAGAAGGATTGAATGAACCAACTAAGGAAGAGAACAAAGGCTGGCCGAAATTCCCTAGATGCTAGCAAGGAAAGCGGCGGCTAGGGTTGAGAGAAAAGAGAGAAATTTTTTTCTCATAATTGTTCACACTTAACCCTAATACCCTATCACTTGGATTTTTATAGTTAGGTTAAAAATCCAACTTCATAATAGGTTTGGGCTCATTAAAATTTCTGGAGAAATATTAATTGAGCTTCTGGAATTATTAATAATTTATTTGGGCTCAATTAAATCCAATTTATGCTCTTTCACAAAAGACTATGCACAAAACCCACAAACTAGGCCCTTTGTGTATATACTTAGATTTAATTGCCCAAATGAATTCCAAATCCTACCAAATTAAATATGTAGGCTCCATAACACTTATGAAATATATTTAATTTATTTTAGTCTAATAATTAGACCTCTAAAGCCTTATGTTTGTAGTTGGCGTATAACCCTTCCTCTAGAGGGTTTTTGCACCAACTTCACTTCTTTGGGCCTTTATAATTCCTCCAATGGATCTATTAATTATTATATCAGCCCTATAGCACTTATAGTCTAATGATAATTAATTATGAAATACATTATTTTAATTAGGTCTATTTTACAGAATATTTCTAAAAAGTTCTGCGAACAATTTTACTTGATAATAATTAATTAAACTCTTTAATTAATTATTCTCTTATTCACTTCTCTATCCCCATAATATCAAATATTATTATCCTTGTCATTTTACAATTTTATCCTTTTCTCTATATGTGTGTGACCTATTGGCTTTGTTGGAATTTAATGGTTACATACATCACATACATGAGCGAAATTTTAAATTTTTTAACCATTAGATCTAATCTTGCCATGAATACACAATATAACTATATGAGAATAAGAAAAATCACCTTTGATTTTTGTTGAACAGTTGATTTTACTTCGCACCGGGTTGTCGCAAACCACAGTGTCCAAAATCGAACACCTCCAATGAGTAATCCACACTAGAGTGGGGTAAATTGAACCAACAAATTGGTGTTCAAGTAGGGCTGGCCGAAATCCAAGAGGCTAGCAATGGAAGTGGCGCAAAAAGGGAGAGAGAATTAAGAGAAAAAGACTTTCCTTTTGTTTTAATCACTTAACCCTAATTCTCATTAGTTGGCCTTTTATAGTTAGGTTAAAATTCCAACTCCTTAATGAGATTGGGCTCTTTAAAATTGCTGGAGAATTATTAATTGGGCTTCTGGAATTAATTATAATCATTTGGGCTTAATTAAATCCAAATTAAATCTTTTCATAAAAGACCATGCACAAAATCCACAAACTAGGCCCTTTGTGCATCTAATTGGATTTAAATATCTAAATGGATTCCAAATCCAACCAAATTAAATATGTGAGTTCCATAACACTTATGTAATATATATAAATTAATTTGGTCCAAGAAAAAGCCCTCTAAGCCCTTCTGTATGGAGTTGGCATGTAGCCCTCTTCTGGAGGGCTTCCTCCAACTTCTTCATTCCTTTGGCCCTTTATAATTTCTCCAATTGTCCTATTAATTATTATATCA
The DNA here is from genome assembly GCA_037975025.1 of Excoecaria agallocha. NCBI lineage: Eukaryota > Viridiplantae > Streptophyta > Magnoliopsida > Malpighiales > Euphorbiaceae > Excoecaria > Excoecaria agallocha. Next base: position 63,624,870 of record CM075811.1, on the reverse strand, counting down.
GTCCTATAACACTTATAGTAGTCTTATAACACTTATAAGACAATAATAATTAATCAAGAAATACATTATTTCATTTAGGTCCAATTTACAGAACATTTCTCAAAAGTTTCGCGGACAATTTTATTTGATCATAATTAATTAAACTCTTTAATTAATTATTATCATATTCACCTATCTACCTTTATAATAATATCAAATATTATTATCCTTGTCATTTTACCATTTTACCCTTTTCTCTATATGTGTGTGACCTATTGGGTTCCTGTCCATGTTGGCAGTATAATATGTAATTGTGAGTTCTATTCAAAACTCACATGATTTAAACTCCTTTAAATCATTTTATCAATCTCTATTGATATTTTAATACATCATTATACAAGTCATGATTGGCCTTTAGCTAGGCATCATGACTACCCAAATGTCAGGAAAGTCATGTGGTTTGACTGTACCCTTCCATAGAAACAGTTACCGTGCAATTACTCCTTTCACCACTCTTATCTCAATTAGATTCTGAGTATGGATTTCTGTCAACTCATATAAATCTAATTATGTATGTTCTATTAATTTAACCATTGTTCATAAAATGCCCTTCATGGATCTCCATCCATCTCGGCATATTACTCTGGCCAGAGATTCACTGAACAAGGTAATTATAGAATCATGTGAGATAACTTCCCTTGTTAAATCTGGGATGGTGAATCCTTTGTCAATCACTCAACTATCTTCAAGTAGGTCATGATATACCCAATCTCCTAACTATGTTCACTCCCAGTTGGAAGTAATCAGTTATGGAGTCAAAGTATACCACTTGCTACTTAAGATAACTTTGGTGATCTCAAGTCTAAGGATACTTGCACAACTGCTATGAAGAGATTCCTCACTGACATAGATTTAATATCCATATGAGGATTCTCTTTGCAGGTCTCCAATGAACTTGTTCCTCTAACAAGCATCCACATGTTAGCTTTGATTATCATCCATAATCACAATTATGAGAACCATTGCTTGAACCATTCAAGAAGCATAACATGTGCTAGTCTATCCGAATTAACAATGTCCTATCTTGTTAATTCTATGACTAGAGATATTTAGATATTAACATATTTGCATACAATAGACATCTCACATCATGAACACCTTCATGATTGCCTTTGCACTGTGTTTATAATATCTAGGACTTCATTTATTAATTTAAGATTTACAAACTCATGTATTCAAACATAGCATTAATAAATGAATGATGCCTTTTATTAAGAATATAAATTTCATACATATGAAAAACATCCCTATTACATGGGCTCTAGGGCATACTCTCTAACAGGCTTCCTGTCCATATTGGCAGTATAATATATAATTGTGAGTTCTATTCAAAACTCACATGATTTAAACTCCTTTAAATCATTTTATCAATCCCTATTGATATTTATGATACCGTATTATACAAATCATGAGTGGCCTCTGGCTAGACATCATGACCACCCAAATGTCAAGAAAGTCAAGTGGTTTGACTATACCCTTCTATAGAAACAGTTATCGTGCAATTACTCCTTTCACCACTCTTATCTCAATTAGATTCTGAGTATGGATTTCTGTCAACTCATATAAATCTAATTATGTATGTTCTATTAATTTAACCATTGTTCCCAAAATGCCCTTCATAGATCTCTATCCATATTGGCATATTACTCTGGCCAGATATTCTATGAATAAGGCAATTATAGAATCATGCGAGATAACTTCCCTTATTAAATTTGGGATGGTGAATCCTTTATCAATCACTCAACTATCTTCAAGTAGGTCATGATATACCCAATCTCCTAACTATGCTCACTCCTAGTTGGAATTAATCAGTTATGGAGTCAAAATATACCACTTGCTACTTAAGATAACTTTGGTGACTCAAGGCTAAGGATACTTGCACAACCGCTATGAAGAGATTCCTCACTGACATAGATTTAATATCCATATAAGGATTCTCTTTGCAGGTCTCTAATGAACTTATTCTTCTAACAAGCATCCACATGTTAGCTTTGATTATCTTCCAAAATCACAGTTATGAGAACCACTGTTTGAACCATTCAAGAAGCATAACACGTGATAGTCTGTCCGAATTAAAAATGTCATATCTTGTTAATTCTATGACTAGGGATATTTAGATATTAACACATTTGCATGCAATAGACACCTCATATCATGAACACTTTCATGATTTTCTTTGCATTGTGTTTATAATATCAATGGCTTCATTTATTATTTTAAGATTTAAAAACTCATGTATTTAAACATAGCATTAATAAATGAATAATGCCTTTTATTAAGAATATAAATTCATACATATGAAATTCATCCCTTTTACATAGGCTTTAGGGCATACTCCCTAACAATCTCCCATTTGTACTAGAGCCAATCATTCATATGTCTTAGACCCATGCTATTTATATGGTGATCATGCTTTATCTGGAAAAGTGTTTTAGTGAGGGGATCCGCCACATTATCATCTGTAGGGACCCTTTCTATTTTTACATCATTTCTAGCTACTATTTCCCTTATGAGATGGTAGCATCTGAGAACATGCTTGGATCGCTGATGAGACTGTGGTTCTTTTGCTTGCGCAATGGCTCCATTATTGTCACAATATAAAGGAATCGGATCAACAATGCTAGGCACCACTCCTAGTTCAGATATGAACTTTTTAATCCAGACTGCTTCTTTGGTTGCTTCCGACGCAACAATGTACTCAGCTTTTATCGTGGAATCAGCAGTTATTTCTTATTTGGAACTCTTCCAACTAACTGCTCCTCCTCCCATTAGGAACACATAACCAGACTGTGATTTACAATCATCTTTGTCAGATTGGAAGCTGGCATCTGTATACCCTTTTACTTACAAACTGCCCTCTCCATATACCAAGAATATATCCTTAGTCCTTCTCAAGTACTTAAGGATATTCTTGACAGCTGCCCAGTGTTCCTTTCCAAAATTGGATTGAAATCTGCTTGTGACACTCAAAGCAAATGCTACATCTGGATGTGTACATAACATAGCATACATGATAGAACCAATTGCTGATGCATATGGTATTCTATTCATGCTCTGTCTATCCTCTAGTGTCTGCGAACACATAGACTTAGAAAGGTGTTTTCCTTGCACCATGGGTATAAACCCTTTCTTAAAGAGATCCATATTGAACCTCTTTAATACCTTATCTATGTATGTACTTTGAGAAAGACCTAGCAACCTATTGGATCTATCTCTATAGATCCTTATTCCCATAATATAGGATGCTTCTCCAAGGTCTTTCATGGAGAATTGCTTGGATAACCATATTTTAACAGATTGGAGAAGAGAAATGTCATTTCTCATGATCAATATGTCATCCATATATAGAACTAGGAAGACAATTACACTCCCACTGACCCTTTTATACACACAAGGTTCATCTTCATTTTGTGAGAAACCAAACTCTTTGATTGTCTCATTGAATCGTATGTTCCAGCTCCTAGAAGCTTGCTTCAATCCATAAATGGATCTTTGAAGCTTGCATACCTTTTCGCCATTTCCTGATGTGAACCTTTTCGGTTGTGTCATATACACATCCTCAGTCAGATTTCCATTTAGGAAAGCTATCTTCACATCCATTTGCCAAATCTTATAATCATAATGAGCCGCAATGGCTAAAAGTATTCTTATAGACTTAAGCATCGCTATAAGAGAAAAGGTTTCATCATAGTCAACACCTTCTTTTTTATGATAGCCCTTTGCTATTAAGCGAGCTTTATAGGTAACTATATTACCTTCCATGTCGGTCTTCTTTTTGAAGACCCATTTGCACCCCATGGGTTTTATCCCTTCAAGTGGTTGAGTTAAAGTCCATACTTTGTTCTCATACATGGAGTCCATTTCAAACTGCATAGCCTTAAGCCATAAATCATGTTCTGAACTGTTCAAAACTTCTTGATATCTTGTAGGCTCATTGATAATGGTCATTTATATAATGTTTTTAATATGTTTTTAGGTGTTTAATTAGGTTAGTTTTGTGTTAATTAGGTTAGATTTGAGTTTAATTTATTAGTTTTATGTTTTTAGAGTTAATTATAAATTTTGGTGTTTTTCAAGGTTATTTTGCAAGAAAAAGGACTTAATTGTAAAAAAGGACAAAGATTTAGGCTAAAACTGTAAATATGGAAAATTTATGCAAGAAAGTGATCGTGAAGTCCAGAAGAACTAAGCGTGGCCACGTGAAGTTATAAGAGAATGAAGACATGGACACGTGTGAGAAAGAAGAAAGTGAACAAGTGACCATGTGAAGAAAAGAATGCAAGAACCCATGGCCACGTGATTTTCTTCACAAACCAACACATGGCCACGTGTGAAAATACACTAGGGAACACATGGGCACGTGATGCTTCTCCCACTTTGCGAAGGATTCTCGAACTTCCTGTTTTGGGCAGAATTTGCTTCCTATTTGATTCTAAGAGTTTGAGAAGGAATACACAACATCTTTTGCCTATAAATAGCAGTCTAAAACACCAAAGAAGGGGATCGAATTAGAGAATTAGGGATTAATCTTAGAATTTAGCTTAGTTATTGTTTTCTATTTTCTTTATTTTTCTTTTCAACTTTGTCTTTAGTTTTTAAATATGTTTAGGAAGTAGTTTTTCTTCTTTTGTCCAATGGATTCTTGAAATCTTAAATTTTCATTGTTATGACTTTGTTTTGAGCTTAATTTCAATATCGGTTGATTATTTCTTGGTTTTAAGCATATTCTTATCTTTGATTGTGTTGAGATTAATTATTGGTTTATTGGATAAATAACTAAAAATTTGTTTTGACATAGTTAATGATTTGCATGTTCTTAGATTGACTCTTTAATGTTTGAGCATGATTATTATCCGAAATATGAGATGATTATGTGTGAATTTTATTGATTAATACTAAGAGAGGAGGAACCAAGAATGAATTGGAATTGAATCACTTGAGAAAGGCTTCAATGAATATTTAGGAAGTTAAAACTAGATTTGCATGCTATGTATTAGATTTGTCTATGAGTTTAATACTAAGAATGATATACTTGAATAAAGATATCTTGGTTTATTACTAGTTTTTCCATAATCACTGGTGTTTATATTGAATTTAAGTCATTACAATGAAAGTTAAGGTGGATAGTTTCTTTAGCAAGAGAATTCCAGTTATTGCTTTGCTTTTAATTCATGTTTTAGCTTTTGTTTTGCTTAATTGTTTATTTTATTTAATTTTTGCTTTTAAATCAAAAACATTTGGGAAACAATTTCGGATTAATTTAATTCATATATAGGTATTATCCTTAGCAATCCATGTTTCCTTGGGTACGATATTTGGGATCTTAATCTATATTTCCCTGTATTACTAGCCGATCTAGTACACTTGCTAGAATCCGGTCACTCATTATCCTCTACTACAGTTATGCCTCTATCCGAATCAATGTGAAATCCATATCTCATAGAGATAGAACGCATCCTAGTAGATCTTCTAGGATTTTGTGTATAACCAGGTTCAACTGTAATCTCACCATTATGAAATTCAGTCTCGAGTTCAATCAGTTGATCTACTTCTATTTGAGGGTCTTGAACTTCACCAAGTTCAATTTTACTCCCACTGTCCTCTCGTAGGAGAAATTCTCTTTCCAAGAAGATAGCATGCCTTAAAACAAATACCTTTTGTTCTAAGGGATGATAGCAATAATATCTAAAGGATTCTTTTGGATATCCCATAAATAAACATTTGTCAGACTTAACATCTAGTTTGTTTGACATTGTCCTCTTCACATAAGCAGGACAACCCCATACTTTCATATGAGAAAGCATGGGTTTCTTGTTATTCCACATCTCATATGGAGTAACATCAACCAATTTACTAGGAACTTTATTTAACACATAAATAGCAATTTCTAGTACATATCCCCAAAAGGACTTAGGCAAGTCTGCTCGGCTCATCATTGATCGAACCATATCTAACAGTGTTCAATTTCTCCTTTCAGATACACCATTGTATTGTGGTGTATATGGTGGAGTACATTGAGATAAAATCCCATTATCTCTAAGATAATCTTGAAATTCTTGGCTTAAGTACTCTCCACCTCAATCTGATCTAAATGTTTTAATACTCTTGCCAAGTTGTTTCTCTACTTTATTTCTGAATTATTTGAACTTCTCAAATGCTTCTGATTTATATTTCATTAGATAGATGTATCCAAACCTGGAATAATCATCTATGAAAGTAATAAAGTAGGAGTAACCTCCTTTGGCATGTGTAGTTATTGGACCATATACATCTGAATGTATTAAGTCTAAAACCATTTTAGCTCATTCTCCTTTACCAATAAAGGGAGCTTTTGTTATTTTTCCCAATAAACAAGATTCGCATGTATCAAATGACACATAATTAAATGATCCCAAATCACCTAACTTATATAATTTGGTCATGCGGTTCTCATTTATATGGCCTAAATGATAATGCCATAAATAAGAGGTATTTAGATTATCATGTTTTATTCTCTTGGTATCCACATTATGCAGTTCTTTAATCAAATCAATAACAAATATACCATTCTCAATGATAGCTTTTTTTATAAAACATATTGTTCTTAAAAATGTAACAACACTTGTCCTTTAAAGAAATGTCATAATCGTTTAATAAACAACTGAAAGAAATAATACTCTTGGATAAAGCTGGAACATAATAACAATTATTTAATTCCATTACCAATCCACTTGGAAGAGGCAAATGGTAAGTCCCCACAACCGTTGTAGAGATGTTTTGTCCAGTAGCTGATTGTAAACATATTTCTGCCTTTCCAACTCTTCTAAAGCTTTTAAGTCCCTGTAGATCATTACACAAGTGAGATCCACATCCGGTATCTAATACCTAAGATTGTTTTGAAGCAATAGAATAAGTATTAATTTCAATCATATGAATACCTGAAGTAGAAGCATCAGCTTGCTTTTTCTCCTTGAGAGAATCTAAATAGGCCTTGCAGTTATACTTCCAATGACCATCCTTTCACCAATAGAAGCAAGTTCCTTTGGGATTCTCTTTTTTGGCAACCTTCTTCTTGGAGATCCCACCATTCTTTGGCTGCACCTTGGTTATATTCTTCTTCTTTTACTTCTTGCCTTTAGTAGAAGTGACAACCATGACACTTTTTGGATCTTTCTTAAAAGATCCATCAGCTGTCTTAAGCATGTTGATTAATTTAGGAATGGTTACTTGGATCTTGTTCATGTTGAAGTTAAGCACGAAAGGTACATAACTTGGAGCCAATGAGTACAAGATTAAATCTATGTATAGATCATTATCTATTACATAGCCAAGTCTACTCAAATGCTCAATATACCCATACATCTTCAATGCATGAGCAGCAGTCGAAGTGCCTTCCACCATTTTGCAACTAAATAGAGCTCGAGCAATCTCATATTGCTTAGTTCTAGCCTGAGAAGAATAAATCTCCTCTAGATACAAAATGATGGTTCTAGCATCCATTATCTCATATTGCTTCTAAAGCTTCGAGGACATAGCACCCAGCATCAGACATGCTGCTGCTTCACTATCCTTCATGTATTTACGATAAGTGCCTTTAATCTCATCAATGGCATCATCTAATGGAAGTGGTGGTGGATCTTTATGCAAGACATAATGGATCTTTTCAACTCTGAGAACAATTCTCACTTGCCTGATCCAGTCAGAATAGTTGCTGCCAACCAGTTTGTTATCCAAGATTGATCGTATATTAATGTTTGATGTGCTCATGATGATGACCTAGATGTGAAAAAGAAAATATATGAGAGTATGTTCATATATATGTATGCATTAATTAGGTCTATAATTAATCCATTTACTCCCACTATTTTATTGCGAATTAATAGCCCTCACTATTTAATCCAAGAAAACCCGATGGTTTTCCTAGTGAGCCAATATCCAATCCTTGATATGCAATTTAACCTTGACTGTGGTCAACAAGCCAAACTCCATACCCTTTAAAGGTAGGTATCTCCATACCAATTGTGTCTCTACACAACTATTAGATCATTAGGTTATCAACTCTTGATGCATGCATATCATATCTGCATTCCCTAATCTTGCCTCTAGAATCATTAGCCTTGATTGTGGTCAACAAGCTAATGGGCTAGCTAAGATGACCCATTTAATTAGATTTGAACATATTCGATATAATGTGAGCTTGACTGTGGTCAATAACCCACACTATAAAGAACTCTGGTTCTCCTCAAATTAATGGAAGGCTTATATACTTTAGTATTTGTTTGAGGGTTTTAGTTAATTAAGTCTTATCATACATGGTTGGCATACATTGGTATACATCCTATATCTATCACATAAATATAAGCATACAAATATGTTATAGTTATTGACTTTACTACATTGATTTCCCTGAGCTAAAAGGGAAATCAAAAGGTCACACCTAGGTAGTATGCATGATTCAAACAAGTAAAATAATTACATTATCTTCAAACTTGTTGGATCTCCATCCGACCCATCTTACTCCTTGATGGTAGTCTCCATCTCTATTTATAATTCTAATCTAAGTAATCTAATTACATATTACAATTTGAAAAGAAATACAAACCAAAAACAAGTGGCCGGGACATGAAAGTCCTCATTGGGCCAAAACATGCATAATGCTCAATCACATTGGGCCTTGGCAGTATAATATGTAATTGTGAGTTCTATTCAAAACTCACATGATTTAAACTCCTTTAAATCATTTTATCAGTCCTTATTGATATTTATGATACAGTATTATAAAAATCATAAGTGGCCTCTAGCTAGACATCATGATTACCCAAATGTCAGGAAAGTCAAGTGGTTTGACTATACCCTTTCATAGAAATAGTTACCGTGCAATTACTCCTTCCACCACTCTTATTTCAATTAGATTCTGAGTATAGGATTTCTGTCAACTCATATAAATCTAATTATGTATGTTCTATTAACTTAACCATTGTTCCCAAAATGCCCTTCATAGATCTCTATCCATCTTGGCATATTACTCTGGCCAGAGATTCTATGAACAAGGCAATTATAGAATCATGTGAGATAACTTCCCTTATTAAATCTAGAATGGTGAATCCTTTGTTAATCACTCAACTATCTTCAAGTAGGTCATGATATACCTAATCTCCTAACTATGTTTACTCCCAGTTGGAAGTAATCAGTTATGGAGTCAAAATATACCACTTGCTACTTAAGATAACTTTAGTGATCTCAAGTCTAAGGATACTTGCACAACCGCTATGAAGAGATTCCTCACTGACATAGATTTAATATCCATGTGAGAATTCTCTTTGCAGGTCTCCAATGAACTTGTTCTTCTAACAAGCATCCACATTTTAGCTTTGATTATCTTTCATAATCACGATTATGAGAACCACTGCTTGAACCATTTAAGAAGCATAACATGTGCTAGTCTGTCCGAATTAACAATGTCCTATCTTGTTAATTCTATGACTAGGGATATTTAGATATTAACACATTTTCATGCAATAGACACCTCATATCATGAACACTTTAATGATTGCCTTTGCACTGTGTTTATAATATCAAGGACTTCATTTATTAATTTAAGATTTACAAACTCATGTATTTAAACATAGCATTAATAAATGAATAATGCCTTTTATTAAGAATATAAATTCATACATATGAAATTCATCCCTTTTACATGGGCTCTAGGGCATCCTCCCTAACAGTGCTCGCCTAAGTCAAGAATCCGCTCTCCTGAGTCCTTTCACTGTTTTGTCGATCAAAGGCTTCCCAATCAACCAAAACTTAAATTTAGCTCTTGAATAGGAAGAACAAGTTAGCAAAACTTCTTCTTTTGGCAACATATTTCATTTATAAAATGGCACCAAAGCAAAGGATAAGAAAGGATCTCAACACAAATTTAGCTTAGTTTGACGTTAGTTTTCTTTCGATGAAGTATTCTTTGTTTCTCTCTGTAAAGTCATCAAGGAAGCTTGTTTTATTTTTGTTCTCGTACTTTATTTTTCAACTTTGTTTTAGCTTTTAAAGATGAATAGTGAGTAGTTTCCTTACTTTTACTAAAGGATACTTGAACCCTTAACTCTTCATTATTATGACTTAGTTTGTGCTTAATTTAATGTAAGTCTTGATTATTTCTAATTTTTTAACAAAGTCTTGTCTTTGATTATATAAATTTTAGTTATTAATTAACTATTGATTAATAATTAAGTTTTGCTTAACCATTGATTGTATATTCTTGGGTTGGCTTGCCTGTGTTGATGCATAATTATATTCTAAATTAGATATAATTGTGTGTTAATTAAGGTAAGTTAAGATTAAGAAGAGTTAAAACTAAGAATATTTGAAAGTTAAATTTACTTGAAAAAGACTTTAATAGATATATAAGGGGTTAAAATTAGATTTTTATACTAAGTGTTGAATGATTCCTAAAAATAAAGGTTTAATACTTAGAATGATATTCTTGTTTTAAGGTATCTGGCTTTCTTCATTTGATTTTCTTCATAATCACTTGTGTTCTCTTTTTATTTTAGTCATTTTAATATAAGTTAAGGTGGATAGTCTTTTAGTGAAAGTTATCTTTAATATTGCTTTTTACCTATCTTAATTACTCGTTTTTGGTTAAAGTTTTAGTCCAGTTGCCTAAGTCTTTGCTTGCTTTAAGTTTTATTACTTTTGGTTACTTAAAATTCCGTTTAAACCTTCAACATTGCAATCTTGGGATTTCTTTTCTCTTTTTTGCATACAAATTTCATTCTAAAAATTAAAATTTTTTACACTAACATAAGTTTCCCTTGGATACGATATGTGGGGTCTTAATCTATATTTTCCTATATTACTAGTCGATCTAGTACACTTGCTAAATACCGATCAAGTTTTTTCAGCTCCAAATCTTCCTTTGCTCGGCCATGCCTGTTGGTTGCTCTCCCCGGAACTGCATTGCAGCCTTACTCGCCTTCCTTCTGCTGTTTAACTGAGTTACCTTGCATGCTCTGCCGAATGCCTCGCTACTGCCAGCAGCTCCTTTCACATTCTTGCTTGAGCACTTCTAGCACTCCCTGAGCACTTCATCCACATTCACTCACCTCACTTCACACACTACTTCGACTCACGCAAAATCCTTTCTACTTTCCCAAATACACAAGTACAAAATTTCAATTTGCTTTCATTTTCTTATGTTATTCCACAACAAGTATCGTTCCTTCATTTATTTTTGCAAGTAACAATGTAGATTAAGGAATTTTCTTTTAATTTGAATTTTTGCTCTTACATGCTTAGTTGATTTTAAACTTTCATTTGAGCTGTATTGCTTATTGTTTATGCCTTATTTGTTAATTGAACTTGTAGAATGCATGTTATTGTTGAGTTGTGCAAATTTTGGTTGAAATTAGAGTTCAAAATAGTCTCAATTTTGCTTTGAAAAGATATGCACACAAACTATTCGAGAAATTGCCTAAGAGACTAACGATTAAAAATTTTGGCTTAAATTTTCTTAGTTTATGCTATGATCATTTACTTTTATATTCACTTAGCTCTTCTCAATTATCATTTATGCTTTTTGATACATCTATTTTATACTTTGATTATGATGCTAAAGTGGCTATATTCTCTTAGAAGAAAATATTGAGTCATTAATTTTAGGCACATTTGATTAATTACTTTGGTCTATGTAATTTGATGATCATTTGTCATTATGTTATGTTATCTTCCACATATCACATTGACTCTTGCCTCACTACTCATCCACTTTAAAATAACTTGAAAATATATTTTGAACATGTTAAGAATTAACATTCTATCTGATTGTTTTTTTCTAGTGTAGAGCTTCAATTTGTAATATTACAAACTTACTTGTCATTATTTTGTCTTGTGTAGTAGCCCATAAGAAAGCTAAACATGATGAAATCTCAAGTTTTGCTAACATTATGCATGATAGCATTGATAAGCATAGGTAGAATTTTGAGCGATTTATCTAAAATTTTTGTACCAAATTTTCACCACCACCATTACCTCCGCAGTGAGCTACTTCGCTGAGGATAACAAAATTTTAAAGAGAGGGATAGAGCTTAGCTGAGCTAGATTTTGAAGATCAAATTAAGGAAGTTTTCTTACCTTACTCATTTTCTTATTTATTCTCATTTATGCTTACTTATGAATTGTTTTAGTTATTTTATTTTTGTTTTAGTTGGTTAGTTTAGTTTTTAGTTTTAGTTTACATGATTATCGAGTAGATTTAGTTCCAATTTATCTTATATTGTGCATTTAGCTTAGTTTGCCCCAATTTATCCTCAAAGTTAACCTTATTGAACTTGAACTTAAAATATGCAATAGTTAAAATTTTTCTTTGGCACTTAGACAAGCATGATGTTTAATGAAATTTTTAGCTAGTTTAACATTCAACTTGACTTATATTTATTAGTTTCTACATTTTGAGCACTTAAGATCTATTTTTAAATAAAAATAATAATGCATTGAAATAATTGAGTGAGAAATTTTAGAATATTAAAACCTTCCTCATCACCCTTTAAAGTATAGACATAACTCAAAACAAGCTGAAAGGTGATATAGGAAATATTTTTCTTGTTGAGCCATATTATAACTTGTTTTCTTACCTTATATGATATATTTATCCCTTGTTAGCTATTTTGAATCTAATGAGATATGCTTAATGCGTACCATATTTATTTTTCTTATTACACTCATTTATTAGCCATATAGCCTAAAAAGATTTTATCTTCCCTTCTAGAATTGGCCAATGTAGATTTGTATAGATTAATAGAAATTGGATATCTTAATGTTAGTGTAAGCCCTAGCCCCAATGCATTGTAATAAAGCACTTTGAATTAATAAAATGAGGCATTTGTTTTATCCTTTGTATTCCTGTGCATATCAATTGATAAAACCATCCAAGAGTGTTGTTTCGGTTTAAGTTATCATGTGTGAGGCACATGGTTGTAAGACCTTGAAACAAATGAAACATCATTCTAAATATCCCTAGTCAGTCATTGTTATGGGAATAACGATGAATTAAGACTAGTATGCTCTCTCTGATATTATGAGTTCTGTCTTACGGATCATTAGGACAAGAGTGTCAATCAGAGATCATAGATACATGTTAAAGAACATGGTATCTGGATACGATCCGCTCATGAGAACACTACATGGTATAAGTCATAAGTGTTTCTCATATGCAAGTTTTGTATTGGAGTTCTTAGACCTGAAATCTCTATGAAACTCTTTATAAATTACTGTGTACTTTGACATACACCTAATGTGCTCGTAACAGAGTGACAAGTACGGGTATGATTGGGTATGCATTGATTCATGTTAGAGAGCATGAGGGAAGTGAAGAGATTACCCCTCTCGATAAGAGAGAAAATATCATCGGCCACTTGATCAGTGAACTGAGAAGTGTATGGCCATACCGAGATGAAATAATGAGTAATCATTATTTATCTGAGACTTCAGTGTCACTGGAATATCAAGAAAGGAATTAATATATATAAGGATGACTAGTTCCATGCCTTATATTAATTCTGATATTTATGGGTAAGGGACTATACAAAATTCCATTAGGTCACTAAATGCCATATGCATTTTCATTTAATTTGGAATGCTATAATATCTTGCTAGAGAATATATATAGCCTTTGAATTAATTTATTAATTCATTGCCAACATTAAATGGACCTATAGGATCGCACACAAAGCATTGGGCTTAAAATACTTAAATTAAGTATTGGGCATTAATTTGGACTTTTAATTAAAGTCAAATTAATGTATGTAATGGGTTATAAAATTGCTATTGGGCTTTGGTCCATGAGAGAGAGAAATTCAGCCCACAAGATTTAATTTCAATTAATTAATTATCTTGTGTTAATTAAGTTAATTGAGTATTAAAGCCTAAAGAAATTTAAATTAAATTAAATCACTTATATATTTAATGAAGTGGCCGAAATTCCATGAGGGAAATCAAGGAATTTCGGCACATGCTATTTATTTAAATTAAGTGATTTCATTTAATTAAATGTCTTATGTTTTATTTCAAATTTGAATTTTAAATTCAAAGGAGTTTAATTCAAAATATATTACTTATCTTTAGGAAGTGATAGAGTTTGAATTAATTATCTTAGGATAGTTGAATTCAGATTAAAGACTTGCCAAAGGATAAGCATATATATTAAAAAGAAATAAAATCCTAAAATATATATAAAAGTTGGCGTGAAACCCTAATGGCTATGGTTTTGGCGTGAATTTCATATCTCCCTCTCTCAATTCTTTTGGCCCAATTTTTCACAAGGAGAAAGGATAGTTGTTCATTTTCTTGTGTTCTTGGGTAGTAATAGCAACCTAAGAGAAGTACAAAATCAAAATTTGTAGCTTCAAACTATAACCATTACACAATATCGAAAAAGAGAGCTAGCAATCTCGATTTTAAGCCGTCGGTGCAATTGTGTATGTGAGAATAGAGGGAGTGGCGTAAAAGGTTGTTCCTTGGCATTGGTGATCGAGATCTAAGGCGGACAAAGTTATCTTAGTTGCTGGCCATCACCTAATTCAATATTTAAAATGCATCAAAAGTTGTAAGTTCTACAACCCTAAAATTGCATGTTTCGTTTCTAGCTTTGGATATGTATGGTATGTATGATAAAAATTTTTTGTTTTTCCGCTGTGCTATCATGATATTCATACCATGTCATATTACATCACTTAAAAGGTGTAGTAAGATATTTTTTTATTTTATTATCAAGGGTTATGGATGAAGTTAAATAAAATGTGAAAATTCCTTGTTATTATCCATTTTATTATTGTATTGCCAACAACAAAGCTAGAGAAAAAAAGAAAAGAGGAAAAGAAGAAAAAAGAAAATAAAGAAAGAAATTTTCAAAATAAAGCTAACACATATGGCAAAATCTTAAGTGTGGGATTCTTACAAGGGAAAGAAATTTTGACGTTTTAAAAGTTATGAAATTGAGCAAATTAAGAGGGATTTCAATCTTATCTTTTCTATTGGGTTATGCTTAATGTTTACGGGAATTAAGAAACAAGTATGGTGAAGGGATTTATGCGTAGCAATTCGAAATTTTTGGAAATTGAATTTATTCGAATATAGAATGGCTATTCTTTTTAATTAACTTTTGTCCATTCTTTAATCAACATCCTAGCCCCATTACAACCCGATGAAGGCTTATGTGATTCTAAGTTTGGTTTTTGAGTTGTTTAGTGAAGATGACCTTTGCGTTCCTGTGCTAAAGGAGAGACCTATGGTATTTCTAGAGTTTCAAATGTGAAATCATTCGTGCACTTAGTTATACATTCATTCTAAATTTGGCTATTAATTTGCATTGGTATTTTGATTTTTGAAAAATGCTTAAAATATTTTGATCTTACACACACATAAGAAAACTAATTCAGATTGTCTTATTTAAATTTATTCTAGTTAGAATTTTGTTAAATGCTCTTCTTAATTGCTAAACTTGATTTTAAAATGCCTAATTCTTGGTTAAAGATTGATTATTTTGAGAAGTTGGTTTGTTCAAATTTGCTTGAAAACGAGCAAAGACTAAGTGTTAAGTATTTGATAATTGTGAATTAAACTATATTTTCAATGTATTTTTAGGTGTTTAAAGTAGTTAATTTGATTTCAATTTAGTTAATTTTGTGATTAATTAGTTATTTTATGTATTTGTTGGTTTAATTGTAAGTTTTGGTATTTTCAGGGTTAAATTGGAAAGAAGAAGGATTTAATTGAAGAAAAGAGAAGTTTTGGGGTATAGATGTAATTTTGGAAAAGTTGGTTTAAAAAGAAATCGTGAAGTCCAAGAGAAAAGTGTTCACTCGAGCATAAAAAGTGCTCACCCAAGTATTTCAAGTGTCACCCGAGTCCAACATCCACTCTCCTAAGCCTTTCCACTGCTCTGTCGACAAAAGACTTCTAAATTAACCAAAACTCCAATTTAGCTTCGGAGTAGGAAATAACAAGGCAGCAAAACTTCTTCTTTGAGTATTAGACTTTATCTATAAAAGAAAGGCAAGACACCAAAACAAAGGGAAGCAACCTAGAATTACGAATTTTCTTAGTTTTTAGTTTTAGTTTTCTTTAATTAATTATATAGTAGTTTTAGCTTAGTCTTTAGTTTAGTTTTCTTATTGGCTTAGTCTACATTTTTCTTAAAAGATTCGAGCTTTCTATTGAAGTAATCAAGAGCAAAGTTAAGTCTTATGAGTATTGTATCTCTTTACTTTAATTGTTATTTTATTTTCATCATGTTTGGTAAATAATTTTTCTTTCTTTTGCTAGGAAAACTTGAACCCTTATATTTTCATCGTAATGACTTTATTTTAAATTTTATTTCAATACAAGTTTGATTATTTCTTAATTTTGAACAAATTCTTACTTTGGTTATATTGACATTGATTATTAATTTATTTGATTAGTAGTTAATAATTGATTTATGCATAACTATTGATGTGCATGCTCTTGAATTAGTTCATTAGTTTTAATGCATGATTATATTCTAAGTTTGGTGTAATTATTTATTGATAAGAGTTGATTAACACTAAGAAAAGTTGAGCTAAGAATAGGTTAAAGTTAAGTTTGCTTGCAAAAGAATTTAAAGGATGTTTAAGAGTTTAAAACTGAATTTTTATACTAAGTATTAGATTTATCTAGAAGTTTAATACTTAGAATGATAGTCTTGCATAAGATATCTGGCTTTATTATTGATTTTTTTATAATCACTTGTGTTACTTTTATTATTAAGTCATTGTAATAGAAATTGAGGTGGATATTTCATTTAGTAAGAGAATTTCAGTTATTACTTTGTTTTTAATTCATGTTAGTTTAATTTTAGTTTTTGTTTTGTTTAATTGTTATTTTAGTTTAGTTCTTGCCTTTAAATTAAAAACTTGAAAACTAATATCAGATTAATTTAATTCGCACATATATATTATTTTTAACAATTCATGTTCATTTGGGTACGATATTTGGTGTTTTAATTTATATTTTTATATACTATTAATCGATTTAATACACTTGCTAGACATCGATCAGCACCAACATGACAAAATCTTTTAAAGACTTTTTAGGGAGCATTAAATTCAATAAGTATTCCATAAGGACATTTTTTTTAATAATGTGTTTTTAAAAAATAATTATAAAAATAGGATATGTCAGAAATTATTTACAAAATTGAAATTTTTTTCAAAATCGCTGCCACCTGTAGCGATTTCAGACTGTGAGATCCACGTCAAAAATTTTTCTTTTTTACTAAAATCGTTGTCAGGTAAAGCAGTTTCAGACCTGAAATCGCTGCAGATGACAGATGTTTTAGGCTGTTATGAAAATATGACACGTGGCACATAATTAATTTTATTATTTTTAATATTTGGAAAACAAATGTCAATTGTTGGACAATGAATGAATGGCAGAAAGCAGGTAATTATTCTCTTGGTGTTCCTTCAGTTCTCGAGTTCAATTCCGATCAACTGCAATTTTTTTTTATATTAAATATATATGTTCGCATTATTAGAAAAATTTAGAACCCATAAATCAACAGTCAAATGGTGATGAAATGGCAAAAGTGAGTTGCTTACCCTCTTGCTTATCTCACGTCTCTCATGAGCTACATTATTTTGCTTTATGTGATTTTGGTCTTTCTGTGATTTGTTTACCAAAATTGTAAAGAATGCTTTTAAGGGGATGCAAATTTAGCTTTATGCTTTGTCATTTAGTTTAAATTTATAGCTAATTGAACTTTCAATTTTAATAACCAATTACAAACCGGGTTCCCTAATTATTAGCTTGTAATCAGCTTCTAATGCAAGTGAATAATTATTTTAATAAATAAACGATTTAGTAAAAAATTAATTAATTTTAATTTTATAAAAATCAGTGCATATTATCACATTATACATACGAATTAATTTATTTTTATTGTATAATTAAATGCTTGTGTAAATATTTTTTATCATATGACTTGTTATGTTAAAGTAAAGATCAATATACTTTAATGGTATAATTAAATGTTCATGTAAATATTTTTTTAATCATATTACTTGTTATAAAAAAAAAAAGCAAAGAACAACAAGTAAATTTTTTTCACATTATTCAGATAATTATTTACCATAATAAGGATTATAATTTATTTCTAATATAAATAATATTAATAACTCCGGCCAGGTTTTTAGTTTTCATAAAAAATTGGGAATTAATACTTTGATTAGGACGTGCTTAGCTTACTAATCTTTTTTAATCCACTATTTTCTTGAATATTTTAGCACAAATTAGAATCATTTGCCACCTTTAGAGATATTTAAATAGAAAATTTGATTTTAATGCATTGGACGGTCTTAATTTCCCTTTATTCTTTATAAAAAAAATTTAAAAATTGCTGTTGCGTTTGAGAAGGAATAAAAATAATAATAAAAAAAATTCTATAAAGATCATAGGCCCATATAAAGAGAAGTCAGCCCACCAATATGTCAATAATATATAATATATATTCAAAAACAAAATAAAGCAGCTCATGAGAGCAAGAGGGTAAGGATAAACAACACTTTTACCATTTCATCACCATTTGACTGTTGATTTATGGATTCTAAATATTTCCAATAATGTTAACATATATATTTGGGACATTTTTTAAAATAATATTTTTTTAAAAAATATTTATAAAAATGAGATCTGTCAGAAAATAATTATAGAAATAAAATATTTTCTGACGGGAGAGACAATTTCTTCTGAAACCGTTAATGGGACCAGTGATTTCAGGTCTGAGTTGGTCCCACCAACGGTTTCAGAATATAATTTTTCGTGCACTGATTATTAAATTAATAAATTTTTAATATAATTTAATTTATTTTTTAATTTATTTTTTAAATAAAATAAAATAAATACCCGCAATAAATTATCATTTTAATTTTCATCCAATATTAAAAAAATAATATATATATATATATAAGAGAGCCTAAAAACATCACTTAAAACAAACGTAGTGCAAAATTAAAAACAAAAAATACAATCTACTGTGTCTGACTCCTCCTAATATTAAATCTGAACCCTCCGTTGATGACTGTGATACGTACTGGGGCTATTTATTTTAGGAGAGTGGGCAAATTTGACCAAAATGTCCTTGTTGACTCACATCATTGTCTTATCACCAAATTTATGTGTTGCCGGGCTCTGTAATTAATTATTCATGTTAATTTCGGTTCAGAATTTTAGTTCAACCTTACCCAAGTAAAATTCACCCCTAATTGTAATGTTATTTTAAATATATTATAATTTATAAAAAATGATTAAATTTTTATTTTATAATAAAAAAGTCATAAAAATCGAGAATTTGTCTATCAAAATAAATAATTTAACTTTTATTTTGCTTCATTATTCAATTTATTTTTTTTAATAGTGTAGTTAATATAATATCAAGCCAACTGTTTTTCAATATATATGATATCAATTCAATTAAAATAAAAGTTGAATTATTTTTTTCGGATGACCAAATTTTTAATTTTTCGATTTTTTGTTACAAATCGTAATATAGAGATTATAAAATTATAATCGACAAATTTTAGTGATTACGGATAAAATTAATATAACTTTAACAATGCATTAATAGTTAAATTATGATTTAAAATTACTGTTGAATTTATTTAACGGTAAAAAGAAAAAGACAGTAGAGTTGGTGAAGCAAAAGCAAAGAAGATGAACGCAGAGCAGGCAAGTCAAAAAACGGTAAAATGGAGAAGAGTAAGTGGATTGTTCATCGGTTATCCAGGCCTGAGAAAAATAAAAGCCATTGGATATTCTGGTTTTTATTTTAATTTAAATAAAAGCTATCTGCTAAATACAATTGATAAGGCAAAATAAGTGCATTTAATAATTGAGAGTGAAATTTTCTTTTCTGAGAAAAATATTATACTTAATAAAATGTGATTTAATAATTGCCAAAAAATTATTATCAAATCAAGTGAACCAAGAAGGGACGGTCCGTCTATATATTATTTTTCTAATATTAAATGAAAATTGGGATGATAATTTATTGTAGGTATTTATTTTATTTTATTTTATTTAAAAAATTAAATTAAAAAATAAATTAAATTATATTAAAAATTTATTAATTTAATAATTGGTGCACGGAAATTTGTGTACTGAAACCGTTGGTGGGACCAGTGGTTTCAGAAGAAATTGTCCCCTCCGTCAGAAAATATTTCATTTCTATAATTATTTTCTGACATACCCTATTTTTATAAATATTTTTTTAAAAAATATTATTTTAAAAAAAATCCCTATATATTTAATATAAAAAATTGCAGTTGATAGGAATTGAACTCGAGAACTGAAGGGACACCAAGAGAATAATTAACTGCCTTCCGCCATTCCGTCATTGTCCAACAATTGACATTTGTTTTCCAAATATTAAAAATAATAAAATTAATTATGTACCACGTGTTTTCATAACAGCCCGAAATCGCTGTACCTGACAACAATTTCAGTGAAAAAGAAAAATTTCTGACATGGATCCCGCAATCTGAAATCGCTACAAGTGACAGCGATTTTAAAAAAAATCTCAATTTTGTAAATAATTTTTGACACATCCCATTTTTATAATTATTTTTTAAAAACATATTATTAAAAAAATATCCCTATTTCATAATCATAAAAAAAAGGGTAAAAGAAGAGAAGGATATAAATAAGATATATAAATAGTAGTGTGTAAATCAAATAGTGTGGGTAATATAAGTAATTTGGTGTAAATAAATTAAAGAAAATTGATACAAAAGGGAAGATAGAAATAAAAAAAAGAAAAAAGAAAATTAAAAAATCAAAAAATTAGGAAAAGTAGTGATAGATGGTACCTAAGTGATAGCGAGTGATACATACCTTGCCCATCAGTCATTCAAAATTTCGAAAGCCCATCTATCATTCAAAATTTCGAAAAAAAATAGCATTTTCTTCTTCTACTTTCTCTCTCCTTTTTTTTAGCAGCCATTAACAGCGATTCCCAATGTTTTCTTCTCGATTTTTTTTTGCTGTTTCTCCCTTAATTCTCAATCTTCTTTCATTTCTTTTGCGTTAAAAGTTCCCAGGGTCAGTGAAAATAAAAAATAATGTGAGGTAAAAATAAAAAAATTCAAATGAAAATTGTTTCAAAAATAAAATTTAAAACAACTTATAGTGAAAAAAATGACGGTAAAAAATATTTATTAATGACAGTATTAGTTTCACATAAGTTATATAAAAAAGATTCATTAAATAAAATCATTTTTATGAAATTTTAACTTATTGTTAGATTTAAATTTTTGATAAAAATCACCAACTAATATACTCTTTTTTCTTACCATATTATTATATTTTTAACTATAAATTTGTTTTAAATTTTTTTGAAGCAATTTTCATTTGGAATCTTTCTATTTTTACCTCACATTATTTTAAAAATATTTTATTTATTTGTAGGATTATATAGATAATTAATTATAAAATTAAATATGATAATAATTTTAAAAAATATAAAGAGAGAGTAAAACATCCGATTTTTCTCAAATAATTTTGTAAACCTTCTCTCTCTTCATATTTTCCAAAATTATTATCATATTTAATTTTATAATTAATTATCTATATAATTTTACAAATAAATAAAAAATATTTTTAAAAATAATGTGAGATAAAAATAAAATTACTCCAAATGAAAATTACTTCAAAAATAAAATTTAAAATAAATTCATAGTTAAAAAAATGATAGTATGGTAAAAAAAATATAGTAGTTGGTGATTTTTATTAAAAATTTAAATATAAAAATATGTTAAAATATCATAATAATAACTTTATTTAATGATTTTTTTTATATATTATATGTAAAATTAGTATTATTATTAATAAATATTTTTTATTGTTATTTTTTCACTATGAATTGTTTTAAATTTTATTTTTGAAATAATTTTACTTAAAATATTTTTATTTTTATTTTATATTATTTTTAAAAATATTTTTTTATTTATTTGTAAGATTATATAAATAATTAATTATAGAATTAAGTATAATATTTTGGAAAATATTAAAAGAGAAGGTGAGGGAAAGTGAAAAAAATGGATGAGTGTGTATGTGAGAGAGAAGGATAGTGTCTAATCCTGCGATAAAGGATTGCGAAAATAGAAAAACACTCCGTTCTCCTGAATAGTTTTGCAAATACCCAAAATCCTAAATAGATTCCCCTGAAATTGAGATACTAGCCATGACCCGTGATTCGTGAATTATAACAATCGTAAATTCACCTTCTCCTTGTCTGGTTGATCGATCAAGTTCGAAACTGTTCTCGTAAGTTATCATTTCTCAGTATCTTTCAGTTCGATTCTAAACCCCAACGCTCAATTTAGATAGAGTTTTAACTGTTAAGTTGGTTTAATAAAGTAAATATTGTTAACTCTGTTTGGGTCGCAAGAATCTGTTGCATGATTTGTAGGGTCTGTTTCACTAGATCATGCTCAACTGTAGTTTACTTGTAAATTTAGTCAAAATGATTCTAGGATTCATAGTTCTTGATGGGTTATCTTGATATTTTGATGGGTTGAATATCTTTTTTCAGCTGTTAGGAATCAGAGGACCTTTAACTGCGCAAAAGGCAATAACTTCAGTAGCTAGTTGGTTTAATGGAGGGAGTGGGAAATGATAATGGAGCACCTCTTGCTAAATGGAGAAATGATTTTTCAAGGGCATTTCAGTATTATCTGGATAGATCGACCCCTCATACAGTGCATAGATGGTTAGGGACTTTGGCTGTTGCTGTGATATTTGTTCTTCGGGTTTACTATGTTCAAGGTTTTTATGTTGTTTCTTATGGTCTGGGGATCTACATCTTGAATCTTTTGATTGGATTTCTCTCGCCCAAGGATGATCCTGAGCTTGAAGCCTTGGATGGAGCTTCATTGCCAACCAAAGGTTCTGATGAATACAAGCCATTTATTCGCCGTCTTCCTGAGTTTAAGTTCTGGTAATCATTTCTGTGCCAGCTATTGCTTCTGTGTTGTCAAATTCATATCATTGCAGTTCTGAAACGGAGCTTGTAAATGAATGATTCAATTGAAGTTATTGGTGCTTTTATTTTATTTTTTTTTGTTTCTCCCCCCCCTCCCTCTCTCTAAAAGATTGCATTCTTTTTATTTGGTGGCTTATGCATAAACTAGCTTGGTTCTAATTTTCATTTTCCTTTTTTATCTGTTGAAAGACATATTTACTTTTGCATAAACTAGACTCTGTTGATCTCAAATGCTCTTTTAACACCATCTTCTGCATGTAAAGCATGCTATTTGAGAAAGGGAAAATCATTTCACTGTGTTTATGCCAGTAGTTTATGAAAGTTCTAATGGCCTCGTTGATCTCTGCGCTTGTTTATACCATTAGTTTCTATGTGATGTGCACTATAGGTGAAAATTAGAAGGGGTTTGAGTTTTGGCAATAATTGTCGCTGTAGTCTCATGAAATTATGATGGATCATAGTAGAATTTCTGTTTGTCCCGGAACATGGTGAAAAAGGGAAGAACTTAGATTCTTAAGATGGAGCTAGATTTTGCTTGAATGTTTTCTTCATTATGAAATTAGTGTCCAGCCTATATGGCTTTTATCAAACTAGCTGGGCATTTACAGTGGTAATAGGTTTGTTGACTCTGCTTGATGCGTAGGTATTATATGAATACGCCAAAAATGCATGTTATGGATACAATAACTCCGGAATAGTTATTAGTTTCTTATTTAACATCTTTCCAATCAACTACTAGGCTACATTAATGGCATTATTTAACATCTTTTGAGAAATTAATCCGGCAACTAATTAAATGAAGTCTGTCCAGTGCATTGCCATTGCATTCAGCTTCACGACTTTTATATTATTTATCCAAATCCTTGTATTGTCATTCTAACGTTCACAAATTCTTGTATTGCTTTCAGTTTCTGACTGTTTATATTAATGGTTTCAGGTATGCCATCACAAAAGCTTTTGCTGTGGCTTTTATTCTAACCTTCTTCTCTGTATTGGATGTACCTGTCTTCTGGCCCATACTATTATGCTACTGGATTGTTCTGTTTGTCCTCACAATGAAACGCCAAATCCTACATATGATCAAGTACAAGTATGTGCCCTTTGATATTGGGAAGCAGGTGAGTTAATTTGCAGCTTTTTTCCTTTTATTTTTACTTTTATTTTTGGTCTTATTGTTTCATTGGTTTATATCTCGAGAGGTGATTGTTCCATTGATATTGACAGAGGTACAACAGTAAGAAGTCAATGGCAGGTAGCAGCAGAGCAGCGGACTAGGTGAGAACCACTGAACAAGACTGAAGGAGGTCACAGAGCTGAGCATGATATATTTTAAGCCAAAACTGTGCTTCTTTGATTTGTCTAACTATTGCAGCTTTTTAAATTTTCATTCAAATATATATATTCTTGACATGTTTATTAAATTTCTTAAGCTTTGGGGTCAACTAACGTTTGTTGTAGGCATTTAATGTATAGCTGACAAAACCCCTGGTAGGTGCTAATGATCAATGTGCATATTACATATTGGATGAAAAATCACTATTTACATTCCAACAGAGTACTTTTGTTGGATATGTGCATCTTGGATATTTATGTATACCATCTTTTTTAATGTTGACTGGCTTGATATGCACCTGCAATTTGCACATGTTAAAATATTTTCAAAAATTATGTGGAATTTATTTTTAAAATATTAATCATCCCAGCAAGAAAGTGGAATATGAATTTGCATACTGATAGTAGCAATAGCAACACAGTCAAAAGTTTAAGAAAACTGTTTGCGAGCTATAAAGGAATTCATACTATCTTGAGAAGTTGGACATGTTGAATGTGGTCAAAATCAGGCCGTCTCATGTGCATTTGTGGAGCGAGCATCCCACATGGGGACCTGAAATTGATTATGGGAAGTATCTGCTTAATCATCAATTATTTGGATTACATGAAGTATTTTCTTCAAAGAAGCAACAATAGCGTTTACATTGCGAAAAATCTTGTTTTATGTTTTATGTTTCAAGCAGCAAACTTGGCAGAATCATCTCAGGATATATAGGATTATGAAGCAGCTCCATATGAACTACTCGTACTGAAGACCTGCCAAACTCTTTCTGTGCATGCTCATGAACTTGGCCACAAATTCTGCATATAAAGTTGGGATTAAACTTAGTAATGATTGCTTTGTGTGGCATTACCAATGATTGTTTTAGACTATTTTAGCCATTTTACCTTCTAATTTGAGCAAAGCAGTCGATCCTGTTGGGATCCTTTTATCCTATTGACAGAACAATAACTTTGGGTCACTTTCTAATCATTGGCAGCATAAATTATCGGAAAGAATATCATGACTTACATAATAAGAATGCCAGTAATAAAGCTCCCTTCTTGAGCTACCCTCCACTGCCTGAAGGAATTGTTCAACGAGCTTCTGATTTTCGGATTCAGCAGTTCTTAGCACAAATGTAAAGGTTGCAAACAATGGAATAAAAGAAAGATTATCAAATGAATTACCAGGAGGATCAATTTGGGATGAACAAAATCCAACAGAAGCTTTTGGAACTTTCCCCTTACCATAAACAATCTGTCAGAATTCATATTGGGAAACATTACCAGATCAGGTAAGTTTTATTCTGTCATTTTGCATCTAGTCTTCAATGGCCAGCCGTACTCCATTCTTTCAAAAAATAAAATGACCAAAAGCAAAGAAGGATACCTATTCGGTGAAGGATCAGCCAAGATCTCTGCTGCAAGTTCTACCAAGGCCTCTTCCCATCCAGATGGAATGGGTTGGTCATCAGCAAAAGGATAGCTGAAAAAACAAACTCAAAAAGATATATTGATATGTAAATAATTTGTTATTTTTTGAATTTTATACGAAAATTATTATACTTGTGTGCTTTGCATGCTTCAAGATTCATGATTGCTCTTCTCAAGTTCTGCTTTGATTTGGCAGCGATTCTAGCAGCAAATTGCATTGGTAGATCAAATTCTTCTTTTCTAGCTATCTGAATGAGAACCTCCATGATCTAGGAAATAGAAAACAATTAAAGCGATCTTCTTAATTATAAGCATATACGAAGCAAAGTAGCAGACTACTTACTTCATGAGTAACAAGTGCATCAACCTGAAGAACTTTGCAGCGGTTGGTTACAGATGGTAGCATGTCTAAATCATCTTCACAGCAGATTATGAGTTTACAAGCGTCTGTGTAGCAGTCCATTATCCATTTTATCAAGTGTTGAATATTCTCAGCTGCCTTGTCGACTTGATAAAGAACTAGTACTGAACTTGAGAAGAAAATTTGTTGTTTCAAGAACATGAATCCAAATCCAATTATTCAGGAAAGGAAATGCTACGTTTAAAAAGAATCGACCTTTATAATCTGGCTTGAAGGTAACGTTGCTGACTTCAGGGACCATAGCATAGTTGTTGCTAATATCCTTTACCAAACCCATTAGGGCATATTTAGCATTTAATTCAGAGTTTACATTGAGTTCCACATGGTGAGCACTGGATGTTATTGGGACAGCAACCTGCACTGCCTTTTGTTCCTGTTGATGTACATGTACAAACTATCAGTACATAGTCGTCGAATTTAGACAATGATCATAAATTGGTAATGATAACAAGATTAGGATCCTAGAACATACCTGAACCTGGAAATATCTCAAGTCACATGACATCTGCAAGACGAAGAACTTTAATTTGTCAGCTTAAGGTTCAATCCACTCACAAAACAGTATTTTTGGAAGGAAAAAAACCTACATTTCGACATGTGTCACCAAAGATTTCACATAGAAGTGCCCTTGCTAGTGATCTCTTCCCAGAACCAGATGGTCCCTTCAACAAAATGTGAGGAATATTGGTGTGAGCTGCCTGCAATTACACAGACAGTATATAGTAATAAGCACTGCTCATAAATAGATACTTGAAACAGTTTTAGTTCTGGGTTTAACTTACGAGTTGCTTGAGAAGTTGAGCTGCTTGTTTGTGGCAAATAAATCCATTCAAAGAACTAGGCTGATGTTTATCAGCCCAAAACTGTCTCAAGCATTCGACCACGAATGCCTTTTCAATGAATGATGCTTCATCGAAATATTGTTTCTCAGGTGATCTGCTAGTCCTGCAAGGCCCTCTTTTCATACATGAAAACCAGCTTTCTGCTTGGCTTTTCTTCCTATTTTCTGTGAACTTTTTCATGCTTGCAGTTGTTCTCCTGCTTGAATTGCTCATTTTACTAATTTCACTGCTAAATTTTGCACTGCCTGATCCACCTCCAACAAAGCTGGACATCATAGTGGTTCGTGAACTCGAATTCATCAAAGTTCTTGTGGGATTATGTTCATGCTTGGCATTAGTATCACTTTCCCGACGAAAACTAGATTCCGTTGGGGGAAACCTTGGAGACCTTGGGGCAATATTGGGTTTATCCTTATGATTCTTCTGCATCATTAAGGCTGCGTGATCGCAAGAAAAGAAGATATCACCAGGTGAAATAGACTCCGTGCTTTCAAAATTCGGAGCAGCAAACATAGAACTTTTAGAACTCTTAATGTTAGCAACCGTCTCATTAATTTCACCAACAGAAGGTGTTTTTGGTTGAGAACCTTCTTTCTCTCTTTGTTTATTAGTCATGCTTCTTACCAAAGGCGATACAGTTCTCTCCCCCTTATTCTTTCCATAACCATGATTGTGATCTTGCTCCTTCTCCCGGGTTCTCTGCCCTGGTGCAGTAGCTGCTCTTCGACTATGGCACGTTCTCTCACTTGCTCTACTAACTTCACCAAATTGCGAGAAGGAGCCTCGTTCCTCTCGAGTTGGAGTTCTATGATTTTTCCTTCTGCTGGAGCCTACCATCTCATCATTGTTATGTATATCATGCTCTTCTCTTCCAGGTTTAAAAGGCGAAACTTGTCTTCTATGCTCGGATTTTGAGAAAGGACTGACATTTCTACGAACTGAAATTGGTGAAACTGTTCTACCATCACCATTTCTGGCTCTGTATGTTGACTTGCTGCTGTGACTCCTCCAAGGTGGACTGACAATGGACTCCTTTTTCGGAGAAGAATCATCAATTTTCGGTGAAAGTTTCCTGCTCTGTCTTAAAGGACTTATGTTTCTTGTTGAATTCAATCCCATTTTGAAATTGTGAGGATCAGAAGTACCATTCATGTGATCATGATCAGGCGGTGGACTTTCTTGCCAATCTGTTTCTGTATCAGAAGGTTCATAACCACTTCGCCTTTGCTTGAAGGATTTAGAAGGAAAAGGGTGAGAGCTTCTGGTGTATCTCAATGAGATATTCTCCATTGAAACTCTTGTTCTTGTGAATAGAACTAAAACTAAAAAGCTTTCAGGAATAGGCAGTTGAGATCAAAATGCAAGAAAATGCTCAGAGTTTTAAGGAATATACGATGGTTACTAAGTAAAAACATCGTTGAAGACAATGCACAGTTTGTAGGCATAATATTCGTGTACAGCAACAAAAAACGACAATCAAAAGTTGGTTGTGTTTCCTGTAATTTTTAAGCTGATGCTTGTTAAGAATGCTTTGTCATTTTGTACTCTTTAACATCTTTTATCAGGTTACAGCTCATGTTACTGCTAGGCTAAAAATATAAATATTTTCCATTGATTAGAATTATGAACCATATAATTTTAGCAAAAAGCTATAAAGGAAAAAAACAAGATATGTTTTGTTTTGCTGAATCTAAGGTAGCTTTTGGGAGTGTTCCCAGGACTTGGGATCCTAACTTCCTTGGCGGACTAGTCAAAATTCTGGCATATAAAAATTGCTCAAGAAAGCATGCACTATTTAACAGGTTTATGATTTTTTTTTTTTCAGAAAATGATTATCCCAATAATTTATAATTGTGCTATCACATCTCTATTTCATTCTCACTTTATTCATTGTTCAATTATTCTTTATGGTAATAAATATTAATTATTGATAAGGATTAAATTATCATATGCCAGTCCTTGCGTTTAGTCATGGCTAAGCCCATCAAGAAAGTCCAATCAACCTAAAACTTGGATAATAATCATGATTAATCATAAGTTACAATTCTGTTACAATTGACAATGATCAATGGTAATATCTGGAATTCTAGAAGGCCCAAAACAGAGATTTAGGCAAAAACTCATATGATGGGAATTCCATTCGACATATGCAAACGCCGCAAACCCGACATGTCTTACAAGATTTCGACTGTGTCAGAAGAATTGATATCATCATCATTAAGTGCCTACTAGATCACTCGAGCATACCTATCATGATAGTCACATCCTACATAAGTTACTTAATCCCCCAAAACTTGAGGTACGTTGGGACATTTTTTCTCTTCCTTTAACACTC
Source organism: Excoecaria agallocha (assembly GCA_037975025.1). Taxonomy (NCBI): domain Eukaryota; kingdom Viridiplantae; phylum Streptophyta; class Magnoliopsida; order Malpighiales; family Euphorbiaceae; genus Excoecaria; species Excoecaria agallocha. The sequence continues at coordinate 63,595,456 of CM075811.1, read as the reverse complement.
CTCAAAAGGTTTTAATAAATATATTAACTTAAGCTTTGGAGTTTACATGTCCGGCCCGATCGAGATCTTTTCATTTCAGGTCTTCTAGGGTGTTTTCCGCTTAATCAGTCGGCGTTCCACTCGTTTTGATATTCTTGAGATTATCATTTGGTGCTTTCATTGAGAGTGTAGATGTACTAGTAGGGATCACATCTTTGGGCTCTTTCGATCACGTTGTTTCTGTGACCGTTGGAGTTTCTATTGATGCTTCCCTTTGTGACGTTGTTGTTCCCTTAGTCGAGTCCTTGACTCTGAAGGGTTTTTTTTTTATCTTATAAGCTTGGCTCTGATTTTTCCTTTAAAGACAGTAAGGTGTTAGATTTTACCAGATGCTTCTTCATTTCCAATAAGGATATGAGGGAAATGAGACCGATTCAATCGCTAGTGGAGGAGTTTAACAATTTTTACCACTGTTTTGCTACTGTGAGCTTATTCTTTTTTCTGTTTCTTTTTGCTATTTTCACTTATTACTGTATTTATTTCCTTCTTTCTTTTCTTTTCACTCTCTAACTCTATTTTTTTAGGCTACTTAAAGCGTTGTTCATCTTTATGGCAAAAATATAGGATGGCAGGACAAACTTTAGCAAGCCATCTGATCAGAGAGGGAATTAGCGAACAAGATTGAGACACTAAGGAAAAAGCACGATGCTGATCTTCAATCACTTCGATTGGAGTAATTTGCACAGGTGGCGAGCCTTTCGAGTCAAATCGAAGAACTTAAGGCCAAGGTGGCTTCTTTAGAGTCTGCTAATGCTACTGCTTTGAGATCTCATGAAGAGGAGCTATTGATGCAAAAGAGCCAATTCATAAAGTAGATGGCTCAATTGAGAGAGTGAACGTCCACAATCATGGAAAAACACTCGAAATCTAGAGCCAAAAATTAGAGTAATAAGGATAAAAAGCGATGGAGATTCCTCACTAAGAGAGAATCCCGTAGATCCCTTGTCGGATCCCTACCAAGGTTTTTACGGGAACCAATAATAAAAACCCATGAGGGTAATCCATTGCCCAGGTTCAACGATGAGCTCGTAACTTGACAGGACTCTGCTCCGATAATAGCAAAAGATCTTAAAGCCATTCTAGGTGACTTTACAAAGCAAATATTAGAGAAGATAAGGAAGGCCAAGTAGTCCTAAACCTCTTATAGAGATATAAAGGCAAAAAGTTACAGAATGTACAAACCACGATACACAACGGTCAGAATAAAAGAACAAAGAAGTAGAACAGGGATACGATCTAAATTTCAGGAACCCCAAAGGAAGAAAGGAAAAGAAAAAATGTACGAAGAAGGAGATGACAACCATAGTACTACAGGACATTCTTCCCTAGCTGACACATATGATAGCCTTAGTCACATGTGTACTCCTAAAAAGAAAAATCACACAACTTATATATTTAGGCGATGAACCTCCCTGGAAGCTAGTGATGGTTTAGAATTTACTTGTAATCCTTAAAGGAAGACAGTGAGGAGAGTAAAAAAGAAAATGAAGAGAATCAGCTAGGCAAAAATGAATAATGGTTCTTGCAGCAAGTAAAAAAATTCAGACTTGGCCATCTTAAAAAGTCAATTTTCGAAGGAAATACAATCTTTCCTTTTAGCCAGAAGATTAGCGAGACTAGACTGCCAAGTGGATTCAGAGAGATAAAAATGCCCCGATATACAGATAAGTTCGATCCCAAATGTCATATTTTTGAATATCTAACCTATATATAGATATATTCTTTTGATGATAGGGTATTCTGTAGGGTATTCCCAACTACTCTTGTAGGTGACACTCTAAATTAGTTCCATGATTTACCTTAGAAATTAATCCATACTCTTACACAGCTTAGGGATCTATTTGTCACAAGATTCATAGTATAAATTAGAACCCCAAAAAATGTTAATGACTTGTGCAATCTAATATAGAGGCTCGATGAAAGTCTAAATGACTACATCGAAAAATTCCAATCTCTAGCAATAGAAATAAAAGATCTACACCCTGGCACAAGAGCGCACACATTAGCAAAAAACTCGACATGCCTGTAACTATTCAATTCCATCATCACTCGTACCCTGATAGATTTTATGAAATTGATGGATCGAATAAATCGGTTCATCCAACTAGATGATGCCTTAAGGGCAAGCGAAAGATTAATGGAAACAAGCAGAGTTTAACCTATCGGATGGAATGGTCTGAAAATATGAGTCCACCGATCAGAGAGATCGAGAGGAGAAATGGAATCCCTGAAAGAGGAAGCTGTTCAAAGAGGTATGGAAGGAAAAAAGAAAATGAACATGGCAGGAGTGAGCAGCATGCAATGAAAACTTTCACTCCATTAAATGCTTCCCCCTTGTAAGTCCTAATGTGGATCAAAGAGAAACACACCAAGGTGAACTAGCCTTGAAAAATTCCAGAGTGATCCTACAAAAAAGCTCTTTAAAAAGATTTGTAGGTCCCATATCAATGAATACTTTTAAACCACACCAAGGAAAAGTTCGATTGGACTTCAATGATAAAGATGTGGGGAGGAGAAGACCAAAAGGTTATCCTACGGGGAAAGTATAAGCAAAAGGAAAAAAAAGGCAAAGGCATATATTTTTCAGCTTCTTCTGAAAAATTACAATTGGTGACCATTTCCTCCAACGATGCAAGAGATTTAAAGTTTTTCCATGAAGATGTTCTAGTGGTAGAAGTGAGCATTAGAAACTATCATGTTAAAAGAATCATGGTAGATAATGGAAGTGAAGTTAATGTCTTCACTTTGGAAGCCTATCGAAAAATGAGACTGTTGTAGACACTTTGACTCAAGGTAGCCTAGATTAGGGTTACTCGATGATGAAAAAATAATATATTTCTGATGAAGAGCACGAATCTCAAAGCTCTGACCTCGATTTTTACAAATACTTTGTGGTTTTCTGAGTTTTTTGAGAGGTTTTAGCAAAGCACTAAAAACCTTATTTTTGACCTTTAACAATGACAGATAGACGTCTATCATAAGAGGGATGGTCATCTATAGCCATCTCCCTCCGATCCAAATCAAATTAGGGGCATTTTTGTAAATTTTAGGAAATCATATGAGGGACAACAGTCTATCAATGACAGACGCCTGTCTGCGGGATAATTTCTAAATTTTTCACGCTTTTAGTTTTAAAAATAGGTAGGATTGGATTTGATTGGATCCAAAATTTAGGGGTATTTAATCCTTTTATATCTAAAGAATCAAAGTTAGAGTGAGGATCCAGCTCTTCTCTAGATATAAAATGTAACACCCTTACTTTTACAGACCTACAGATTTAAACGATTGGCCGAATTTTTTTTTCTTTTCTTATCTTAAAAAAATCATATACTTAATTCCATAGTTCCTTAATTACTAATGCTTATCCATTAATCAAGTTTATAAGTCCAACTCATCGCTGACCCATAACTGTCTAATTTTACTATTTATTTTACAAAAATTCAACAATATAACAATTATAAATTTAATTAACCCCCTGAAAAATAAATGATTATACAGCCCCTCAAGGGTACAACAATTTATAAACAATATATACTCTTCTCATCCATACATACATTCTCAATTGTCAAACCAAACTACTCAATCAAACCACTACCTGCCATAAGCTCTAAAAAAATTTATGGACATATATTATTTCATTTCTGTAGTCATTTTATGGCTTAATTTCATCAAAATGCACAAAATATACTTTTGTTTTCTTTGATTATCAATTCGGCCACCAAAGGAAAGTTACCATACATATGCTTTTAAATCAAATTAATCTTTCTAATAGGCTTATTCAAGATCTTATTTTAATATTCTAATGTCAATTTCAATTATACATGCTTTCCCTAAATTTTTCCTAACTTACATAAAGGAAAATTATGCCACATTAAGGAAAATATGAGGATTTATTAACCACTAACCTTTCTACTTGCCTTAAGCTTGCCTAGACTTCCTTTTTCTTTTCTTTTGCCTTGGAAGCTTGTCTTTCTTATGGCTTAATTTCATCAAAATGCACAAAATATACTTTAGTTTTCTTTGATTATCAATTCGACCACGAAAGGAAAGTTACCTTACATATGCTTTTAAATCAAATTAATCTTTCTAATAGGCTTATTCAAGGTCTCATTTTAATATTCTAATGTCAATTTTAATTATACATGTTTTTCCTTAATTTTTTCTAAGTTACATAAAGAAAAATTATGCCAAATTAAGGAAAATATGAGGATTTATTAGCTACTAACCTTTCTTTTTGCCTTAAGCTTGCCTAGACTTCCTTTTCATTTTCTTTTGCTTTGGAAGCTTGTCTTTCTCCTTGTTAACCTACCATGGAAGAAGTTTCAAGCCATCAAAATCTTAATTTTTTGATCTCAAATGCTTAAAATAACACCATAAATGGACTCTAGTTACCCTAAACTACTTGTAGGCACTTTAAAACCAAATTAAACTCATGATTTTCACTTAGATCAAAATGACCCCCTAAGCTTTTCACATATTTTTCTCTTGCTTAAATTCTTCTAATCAAAGGTTATATGATCAAATAATCTTCTAGGGAGATGAATTACCACTTATGATACTTGGATTTAAAGAAAAATAGAGAGAAATTTAAAGAAATCTTGAGAGAGAGAGAGTGGTTTAGCCATGAAAGGGAAGAGAAGAGCTGAAGGAGATGAGATTAACTCTTCAAAATATCTGCTTCCCTTCCCTTATATAGTGGCTGAATTGGGTTGGACCTAATCAATTAGTTTAGGCCCAATAACCCAAAATCAAATCCATTTTGTCACTTTCCTGTAATTCTCTCCCTTCCCAAATCCAAATTACTCTAAACTCGATTCCATAATTCTTATCATATCAAAAATAGGCTATATACAAAATTTCAGTCTAATTGGAGTTAGTTACTAGTTTGATTCTATCAGCTCGATCTGATTAAACCATTATCGGTGTTACCGAAAAATTTACTTTTCGTAACCAAAATATTCTACACATCATTTTAGTCACATATGCAATTTCTAGCAATTTTTAGACTTCATTTGATATTTTTAACGGTCCGATCAAATCTATATCAACCTAGTTACTCTATAAACCAAACTGCTCTATTTTTTTATATTTTTGACTTTTGAAAGTCTATTTGACATCAATTTCACTTCAAATTTCAACCCTGGACTAACCATGATCAATATTTTATGATAATCAAATAAACTATTTTCACCTCTAGATGTACTTTTCAGTCCCAAAGCACTGTTTACTATCGAAAAATACTTTTCACGGCTGACCCGGTATTCAGGCCATTACATAAAAAGCCAAAATTAAGGTGTTTTGAGGGGAGTAGAGAGATAGAAAATTTGAAAGGGGAACAATGCTTTTGAGGGAGAGAAATTAATTTTTTTTCTCTTGAAATAAAGTTTCAATGCAGATCACTCACACTTAAAAATCTTTTTGTTTTAGAACACAGAAATAGAGGATTGGAGTCAAGATTTGGCATTTCTAATTTAATAGAATTGATAGTATCCTGAAGGTAATATTTTAGGTAAAGCTTTCTCTCTCTAGTTCTTATCACCATTATATAAACATGTTTATGATACCATAATGTATGCTTTTATGTTTTTTTATTTGAATCTATATGATTTTTTTTCAGATGCCATGATGATTTGAGATTGTCTAATGTGTTAGAATAACATGCTAGGGTTTATTTTCCTCAATAAATGTGCATTTGATTTTTTATGTTGAAATTCTATTTTGCATGATATTTATTGTTATTATTTGATTAAAAGCATATTTTAAATGTAATAGTTAGATTTGGCATGCGTTAGGATCATATGATTGCATATTTAGGATGCAGTTATGTTTTCAATGTCTTAGTTTAAAATTTGCTTTTTTCTGTCTATCTTTCAAATGATAGATAGGAAAAAAGCATCACGGATGGCCATCTATCAATGCGATAGACAGGATGTCATTATGCTTTCTCCTCATCCTATCTCTCCTCTTGCCTGGGGCATCCGTCAGTCTCTAGGGGTATATATGGCTTGATTTTCACTTATTTTTACATATTTTAATTATTTTCCCTTTTGAATTATGTCGTTTTCTTTATTTATTCTTGTAGATTTGTTTTTGTATCATTGTGAGTGTAGTTTCTTGTTTGTATTCATGTTTTTTTTGTATGATTATTATTTTAAGTTTTTTTATGTTTATTTACTTTTAATATGCTAATTAAATTGGTTTCCTTGTGTTTTGTATGAGCAAATTATTTTATGCTTGTTTTGGAGCTTTCAATGAATGATTACGCATTAAAAGGCATGCCCCAATTGATTTTTTCATTCTCTCCCCCTTTTTTATTTGCATCTGGGTCATTTTTTTATTTAATTTTAATATTATGCTTATTTTTCTATGTATTTTCTCTTTAGGGATGTAATAATTTAGTAAAAAAATGAGTTTTTTTAGCACACTACCTCAACCAAGCTGCTTAAAAGGTTTTGTATTTAATTAATTGGATTTTTCTACTAAAAATGGATCGATATCTAATTTTGACCCAAAAATCACATAATAAAATGAAGCCTCATTCTCCATAAAATTGGGATTACTCATATTGTATTTTCATAAAAATCAAGTTAGGCTTTCCATTCTTTTTTTTGTAAAATATCATTTATAAGGGAACCAATATTCTAAAAAATTCAATTAACTTTTCGTTTAATGTATTCTATTTCATTCTTTATATTACTATTTTCTTTGGGATGATTTGCTTATGTAATAATTAGTAGGCTTATTTTTTTTATTTTCTACTTTATTTAATTGATTGAATGTTTATCTATATTTATCACAATACATCATATGAGAAAGGTGGTAGTGGATGAATGATAAAAACTTGATCATAAGAAAACACCTAACCAAGATGCAAACTAAGAGTGATGTCCTGAACACCGTTCTCTGCTTGGGCATTAAGAGGTTGAGAACCATTTTTCAACATTTTGTTGGATGGAAACTCTATGATACCTACCTCTTTAAGCCCACTTTAGACACTTTTGTAGGTTGATTATCAATAATAGATGGGGCCTAAACCTTTTTTATTGTGAAGTGGTAAATTTATGAGATATAGCGAGTCTCGATTCGATCTTGGATCATCAAAGTAGGCCTTTGAGAATCTAACTGAAAATGAGCAGGCTCCTGGTTAAGTTCCTTATAATCAAGGCTTTCTTATTAATCCTATCTTGCTTTGAAATTACATTTATGCATTCATGCTAGAGCCTTAGAATTAAGTTAGACATCCTTTTTCAACCTCTATGCTATCCTGATGTATTCCTTACATTCACTCAATGTAGGGAGGCATCAAGGAGACCCACTAGCTCAAATCTAATATCAAATGGTATATGAAATGGTGACCCATCAGTCGTTATGATTGTTATGAGGTAGACCTATTGGCAAGGACCATGATTGGGTAGCCCTACAGTTTCATCACCTTGTTTCAAGATCATGTAATGACAATAACTACTGTTCATAGGTTGTATAACCATAATAACTTTTACTTGTTATGTGGGCCTTTATGTATTGACCAAACTCAAACAAATTAGAAGTGTACCAGTCAAAGGCTACCATACCCCGTGGACCTAACTCAATCTGTATAGGTTAGTCAAAATACATAATGGCCAAAAACTCATATGCTTGCGCTTTTAATTGAGAGAGGTTATGCTGCCAATTTTTTTTGTTGTGCACCATATATGTCCATTGGATACCCTATTGATCCATGGGCTAAGCTCACCTAGGATAGAGACTGCATGACCTCCAGTGTGGGAGTAATAAGGTTTGAAGGCTTTATCTATACTTGTATGTGTTTGTGATTGACGTCTAACGAAAGCATTCATTACATTCATACATCATATATATACCATGTTCATACATCATTCATCATACATCATTACTAATGTTTGATCCTTGCATCCATCATAGCTTTATTTTGGTGGTCTAGACAAGTTAGACGATCACCTTGTTCGGAGATCTATGTTTGAGCTGCTAGGGTTGAAGTTAGAATCAAGTTCAGGGTTAGAATCAAATGTTAGTTTTGAGTTGAGTTTGAGCTAATTGTTGGGAAATAGTGAAGAAATATATTCAGAGATGGATGATGAGGAACTAAATAAGATTAGAAGAGTTGTAGATAAGGCAAAAAAGCTCACATCTTTAAGGGAAAAAGTTAGCTACTTTTGTTTCGGGACATTCACTGATAAGAGATGAATTGGATTAAAGGCTTGATAGGAGGTTCCAAGATTTTAAAGAGAGAATAATGGCTATGATTAGTGGACTAGTGGCTTTTTCAACACAAAACACTATAACTCAGCCTGCAACCCTTACTTGTAGGACAGTAAAGCCAACTCACATTAGTGATGCTACCATGACAGATGTTACTATGCCTTGAGGTCCATCAAGGAGGGAAAAAGAGGTATAAGCTAGAGAATGGTTATATTGGAGAGAATGATGAGGATTATGACCCTTTCATGATGAATGTGAGAAATAGAGGTCCTAGTGCAGAGGATATAACCTTCAAAAAAATAGAGGATAATGTCAAAGCCTGAACTATCTAGATTTGATAGTACTTTTGATCTTTTTACACATGTTAAGTAGTATAGCCTAATCATGAAGGGGACCACCCTAATTAGGAATTAAAAGGTGAAATATTTTTGTCCAAGCTTAACAGGTCCAGCGATTGACTAGTATCATAGGTTGGACATGGGCATAAAAGAAGATTGGGACTTGTTGGTTGAAGAGTTCCTCAAGTAGTATGATTGTAGTACAAGGATGGAGGTCACTTTTAAAGACCTTCAATTGCTCCAAAAATATAATGATGAGTCCTTCCACAACTACTTAACGAGATGGAGGAATAAGGTAATAGAGATAAAAGGGAAGCCAGATATAGTTGACTTGATCAAGCTTTTCATTTGAAATGTAAGTCCCTACTTAAGGGATGACTTAAACATAAAAGGATTGAAGATTTGGGAGTCTTTAAAGAACATAGCCATAGAAGTTGAGGGAGAGCATTTGGCTAAAAAGGCTAACAATAAAGGTGCAAGGAGGAATTTGGCAATAACAAGACAGTTAAAAGTAGTAGCAGAGCGAATAAAAGTGGGAAAATAGTTGAAGTGTCTTCTATAAAGGTTAATCAAAAGTACTACTCCAACCTTAGCAAGTTGTTATCTTGGGTTTTAGATCGATTGTGCAGGGAAGGAAAGTTACATCCATTGCTTTCAAGATTTGCTAAAAGCCAAAGGATACCCTATCATAGAGAATACCATTATTGTGCTTACCATCAGCACACAAGGCATCTTATTAATTCTTGGCACACCTTAAGAAAAATGGTTCAGGATCTGATAGATAATAAATAGATTTTAAATCTTGGAAAGAGAGAAAAGAAAAAAAGGAGGGTACAATGCCTTATCACCTCTAGTGTTCATGATTTGGTCGAATTTACTCGAGTGGTATGTGATGAGAGACCTATATAGGAATAAGTACTTGGTTGTTACTCGTTCCACCCCTAAAGTAACGAAGCCAAGTGAAGAAAATTAGCCAGTTTTAATGATTGATTATTGGGATTCTCCCACCAAGAGTGAGGATAAAGGGGCTATGGTGCCTATTGATATATGGAGTTCAGATTCTAAAAGTGAGAAGAAAGTGATGGAAAAAAAAGTGAAGGCAGTCATTAGAAATGGAAGGAAAACCCCTAAAATTGAGAAGCAACCAGCTCCTACTGCAGTGCCCATGGAGAAAAAGATTGAGAAGAATCAAATAATAAAGCAACTTAAAAAGACAAAAGCCCGAATTTCTATATGGGATTTATTAAAACAGTGTTTATCGCACAAGTAAAAATTAATGGAAAACTTGAGTCTACTATTGCCACTACAATTTCCCCATATGAATTGCTAAATCTAGACAGAGTTTAGAATTGAGATCTAAGTCAGGTGTAGATAGCGTTTAAAAAGAATTTTCAAAAAGGTATTCAGAAAAATAAGAAAGGGAGGTCATATCTTAGCTCACTCCCCTTGTTGGTTCCTCCGATTCCTAAGATACCGATAAAAGCATGGATGATGTTGAGAGGAAGATGATGTCAATATTTGCTAGTCTCACAGCTAGTTTGGCCTCAATCTTTGTTGTTTAACCTATTATGCTAGCTGTTGCTTAAGTTAAAGTGACTTTTATTGGGATAATTCTAGCAACATCTATTGTGATGACCCCATTAGTAGTAGATATTAAAAATATGGCTCTATAAGTAGTGGAAAGAGATATCACTTGAGGTGGTCCCAAATGTGTTTTTATAACCGATAAGAAAAAAGAATTGTGAGCCCTTCAAATACAAAAGAATCTCATCCCCAAGGAGAAAAATCCTGCTGTAAAGAATATGTAAGAAAAGCTGGAGGCTTTGACTAAGATGTTATCAGTTGCAAGAGGAGTCAGTCTTGAGGATATTGATGTAGATGGGGAATATGCTTTGCCTAGTCGATTCAAGATGCCTAATTTGATGAAGTTTGATGGCACATCTGACCCATTAGCTTATGTCAAGTAATATATTTTGCTCATGAAAAGAATTACCCTCACTAAGAAAAAGAAGGCGGATCTCTTTAATCCTAGCCTTATAGGCCTTACTATTGATTGGTAGCACAACTTGGATAGAAAGATTAGGGAAGATTAGGAGAGGTTGACGAAGGAGTTCTTTAGGCAGTATGATTGTAGTACACATATTTAAGTCACTTTGAAAGATTTATTGTTATTACAATAGAAACCCGAAGAGTTCTTCTATAAGTATCTCACTCAATGGAGGAATAGAGTAATGAAGATGGAAAGAAAGCCTAACACGTAGGATCATATTCATTTGTTAATTCGAAATGCTAGTCCTTACCTAAAAAGGGTCTCAAGATTAAGGGATTGAAAGATTGGGAATCCTTGAAAGATAATGAGTTCTAATAGTGGAGGTTATAGTAGCAATAAATGGAGATTTAAAAGTTTGGGTTTTGGTAAGAATGCTGGTAATGATACTGGTAGTGGAGGTAAAGTAGAAGAACTATTAAAGTGTCAGCAACAGGGGTCAACCAATGGTGTTACTCAAAATTAGGTAAGTCATTATCCTGGTGCCTTAGTCATTTGATGAAAGAGGGGAAGTTACGACCAATACCACCTAAGCCTACAAGAAGTCAAGGCCAGTCGAGATATAGGTCTAATTGGCATTATGCTTTTTATTAGCACACAAGGTATGAGACTGATTACTATCATACCTTGAAGGACCGTATCCAAGACTTGATTGATTCTTGAAAAATACTTGATTTGGATAAGAGGGAAAAGAAGAAGGAAGCTTATAATGCTGTGCTACCACCAGTATTTATGGTTAGGTTTGGGATTGCTAGAATGGTGTTGTTATTAGGGATTTGTATGGTAATAAGTGTTTAGCTATCACTTAAGGCTAGGGAAATTGGTAATGATTCAGTTACAAGTGTAGAAGGGTCAACAAAAATGGGACAATCAGTTCAATTGGTAGGCATATGGGATACAGATAGTGAAGTAGGCTCGATTAAGGAAAAAAAGGAGCTAAAGGACCTATGGGAAATGGATCAAGATGAGAAGGAAGGGATAGATGAAAAAGCAGTTTAAGCCTTCACTAGAAGTGGTAGATGATGGAATATGACATGGTATGAATGTGATGATAGCACAACGGAAAAACAAAAATGTTTATCATACATACCATACAATTCCAAAGCAAGAAATGAAAACATGCAATTTTAGGGTTGTAGAACTTACAACTTTTGATGCCTTTTAAATATTGAATTTGGTGATGGCCAGCAACTAAGATGACTTTATACACCTTTGATCTCGATCACCAATGCCAAGGAACAGCTTTTTACGCCACTCCCTCTATTCTCACACACACAATTGCATTGTCAGCTTAAAATCGAGATTGCTAGCTCTCTTTTAAGGTATTATGTAATGGCTATAGTTTGAAGCTACAAAATTTGATTTTATACTTCTCTTAGGTTGCTTTTACTACCCAAGAACACAAGAAAATGAGGAACAATCCTTTCTCCTTGTGAAAATTGGACCAAAAATTAAGAGAGAGAGATGGATGTAATTCACGCCAAAATGCAAAATGGTCACTTGCTTTTGTTTTCACGCCAAAAGGAAATTGGTGGCTTGCTTTTGTTTTTACACCAAAAGCAAATTGGTGGCTTGCTTTTGTTTTCATGCCAAAAGCAAATTTGTTTTTCTTTAGGGTTTTATTTCCTTTAATATATATCCCTTTATTTTCTTAAGTGATCAAGCTAAAATATACCACCTTAAGATAATTAATTTTAGCCTTTATCACTTATTTAAAATAAGAAATATATATTGATTAAAACACCTTAAGATAATACATTTAATCCAAGATAATCCTTTTTGATTTAATCTAAGATAAATGTAAGACATATTAATCAAATAAATCACTTAATAAAAGAATTAATCATGTGCCGAAATTCCATTGATATTATCTTGGAATTTCGGCCACACCATCCAATTATCAAGTGAATTAATTTAATTAAAATCCTTTAGGCTTTAATACTCAATTAATTAAATTAACACAAGATAATTAATTAATTAAAATTAAACCTTGTGGGCTGAATTTCTCTCTCTCATGGACCAAAGCCTAATAGCAATTTTATAACCCATTACACACATTAATTTGACTTTAATTAAAAGCCCAAATTAATGCTCAATACTTTAATTAAATATTTTAAGCCCAATGCTTTGTGTGCGATCTTATAGGTCCATTTAATGTTGGCAATGAATTAATAAATTAATTCAAAGGCTATATATATTCTCTAGCAAGATATTATAGCATTCCAAATTAAATGAAAATGCATATGGCATTTAGTGACCTACTGCAATTTTGCATAGTCCCTTACCCATAAATATCAGAATTAATATAAGGCATGGAACTAGTCATCCTTATATATATTAATTCCTTTCTTGATATTCCAGTGACACTGAACTCTCAGATAAATAATGATTATTCATTATTTCATCTCGGTATGGCCATACACTTCTCAGTTCACTGATCAAGTGGCCGATGATATTTTCTTTCTTATTGAGAGGGGTAATCCCTTCACTTCTCTCATGCTCTCTAACATGAATCAATGCATACCCAATCATACCCGTACTTGTCACTCTATTACGAGCACGTTAGGTGTATGTCAAAGTACACAGTAATTCATGAAGAGTTTCATAGAGATTTCAGGTCTAAGAACTCCGATACAAAACTTGTATATGAGAAACACTTATGACTTATACCATGTAGTGTTCTCATGAGCGGATCGTATCTAGATACCATGTTCTTTAACATGTATCTATGATCTCTGATTGACACTCTTGTCCTAATGATCCATAAGACAGAACTCATAATATCAGAGAGAGCATACTAGTCTTAATTCATTGTTATTCCCATAACAATGACTGACTAGGGATATTTAAAATGATGTCTCATTTGTTTCAAGGTCTTGCAACCATGTGCCTCACGCATGATAACTTAAACCGAAACAACACTCTTGGATAGTTTTATCAATTGATATACACAGGAACACAAAGGATAAAACAAATTCCTCATTTTATTAACTAACTGTTTTAGTGTTTTATTACAATGTATTAGGGCTAGGGCTTACACTAAGAATCTCCCACTAGCACTAGACCCAATTGGGCATAGCCCTAATACCGAACGCTCTCAAATAAGCTTCGTGCAGATTTGGACGCAACTATTTCGTCAAAGGATCTGCTACATTATCTTCACTTGCTATCTTGCTAACCTTGACATCCCCACGATCAATGATTTCTCTGATCACGTGGTACCTCCTGAGTATGTGTTTGGATTTCTGGTGTGACCGGGGCTCCTTGGCCTGTGCGATGGCCCCGTTGTTGTCACAGAAAATTTCTAATAGATCTAGGATGTTTGGGATCACTCCTAATCCCGAAATGAAATTTCTAATCCAAACAGCTTCCTTTGCAACCTCACTCGCTGCAATATACTCAAATTATGTAGTTGAGTCGGCAACGGTCTCTTGCTGCGAGCTTCTTTAGCTAACAGCACCACCGTTCAAAACATAAACAAACCCAAATTGCGATCTTGTATACTGAGTGCTGGTCTAAAAAGCAGCATCGGCATAACCTTGTATGATGAGCTCTTTTTGACCACCATACACCAAGAAGTGATCCTTAGTCCTTCGCAGGTACTTCAGAATCCTTTTTACAGTAGACCAATGCTTCTCACCAGGGTCTTGTTGAAACCTACTGGTTATACTCAGTGCATGAGCAACATCCAACCTAGTACATAACATAGCGTACATGATAGATCCAATAGCAGATGCATATGGGATTCTACTCATGTTGTCCCTTTCCTCTTTGGTTTTAGGGCACTGTTCTTTAGTCAAAGGAACTCCCAAAGCCAAAGGTATGTACCCTTTCCTTGAGTCTCCCATACTAAAATGCTTTAGTACTTTGTCTATGTACTTTTCTTGACTTAGTCCCAAAAGCCGATTCGATCTATCTTTATAGATTCGAATACCAAGTATTGTCTCGGCTTCACCTAAGTCTTTCATTGAGAAATATTTTCCAACCATTGCTTAACCTTTTGCAATGTTGGAATGTCATTCGCAATGAGAAGGATGTCGCCCACATATAGGACCAGAAATGCTACTATGCTCCCACTAACCTTTTTGTACACACAAGGCTCATCTTCGTTCTTGATGAAGTCAAATTCTTTGACTGCCTCATCAAAATGAAGATTCCAACTTCGGGATGCTTGCTTTAATCCATAAATGGATTTTTAAAGCTTGCAAACCTTCTTAGGATGCTTGGGATTGACAAAACCTTCAGGCTGTGTCATATACACATCCTCAAGTAAGTTTCCATTGAGGAAAGCAGTTTTGACATCCATTTGCCATATCTCATAATCATGATATGCAGCTATGGCAAGCAAGATCCTAATGGATTTGAGCATGACTACAGGCGAAAAGTTCTCGTCATAGTCTACACCATGAGTTTGTCAAAAACCTTTTGCTACTAGTCTACCTTTGTAGGTCTTATCAGCTTTGAGTTTGAATAGCCACTTGCATTCAATTACCTTAGCACCTTTCGGTGGATCAACCAAGGTCCAAACCTAGTTATCGTACATTGATTGCATCTCGGATTTCATGGCTTCAAGCCAATTTTCCGAGTCTGTGCTCTTAATAGCTTCTCAGTAAGTAGTAGGATCCTCACGATCTACTAACTCAATAGTGTCACTGTCAGTGATTAGAAATACATATCTCTCAATCTCCTGACGTACCCTACCGGACCTTCTAGGTTCTTGTGTAATGGGTTCTTGTTCCACAACTGGTTGTGAACTTGATCCCATTTCCAACTCATCCTCTATAAGAGTTTGTGGCGCTTGAATTTCTTCAAGTTCTACTTTACTCCCACTGTCTTTCTTGAGAAGGAACTCCTTTTCCAAGAAAACAGCCTTGCGAGCAACAAATACTTTGTTCTCGGCTTGTGAGTAAAAGTAGTATCCCTTTGTTTCTTTAGGATACCCCACAAATAAGAAGACACTGGATTTGGACTCTAGTTTGTTAGATGTTAATTTCTTAACATGTGCTTCACAACCCCAAATCCTGAGAAAAGACATATTGGGTTCTTTCCCAGTCCATACCTTGTATGGTGTCTTCTCAACTGCTTTAGTTGGAGTACGGTTCAATAGAATTGCAGCAGTTTCTAATGCATAACCCCAAAAAGAGATAGGAAGATTAGCTTGACTCATCATAGATCGAACCATGTCCAACAGAGTTCGATTTCTCCTTTTGGACACACCATTCCATTGAGGTGTTCCAGGAGGAGTGAGCTGTGAAACTTAAAGGTCACGAAGTAGCCATATCTACTGAAGTCATCTGTGAATGTCACGAAGTAGCTAAAACCACCTCTAGCATGTTTACTTAAAGGTCCACATACATCGGTATGTATTAGTTCCAATAAGCCATTAGTCCTCTCACCTTTTTTATTAAAAGGACTCTTTATCATTTTTCCATGCAAACATGGCTCGCATGTGTTCATAAGACTCTAAGTCGAATGACCCAAGCACTCCAGTTTTGTGGAGTCTTGAAATGCATTTTTTGTTTGCATGTCCTAAACGACAATGCCAAAAGTAAGTAGGGTTCAATTCGTTTGATTTAACCCTCTTTGTATTAATGTTATATATCGACTCTTTGTTTTGTAAATCAAGTATATAAAGGCCATTTTGCAACATGGCATTGCCATAAGAAATGCCTTGGCGACGAATATGAGCATTGCCATTTTTAATAACAAAATCAAATTCATCATTATCCAAACATGAAACAGAAATAATGTTTCTGCTCATAGCAGGCACATAATAACAATTATTCAAAACAATACAAAGTCCGGAAGGTAAAGTGAGGTGATAGTCGCCTATCTCCATGGCAGCAACTCGTGCTCCATTCCCCACACGGAGGTCCACTTCATTCTTCCCATGTAACCGCCTATTTCTTAGCCCTTGCACATTTGAACAAATGTGAGAACCACAACCGGTATCCAATACCTAAGTGGTAGAAATAGAAAGGTTAATTTTAACAACAAAAATACTAGAACTGGACGCCTTGGCTCCATTCTTCTTTTGTTCTTCCTTGAAGAGAGCGCAATTCTTCCTCCAATGCCCTATCTTGTTGCAATGGAAGCAAGTGCTCTCACTCTCTTTGAGTTTTGGCGCCTTGGGCTTGGATTGGGCCTGAGGTGCACTCCTAACTGACTTGGGTTTTTCCTTTCCCTTTCCCTTAGCGGGTCCCTTCTTAATTCCCTTTTGAACCATTAGTACGGGATTGGTCTTTCAAATGTTCTCTTCAGCATTCTTAAGCATCCCATGAAGCTCAGTGACTGACTTGTTCATTGCATGCATGTTATAATTCATCACAAATGGATCATAAGCAGCAGGCAATGATCCTAAGATCAAGTCAGTGGCCAATTCCTTTGGCACTAGTACCTCAAGCTTCTCAAGAGTATCAAGATACCCTTTCATCTTGAGTACATGGGTACTAATAGGAGTACCCTCAGCCATCTTGCAAGAAATTAAGGCCTTTGTTGTCACGAACCTCTCGTGACGAGCTTGCTCTTGGAACATCTCCTTGAGGTGCACCATGATCGCATAGGTCTCTTGGTCCATAAATTGCTTTTACAATTCAGGCACCATAGTGGCTAGCATCAAATAGGTCACATCATTAGAGTCACTTTTCTTGGTCTCAAAAGTTTCCTTTTGAACCACAGAAGCGTTCCTAGCATCAAAGGAACGATCCTTTCTTTCTTTTAAGTGGCTAGCATCAAAGGAACGATCCTTTCTTTCTTTTAAGTGGCTAACATTAAAGGAACGATCCTTTCTCCTTGTGAAAATTGGCCAAAATAATTAAGTGAGTGAGAGAGAGAAGTTCACACCAAAAACCTAAAGAAAAAGCTAGTTTTACATTTTTCTTTCTTTTAATATATATAAGTTCACGCAAAACCTAAAACCAATTCTTTTTCACGTTTATCTTTCTTTTAATATATATTATAAGTTCACGTAAAACCTAAAACCAATTTTAAGTTTCACGTTTATCTTTCTTTTAATATATATTATCTTCATTTCTTTTAAGTGATCAATCTAAAATCTACTACCTTAAGATAATTAATATTATCTAGAGATAATTAATTTTAGCCTTTATCACTTAATTAAAATAAGTAATATTTATTGATAAAAACTCTTTAATTATTAACCACTTAATAAATGTAACAAAAGGCATATTTATCCAAGGTCGTACAACCATGTGCCTCACACATGATAACTTGATCCGAAACAACACTCTTGGATAGTTCTATCAATTGATATACACAGGAATACAAAGGATAAAACAAATTCCTCATTTTATTAACTAAGTGTTTTATTACAATGTATTGGGGCTAGGGCTTACACTAACAGTAGAGTCATGCTTGAGGTTGAGAAGCAGCAGGAGCTTGTTGCACTTGTAGAAGAAAATGCCATGGAGGATAACGTAGTTTTGAAGCAATTTAAGAAGGCATAAGCTCATATCTCGATTTGGGATTTGCTAAGGCAATTGCCTTCCTATAAGCATAAACTGGTGGAAGTTTTGTGTAAGTCTACAGTTGCTACCATCATATCTCCTTCTAAACTATTAGAAATGGTGAAAGGGGGGTTTTGGGGAAAATATTGTGTTCAATAATATAAACCTACCCTTGGGAGGGCTGAAGTGAATGGTAAGCATACTACATATGTAATGGTGGATGACAACTCTTCTATCAATATGTGTCCCTTTATAGCAATGTGTGATTTGTGCTCAACCTCGTAGGCATCCGATTTATTCTCGAAAGCCCATTTTTAGGATATGAGACTGGATCAAGGTTCATTTAACTTTTAAAGGCCGATTGCTTCGTAATAGATAAGGATTCAACCTAATCCATGATGCCTCAGGCCTCAAAAGGCATGAAACAATATCTTGGGGTATCCCCATTCATAAGAAAGCAATAAAACATGGTATTTGAAAGTATTAAAGAATAAAAAGGATAAATGTAAAGCTAAATCAATACATAAATTAGGATATTAATTGATGATGTCCACTTTGATTAGGAGGTTGGTCCTCGCATGCATATTCGTAAAAAAATATAGTTTTGGGTGTATTTTGGATAAAAAGAATGGGATAATTGATCCTTCGTGATTTTGGAAAAAGAATCTTGTTAGTTAATTTTAAATAGAAAATCATTTGTAGATATAAAAAAAAATTCTTAATTTATATATTATTTTGTGGGTGAAAATTGGGACATTGGTCCTTTTATTATAGAAAAATCCCACTCAAACTTGTATAAATCATTTAGTGAGTTTTTAACTTATTGTTTGAATAAAAATTTTTATTTACACTAAATAAAGACATGAAAATAATAATACAAATAACATGCATAAATTAGGATATTTATTTATTTGAGAATATTGGTTTTCTAATGCATACTTGTGAAATTCTTTTGTGTGATTTTTGGAGTAAAATAGGACATTAATCCATTTTATGAGAAAAATCCAATTAATCAAGTAGAAAATATTTAAGTGTCATTTTTAATTAAAACATATAAAAAACTATTTTTACTAGCTATTACATGCAATTCAATAAAAGATATGAAAAATATTACAGATCCAAAAAAATAAATAAGCTAGAAAATAAATTCTAAACTACCCTACTTCGCCATATTCTCCGATGAGATTTGAAAGAGAGTTATGCATATAAAAAATATGACAAGAAAAGATCATTAGTGCATAATGATAAAAATGACAATAAAAGTAAAATAATAATATTAATGATAATGATAATATTAAATAATAAATATTATCATTAAAACAACAACAACAGCAGCAGCAACAACAACAACAATAATAATAATATTTGCAATAATAAAGTTAACACAAATTAAAAAATAAAAAATCATCATCATCATAATAATAAAAGAATAATTAAAAATATTAAATTAATAATAAAAATATTAATATTAATAAAACATCAATAATAACAATATTAATATTAGTGCAATATTAATAATCATAATACCATATTAAAAAAATAATAAGCAGTAACATTAACAACAACAACAACACCAATAATAATAATAATAATAATAATAATAATAATAATAATAATAATAATAATAATAATAATAATAATAATAATAATGCAAAAATAGTAATAATTATGGTAATATTAACAATAATTCATTTAAAATAGATAATAAACACATTAACAACAATAATAAATAAAATAATACTAACAATAAAAATAATAGTAAAAAATATGATGAATAAAATAAAAAAACTAATTAACACATAATTTAAAAATTAAACAAATAATTTACCAAATTAACATAAATAATTAACAAATTAACAAAATGAACAATTAATTTATGAATCAATATAATAAATGAATTCATAAAATTAACTAACAAATTAGCAATTAATTAAAAAATATTAACAAAATTAAGCTAATAAAAGAAATGAATAAAATTGAGATAGATCTAAACTAAAAAAATATTATTTACATAATTAATTAAAATTAAATGTTTAATTTTATAGGTTTTAGAGCTCGAAAATATTACCTTCATTATCGGTTCCATCATAAGATAGAAATTTGGTGTTCTGTGGCTTTTTCCCTATTTTTTTTATTTTTTGGAATTTTTTAAAGTTAAAATTATTGATTTTTCATGGGAGAATAAAAGAGAGAAAAGGAAGAAGAAGAAGAAGAAGAAGAAGAAGAAGAAGAAGAAGAAGAAGAAAAAGAGAATGTAGAAGAGAGAATGTGTGGGATTCGGCTAAGAAAAGCCATCAGTATCCCAAAATAAATATCCCAAATGGGATATGATTAAGGGAATTTTTTTTCCAGTTATTTTCCCCTATTTCTAGGTGTAAAACACAGTTTTGGAGTGAGTTATAGACCTGGTTGATGAGTTACTCATGGCCCTGGTTCGTGACTCACTCCCAGACCATTGACTTTGACTTTGCCCCATTTTTTTCAGTCGACTGACCTCTAATCCAAAATATTTTACCATTTTGAGGTCTAAAAATGCTATTTGTTTAATAAAGTGTCTTCTATACATTTGTTCCACTATGTCGTATCTTTCTAATGAATAAAAAATCACTCAATTCGGATTTGTAGATTGAGATTTATGGTTAAAATACTGATGACTGCTCATAGGAAATTTTCAGGGATAGAATTGGTGTTCTGACTTTGAAAATATGCTGGGAACAATGGGTTCATAATTAGGTCATGCTCTTTTCATAAAAGTTTATAAAAAATGAGTCTACTTTCTTTAAAAATTTTATTCAACTCAATATGAGCTTTACGGAGGGAGTTATGCCCAAAATATTATACACTGGTCAAGGTGCAGGGATAGATTTTGTTATCCATGTTCAAGCCTAATTTTGAGAATCTTAAGGAATGAAATGGGTTTAGCTTTCTCATAAAAGTTATGGATATATGTCTTAAGATTCAAATAGCTTTGGAATCATCTCATTTTAAGGTCCATAGGCTGAGATAAACTAAAACACTCCATGCTGCTCCAAGTTTTGAAACCTTATTTTCTTATTTTGCACTATTTAAAAGAGATACAGAGAGAAAAGACCCCAAAAAGAATTTTTGAATATTTAAAACCCATCAAAGAGATCAAAAAATATTTTGAAAAGCAAACTAACCTTCAGCCAAGAAGAGTTCCTTATATTTTGGAAAGCTTTATGCCAACATCTAAGGAATGCATATACTGTGTAGAAGCTAAGCCTATAGTGATTTAAGGAAAGATTATCTTAGGATTCGAGATCTTTGATGATGTCTTTGATTGATCAGCTAGAACCATCAAGCCTATATTAGGGTTTTGGGATGAAGAAGTTATAGCCAAGCTCATTGATTTGAATTTGGGTCACCCTGAGGAGGTGTTGATGCTAGAGTCATTTGCCACCAAAGCTAAAGGAAATGAGTGGATTGAGTGTGAGGCTGTGGTGCTTGAGAAGGAGATGCCATCAAAAGAAGGAGAGGCATCCTTTACTACATCAACCATTCCTGATTTGGAAGATGATTCTTTTGCTGATGTAATTTATATTCCTAAATTATTTATGTGATGATGTACCCTTTATTGCTTAGGTTAATAAAATGAATAACTTTGCTTACTTATACGACGTCTCAAATGATTACATCATACATAATCATAATCATAACTCATTCATATTTGACATTAATTTTACAAACATAACCCTAAGGAGATCTTGATCTCATCCAACATAACTCCTGAAGAGAGGATAAAATTTGAGAGAATATTAAGAAAATATGAAAAAATATTTGCCTAGACCTATGAAGACATGCTAGGATTGACAAAGATGTTGCAAAACATTCCATCCTAACATATTTAGATGGTAAGACTTAGGCCATAATGGGAAAAAAGGTAAAAGAAAAAGTGAAAAGGCATATCAAAGCAAAGTTCTTGGTCAAGGTCTAATATCCTACTTGGCTAGCTAATGTCGCTCCTATCGCCAAGAAAGATGGAAATGCATGAATGTGTGTAGACTATCAAGATTTGAACAAAGCATACTCGAAAGATGACTTTCCACTCCCCCATATAGATTTATTAGTAAATAGTGCAGCCAAATGCATGATGCATAGTTTTATTGATGGTTACATAGGGTACAATTAGATTTTAAACAGGATAATAGATTGGGTGAAGATGGACTTCATCACTGAATGGGAAACTTACGCATATAAAGTCATGACATTTAGATTGAAGAATACGAGAGCTACTTATCAACAAATGGCTACTAAGATCCTCAGTGACTTGATCCATAAAGAAGTTGAAGTATATGTTAATGACATGATGATTAAATTAGCTATAAGGGAAAGGCACTTTAAGGCTTTAAAGAAATTTTTCCAATGGATTGACAAGTACAATCTCCATCTCAATTCAAAGAAGTGTATGTTTAGGGTGACTTCGGGTAAACTGTTAGGGCATATTATCAGCCAGAGGGGGCTAAAGGTGGATCCAGATAAGGTGAAGGACATTTTGGAGATGCAAATGTCAAAGAGGGAAAAAGAGATTAGAGGGTTCTTAGGATGGGTTCATTACATTAACCAGTTCATCGCCAAGCTCACCACCATATGTGAGCTAATTTTAAAGCTTTTGAGAAAAGATTAGCCGATCAAGCGAAACATTGACTATCAGAAGGCCTTCAACACCATCATGGAATGCCTATTACACCCTTTAGTTCTCCAGCCACCTAGACCAGCAAAGCCTTTAATCCTATACATAGCAGTGGAATAGGGTTTAGTAGGAGCAATGTTAGCCGAGGAAAATGATACTAGAGACAAATTCACTATGTATGTAACGCCCCAAAATTTATAAGTCATATGAAAATATTTTAATAGGTGAATAGTATTTTGATACTGGCTCATGAGGTTCAATTATTGAGGCCCCAATGAGTAAATATGTAATTTCAAAGTTGATAATTAATAATTATTAATTAAAGTATGATCTAAGCACTAATAACAGGAAATTAAAATAAATTAATGTATAATAATCATTTGAATAATAATAATAATAATAATAATAATAATAATGATGATTAAAAAAAAGAATTTAGGACTATAAAATTTGTGTGGCCACAAATTGTAAAAACTAGAAAAAGAAAGGAATAAAAAAATAAAAAGAGAGAACGTCGATGGAGAACGGGAGAGAGAGGCGGGTGCTACTACCCTTCTCATCGTTGATCAATGGTGCTGATCACCACCGTTCTTATGGCCACTGCTGCTAACTCCCATCTTTGGACTGCTCTCCCAAGCATGGTGTCGCATCGCTTTTGTTTCCCTCATTGTAAGATCAAAGTCCACCCTCTCATGTTCTAATGAATCATAGCAGCGAACGGTGACACTACTACCACCGATCAACTCCCAACAATGAGGTAAGCTTTCTAGTACCATCCACTCCTTCTCGTTCACCAACGATTAACATATCAGACTAAGTGGACCATCGATGATTTTTATGAGATTTTGGCCAACCACAGCAGTGCTTGAGCATGTGACCACCGGAAATGGAATTTAGGGATCCCGATCTATAAAGTGGCAGTGTCGGATCTTCATTGACGGAGCTCCAATGAAGCTTAGATCAATGGTCCGGCAAATATAATGTCGGGCAGAAAATTTAGAAATTCAACACTAAATGGTATGTGATTACCAAATTTATTTCCAAAAATTTAATTTAATTAATATGTGAATTATTGGTTGGAAAAATTTAGTTTATGGTTTTTTAATTAAATTGATATGTTTGATTGGTATATGGTTATTTAATGTTAATTTTTCTCTGTGTTCATACTTAATTGGAACTAATTAATGGTATGAAAAAAATATCTGAATATGGATATTTGAAATACATTAGAGGATCTTTGGTGATTGTAGACAAATAAAATTGATTGAAATTTAAGGATGATAAGTTTATGGACAGTACAAGGTGTGTGTATGCTTTATAACTATATTATTAGGCAAGCAGTCATCGTTTCTTATTTAAATTGAGAAACCATATATATATATATATATATATATATATATATATATATATATAAGAAGTTATGAAATTTGATTTATAGTACTGCCTAAGGGAAATAGTTTAAGTCTAGTAGGTCGTACAAATATAAGAGTCAAGTTATCACTTACCTATTTAATTAAGCATTTAAAAGTGTCTATATGTGCTGGAAGCTACATTTTTTTTATATTTTAGCCTTGCTGATTATGGTTGTAGAAGTTTAAAATATTTGTTAAATTCAAATTTTAAAATTAGGAGCATACATACCTTGATCTTTGGTAAAATTGTGGTTAGTTCTGTGCCGAACTCGAGACCTTTCTTCATTTTAATAAATATACTTACATCTAAATTAGGAAATCCATTCGAAATTATAATTTGTGATGAATGTGTGATATAATTAAGATTTGTAAAGTAGATGAGTCACTACAAATATATGCATAGGGGTATACATGCATATAAATGGGTTAACTCATATATTTGATATATTTTGGGACGAAGTAAAGAACTAGTAAAAATACAAAACCATGAATATACTTATGTAAATAATTTGATCCAAAAGAAAATAATATTTTGTATAGTTTTAATGAAAAATAGAGAAAATATGGATTATATGTTGTTAATAACCGGATAACTATGTGCTAAATTGGTAATGTTTACTTAAACTGTGAGGTTTAAATGACTTTATTATTTTAATTATAAGTATGTGATTTTTCTAGGTTTGTAATACTTTGTTGTTTTATTTTGTATTATTATTGTTGGACTTATAAATATAATAAATATAAGTATTGTATAAATTATGTGTGTGTGTGTTTGTGTATATATATACACATATGTGGAATTTGAATTGAATGATCTCTGGATATTAAGATATAACTATGTGACTAGAATGATTGTAGAGTCAACAATATGACTAGTCTATAATATGATTAGGAATCTTTATGTCATGTATGAGTTGAACAATATGATTGATGAGAAATCTATAAATTGGATGATACATTGAGTTAGAAAATGTTAATTTGAATATTATGAGACTGTGACAACAAACGGAATTGAAGTGAAATAAAGAAACAATCATGAAGAAATAGAATTGTTAAATAGTGATGGAATGTATTATAAAAATATTAAATTGAAGAAACTTAATACGTATGTAAATATATCTAGTATAATTATTTATTTACATCAATGTACAGTATTATTGAAGATCATGTTTGTATGGAAAAAAATTGTGGCATAAAGTGAGTAGTACATTATGATTAAAAATATTACGATGTGAAACTATAATAATTTTAATGCCCTTAGTATTCGGTGGGTAACCAGGACTCTAGGAAATAGCTAGCTATAGGGGCACTTACCCCGAGTTATTTTGTTTTTGTACGGGTATTTTTTGTTACTGTTCTGGAAAATGTGGACTATTCTGTTAGCCAGCTCATTATAGATACATCAAAAGTAGCAGCATACCCCCTCTGTGGTATGGATATTTCTATTGACTAGATTTGCTTATCCGTTTATCTGATTTATGGTGTCCTACTATTGATAACTAGGGCTAAAATCGTAAATTACTTAAATAAATAAAGTAAAAGGATAATTACAGTATTAAAATGTAATAAATATGAATAAAATTGAAATAAAGTGAGAAATGAGATAAATTAATGTAGTAAAGCATTATATGTTGCAGGTTGAGTAATAATGCTAAAAATAAATATAATTACAAAATTCTTAATGTCAAGAAGTAACAAATGTGGTATGAATAGTAAAGTAAATTATGAAATGGCTTATGATATATAGTGTAACGAATATGTGAATGTTATAAACGAGTACTCAGGTAAATAATAAGACTTTTGGATCATAAGAGGTATTACTATGACATTAGGAATTAACATTCAAATCGACTGCTTAACTTACTTGAGTATTAAATGATTTGAGAAATGAACATATAAATATATACATGTGTGGGTGTAGATTAAGAAAACTTGTTCAGTTATTTTTGAATTTTTTTTATAACTAAACTAGAAAGTGTAACTTGTGACACTAAATATGTGAGAATCATATTGACATATAAGAATAAAGTTAAAACATATTGTATATGTATGCTTAGCATGCTAATTGATTGGGACTTATAGTAACATGTTCAAACTTAAGATGCAAAGGAGATCTAAATAGTCACATAGATGTTTAAAGATATTATAGTTAGGAAATGTGAACTTACATAGATGTTTAAATTGTGATAATATATTAAAGTATAAAGTTATGATATTATTATTATAAAGGATACTAGTATATGCATGCAAGTACACTAGATAACTAGGTTATACAGATTACCAATAAGTATATATTCATCTAAATATGCAAAGAAGTTAGTTATGTTTTTACTAGATTTTCATATTAAACCTATGAATATATGTTAATGTACTAGAACACAAGAGTTGAATAATGACATATGAGCTTGAACATGTATTGATATGTAGATGTTCTAATGAGATGATATATTGATGTGCTTATAGTTACACAACTGGTTCTAATGCATGAAAATAAGATGTACTAGATTATAATAGTACATAGATATGAATGAATATGCTTATGATTCTTTATTCCTAAATATGTTCATGCAAGTGAGTTAGAGATAAATAAGACATAAAAGGGAAGAGTAAAGAATTATAGTTGCCTATGTCTATGTCTAAGTTATGGATAGATAGGCATGCCTATAAGGGTATATTGCAGCAGCTACATGTTCGATCCTATTTGGGTCTATAGTATAGTTCGACCCTGTTTGGGTCCTCTTGACCAATCTATAGTATAGATTTGGCCTTATTTGGGTCTATAGTTTGATACCTTTGGGTATCCTTTTATACCTTTGGGTATTATAGTATCGCCCATATCCACAACCTTAGAACAGGCTTAATACAAGGTATAAGTAAAATGATATGAATAATAACATGATAGAGATGATACGATATTTCATATGTTGACTTAGATACATATCTTGACTTAGATATTGCTTTCCATGATTTATGCATAGTAAAAGGAAAACACGAAATTAGTTAAAGTTATACTTTAACATAAAGTATAGAGTATTATGGCATCACGAGCATGTGATTGTTACATAAATTACATAATGTATTATGCACTTAAGACTATAGGTTATACTTAAATGCACGTAATTATTTGACGGGCTGTTAATAATCACATTTTTGTATGCCCACTTTATTTACAGTTATGTGTTACACATTTGACATGAGTAAATTATTTTGAAAATCATGACCAATTTAGAAATAATACTACTTATTGTATGTAAGATCATTCAATGTAGGAATCTATAACTCTAGTCCACTTAGATATGATATAAGGATTGACTGCAATGTATGACAATTAAGTGTAAATAAAGTAGAAACTCACATGTAAAATCAAGAAAGAGCATAGTGATAGTAACAAGCTTGAGTCTAATAATACAATGCATTAAATATACAAGATTATAAAATAAATATAAATATGATTTAGGACTTATGAGTTTAATTAGGCATACATCTAGACCCATTTGATTAACCTAATCACATATAGACTATTACCTAGAATTAACTAGGAATTAGCTTGCATGTACACATACATATGAAAACCATGAAAATCACTAAGACTGACTAAGGATGATAAATATAAAACAAGAGAGACAAATGGATATGTATATATATGAGCACATACTTAAAAGTTATATAAATTCTTTAAAAACAATAAGAAAAGGGATAAGTAAATGGATTAGTAATAAGTGAAAAAGCTATAATATAAGTTTGTAGTATGATAATACTAAATACATGGTGAACCAACATAATTATGTAACTTAGATGAATTTTGCATATAAGAACACTGCTTTAACAAATGGATTAACTTAATATGTATGCAACCAACCAATGATCTAAGACTCTTATGATGAGGTAATGACCAACCATTATAAAAAGTGAATGCATTACACTCTGTAAGGTTATGAACATATTATCTATGGTGGATATTTTCTTATTATATGTCTAATTGTATGCACATAGGTGTGTATGTTATCGATGACTTATATGAGAGGTCATCTTAATAGTTTATATTCCTCACTAAGCTATATAGCTTAGCATCGGTGCAACACCCTAATCCACTAACCTTGGATAACCATTATTCATCATCATCATCATCATCATAAACCTAGTAAAGTCAGGCAGAAATAATAATAATTATAGAACAGGCCATAATTACATGCCACAATAAAAGAATCAAGCTTATAATTAAATAATTATAACATAAATTGCCTTTAAGAATCCTGAAATCCTCAAGGCAACTGCACCTTGCCTGATCCTCTAGAGCTTATCCTAAAACCTACACGGATAAATAACCCGTGCTAAGCTATAAAGCTTAGTGGGTAACCATAATTCTATGGACAATTTCATATAATTTTCTTCATCAAAACAAATACAACTATCACAATAGTATAAAAAGCATATAAGTTTACATTATTTATCACGCTACAATGGACATTCTAGGGAGTTTTCAACCTTAACCATCTATGCCATCTTACTAAAATTGAGAGCATTGCATAAACTATCTTTATCCATGAAACTTATTAATTAATGATCATCTTTAACCCTCTATTATTTTCCTAGGAAAAATCAATACATCTTGCAATCCTTCTATTCAAGAATACTGATGTCATCATTATATTCGTACAACCTTCAACTTATGCCATTAACCAATTTGTTACCTAACATTTGCCTTTATCATTTACTCATAGCTAAAAGAAAGTGCTCATGTTACATAACATTGCAATAGATATTGCTAGGCAAGATTTCATTACATACATTACAAACTTATCATTTTGTTCGGGTTTCTGCACATGTTTTTCTTAATGCTATATTATCATTGCACTTTAAACATCATCTAGATTCATATCATATCACGCATGGCATGTTGATTTATGTTAGAATTATACATATACACATACATATATAAATGTTCATATACATACTCACGAATTTGCAAGCCATTCAAAGGAATAGGTAATACACCTCATGATTAATTGACAAGGTCTCCATACCATATGCAAACATTTTCTAAATTTTTTCCTTACATAAATATTATTATGCATCTCATAGTTTATATGATGTTTAATTCAATATTGTAAGCTTGTGGCCCATGCGGCCTAATTATTCACCATGGAACCAACTCACACTAGCACTCATATGGTGACCTTTCTCATGGTTGATGTAAGACATCACCATCAAGTACTATATAACATGGCATTTCATTTCATAGAAATGGTTTATAGCTAACTGAAATTTAGAATAAAGCAATAGATTAGATCATTATCATGATTCCAATACATATAAGTGAGGTGATTGACTCATACATTAATTTATTTCTTGTACCATTTACATCTTTAATAGCTTGCCTAAGTACTAGTTTGAAAGGTGGATAACGGGAGCAATGGATACCCAAAGGTATCAAACTATGGATATCCAAAGATATCAAATAATAGACCCAAATGGGTTCAAGCAATGGTTTCAGCAAGGAACAAACTATGGACCCAAATGGGGTCAAATGATGGTTCAATTAAGGAACAAGACCCAAACAGGGTCAACATATAGCAGCTGTGATTGTATCACTCCAGGCATGCCTATCTAATCAACAACTGAGCTAAGACTCGCAGGCTTAACTTTTAAGGCATCTTTAGTTTAACATGTCTTTATTTACTTAGCACATCATTTGGCTTAAAGCAACTTTTCATAAAAATGTATATCATTTTTATCATACATCAATGTTGAGCTTTAGGATCTATTACATGTGGGTGCAGGTCATGTAACCATATATTTCCATCAACATCAGTCATACATGACATAGTAGTTACATGATAATGCAAACACAATAAGGTAATACTTTCATTGATCAATCTCATCATACTTAGTATTATGCATGAAGCTAATAAGGCAACTATAAAAGTGTAGTCTTGCAATTAAAGGTCTTTATAAGATTACATGCCTGTCCATATATATATATATGTTGATATATGTGTGTGTATGTAAATGTAAATGGAACTTGAATCACAAAAATACATGCTTTGTTATTCACATTTGCTCACATACATTGTTAGACTACTTATCATTGTATAGATACATCAACAATAGGACATTGCACTTACTTACCTCATTTACAGTTCTCAAAGACGTACCTTGTTATTGATTGCTGTAAGTAGCTTCCATACAATATCATAGATATTCATATCGATACATAATTAAATGAAAAACATTTAAATATCTATGATCAATATAATAAGATGAATAGTTATTCACATTCCAAGTTCGACACTAGTTCTTAATTAACCATTTAGTTCACTCTTATAGTCTATTAGATCATGGACAACAGATTATATATCCTAACGTGATCATATAGGTATCAATTCATCTTAATTGTACTTATTATCTTATAATATTTTAAACTCAGGTATGTTTATGCAGGATTATTCCATCATATATGTTATCACACTACTTGTGTGTATGAGTTTACATAATAAGGTATAAGGCAGGAGCAAACATGCATGCTCCTTTACATTAAGGCTATTCACTAACTTCCTTTATGACCTGAAGCATAACCAAGCTTCAACCATTTCATAGCTAAACATAAACTTTAATATCCCACCCATTTAAGTTAGACAATTAACATTCAACCATCCTTTTTTTAACACTAGACCACATCATAACATTTTCATGTCATTACAAGACACATCAAGTGTGTAGTAATTCGAGTAACACCATTTACTCTGCTAGGTTATACACTTTATACCAATCTTTTACGACACCTTCAATAGCATGAAATTCTTGGATTATTATGTTGTTTCATACTCTTCTTTAATTCAATATCCAATATATATACCAAAACATATTATAACAAAACCATCCTTTTTAGCATTACCATATACAACATATCTGTGACTTTAGGTGACTTAAAACTTGATTCAATCTACTCTCTCTTCATATAATTCAAATTACTATACTACTTCATCTTATAGTTATTCCTTTATAGCCATATCTCACTAAACTTTAGCAATGATAAGTCTTAAGGCTGTATTGATTCATCAATAATCAAATAATATACTAACCACCACTATAATAGATATAATCATCATGTGCACTACTTATGGTTAGTTCAATTCCCTCTAATTATATTATAGTACGAGGTTTATGATTCATGAAGGATTTATAGCTTAGAGTGTGAAGTAAAACCATTAAAAGAAATCATGCAAGTGGCCATGCAAAAGAAAAAGGAAAGGATCCCCGTGGCCAAGCAAGGAAAAAGAAGAAGAAATACGCTGCCGTGCATGGGAGAGAGACATCCCATGCGTGGCCATGCATAGGAAAAAATAGGAGTTGCGTGGCCATATATAGGTGAGGAACAACTAGTGCGTTGCCGTGTGCTTTAATGAAGAACCATAGAAGAGACACACACGTGGCCGTGTATTTCCAAGAAGAAACACACACGTGGCCATGTGTGGGAGAATGATAGGAAACCCAGGAACCCTGATTGAGCAGAGCATGAGTTTAAACCCTAGATCTCATATCCTAACTTCCTTAAATGATCATCTAAGTTTTCAATCATTAAAACTCATCTTATTTATTATTTTGAATCTTTAATCTCCACTAAGAAAACACATATAACAAATGAGAGAAAACATGTACAGTAACCCCTCATAAACAATTTTCCTGTACCTGACATTGAAGCCTCCCTCACTCTACTTGATCCATCCCTCTGCTCATAAGTTCATCCTTCTTCTTCACTTGATCTATCCACTTCTCTTTTCTTCTTACACATGGTGATAACAATAAGATCTTGTAGTCCCTCAACAAACATCACAATTAAATGAAAAGAAGGAGAAATCGTCAAGGGAAACATTACCTTATATTTTAGCTCACAAACCCTAGCTCCCTTTCTCCAAACCGTAACCATAAAGAGAGAGAGAAAGAGAGAGAGAGAGAGAGAAAGATCCCTCAAAATGCCCATCTCTATCTCTCCCCAAAACCGTAAATTATAGTGGGATAAATATCTCACCAAGGGACCCACTATACCTTTGTATACTATAATCTTCCAAATTTCCTTTTCTTACAATTTAACCTCAAGACTTCTAATTTAATTCAATTACATACTTCCTTAAAATTACAAATTACCGAATCTCAATTACACATATGCCGAAATTACAAAAATACCCTTCTAAGGACTTAACCTCGATAATTGCAAAATAATAAATTTTTACCTTAATTAATGGTAATCCTCATTAATTAACAATAATTCAATTAGGGTCATGATTGGATCCTTACAAATCACTCCTCCTTAAAAGAATTTCATCCTCGAAATTCAAAACTTGTAATCTTTATCTTTATTGCTAATAATTCTTAACTGTGCTTTAGTTATAAGCAACTATAACCATAAACATTCTCTACATGCATACAAAACTCATCATCTATAATCATATGTATCTGTCTCCGATTTCCAAATACTCTTATGCTCGTTGTATTTCTTATCCTAAGTATCTTAACAACCTTGACATCTTGCATCATCATTTATGTCAAAGATCAAGTTCACTTCTATTCATATGAACTTTTCCTCAAACATCTTAATATATAATCTAGACATACTTATAATCAATCTTATGCTATACCTCAATCTTAAAACATTAAGGCATTTGAGCACTTCTAATACCAGGAGGCAAGAGATATTGATAATTCCTTAGATATCATCTCACAATCTATGCCAAAATCTTGCTAATAATCCCATATATATATAAATCATAGGTCAAACACCTAACATAATCGTCAAAATGTATGCCATTAACAATAACACTATGGTCTATACCAATATCATCTCAATCTTCCAGAACAATTCCTTAATTTCTTATTACATAGAAAAGACTCAACCTGGGCTCTGATACCACTAACTGTAACAGCCTAATCCACTAACCATGGATAACCATTATTCATCATCATCATCATCATAAACCTAGTAAAGTTAGGCAGAAATAATAATAATTATAGAACAGGCCATAATTACATGCCACAATAAAAGAATCAAGCTTATAATTAAAAAATTATAACATAAATGGCCTTTAAGAATCCTGAAATCCTCAAGGCAACTTCATCTTGCCTGATCCTCTAGAGCTTATCCTAAAACCTACACGGATAAATAACCCATCCTAAGCTATAAAGCTTAGTGGGAAACCACAATTCTATGGACAATTTCATATAATTTTCTTCATCAAAACAAATACAACTATCACAATAGTATAAAAGCATATGAGTTTACATTATTTATCACGCTACAATGGACATTCTAGGGAGTTTTCAACCTTAACCATAGATGCCATCTTACTAAAATTGAGAGCATTGCATAAACTATCTTTATCCAAGAAACTTATTAATTAACGATCATCTTTAACCCTCTATTATTTTCCTAGGAAAAATCAATACATCTTATAATCCTTCTATTCAAGAATACCGATGTCATCATTATATTCGTACAACCTTCAACTTATGCCATTAACCAATTTGTTACCTAACATTTGCCTTTATCATTTACTCATAACTAAAAGAAAGTGCTCATGTTACATAACATTGCAATAGATATTGCTAGGCACGATTTCATTACATACAATACAAACTTATCATTTTTTTCGGGTTTCTACACATGTTTTTCTTAATGCTATATTATCATTGCACTTTAAACATCATACAGATTCATATCATATCATGTTTGGCACGTTGATTTATGTTAGAATTATACATATACAAATACATAAATAAATGTTCATATACATACTCACGAATTTGCATGCCATTCCAAGGAATAGGTAATACACATCATGATTAACTAACAAGGTCTCCATACCATATGCAAACATTTTCTAAATTTTTCCCTTACATAAATATTATTATGCATGTCATAGTTCATATGACGTTTAATTCAATATTGTAAGCTTGTGGCCCATGCAGCCCAATTATTCACTGTGAAACCAACTCACACTGGCACTCATATGGTGACCTTTCTCATAGTTGATGTAAGACATCACCATTAAGTACTACATAACATGGCATTTCATTTCATAGAAATGGTTTATAGCTAACTGAAATTTAGAATAAAGCAATAGATTAGATCATTATCATGATTCCAATACATATAAGTGAGGCGATTGACTCATGCGCTACTTTATTTCTTATACCATTTATATCTTTAACAGCCTGCCTAAGTACTAGTTTGAAAGGTGGATAACGGGAGCAATGGATACCTAAAGGTATCAAACTATGAATATCCGTAGATATCAAACAATAAACTCAAATGGGGTCAAACAATGATTCCAGCAAGGAACAAACTGTGGACCCAAATTACGATGGTTCAATTAAGGAACAAGACCCAAATGAGGTCAACATATAGCAACTGCGACTGTATCCCTCCAGGCATGCCTATCTAATCCACAACTGAACTAAGACCTGTAGGCTTAACTTTTAAGACATCTTTAATTTAACATGTCCTTCTTTACTTAGCACATCATTTGGATTAAAGCCACTTTTCATAAAATGCATATCATTCTTATCATAAATCAATGTTGAGCTTTAGGCTCCATTACATATTGGTGCAGGTCATGTAACCACATATTTGCATCAACATCAGTCATACATGACATAGTAGTTACATGATAATGCAAACACAATAAGGTAATACTTTCATTGATCAATCTCATCATACTTTGTATTATGCATGAAGCTAATAAGACAACTATAAAAGTGTAGTCTTGTAATTAAAGGTCTTCATAAGATTACATGCCTGTCCATATATATATATATATGTTGATATATGTGTGTGTATGTAAATGTAAATGGAACTTGAATCACAAAAATACATGCTTTGTTATAAACATTTGCTCACATACGGAGTTAGACTACTTATCATTGTATAGATACATCAACAATAGGACATTGCACTTACTTACCTCATTTACAGTTCTCAAAGACGTACCTTGTTATTGATTGCTGTAAGTAGCTTCCATACAATATCATAGATATTCATATCGATACACAATTACATGAAAAACATTTAAATATCTATGATCAATATAATAAGACGAACAGTTATTCACATTCCAAGGTCGACACTAGTTCTTAATTAACCCTTTAGTTCACTCTTATAGTCTATTAGATCATGGACAACATATTATATATCCTAATGTAATCATATATGTATCAATTCATCTTAATTGTACTTATTATATTATAATATTTTACACTCAAGTATATTTATGCAAGATTATTCCATCATATATGTTATCACACTACTTGTGCGTTTGAGTTTACATAATAAGGTATAAGGCAGGAGCAAACAAGCATGCTCCTTTACATTAAGGCTATTCACTACCTTTCTTTATGACCTGAAGCATAAACAAGCTTCAACCATTTCATAGCTAAACATAAACTTTAATAACCCACCCTTTTAAGTTAGACAATTAACATTCAACCATCCCTTTTATAACACTAGACCACATCGTAACATTTTCATGTCATTACAAGACACATCAAGTGTGTAGTAATTCGGGTAACACCATTTACTCTGCTAGGTTATACACTTTATACCAATCTTCTAGAACACCTTCAATAGCATGAAATTCTTGGATTATTATGTTACCTCATACTCTTCTTTAATTCAATATCTAATATATATACCAAAACATATTATAACAAAACCATCCATTTTAGCATTACCATATACAACATATTAGTGACTTACAACTTGATTCAATTTACTCTCTCTTCATATCATTCAAATTACTATACTACTTCATCTTATAGTTATTCCTTTCTAGCCATATCTCACTAAACTTTAGCAATGATAAGACTTAAGGCTATATTGATTCATTAATAATCAAATAATATACTAACCATAACTATAATAGATATAATCATCATGTGCACTACTTATGGTTAGTTCAATTCCCTCTAATTATATTACAGTACATGGTTCATGATTCATGAAGGATTTATAGATTGGAGTGTGAAATAGAACCATTAAAAGAAATCATGCAAATGGCCATGCAAAAGAAAGAGGAAAGGATCCACGTGGCCAAGCAAGGAAAAAGAAGAAGAGATAGGCTGCCGTGCATGGAAGAGAGACATCCCATGCATGGCCGTGCATAGCAAGAAAATAGGAGTTGCATGGCCGTGTATAGGTGAGGAACAAATTGTGTGTGGCCGTGTGCTTTGCAAAAGAACCACATAAGAGACACACATGTGGCCGTGTGTTTCAAAGAAGAAACACACATGTGGCCGTGTGTGGGAGAATGACAGGAAACCTAGGAACCCCGATTGAGCAGAGCATGAGTTTAAACCCTAGATCTCATATCCCAACTTCCTTAAATGATCATCTAAGTTTTCAATCATTAAAACTCATCTTATTTACGATTTTGAATCTTTAATCTCCACTAAGAAAACACATATAGCAAATGAGAGAAAATATGTACAGTAACCCCTCATAAGCAATTTTCCCGTACCTGACATTGAAGCCTCCCTCACTCTACTTGATCCATCCCTTTGCTCATAAGTTCTTCCTTTTTATTCACTTGATCTATCCACTTCTCTCTTCTCCTTACACATGGTGATAACAATAAAATCTTGTAGTCCCTCACCAAACATCACAATTAAATGAAAAGAAAGAAGAAATCTTTAAGGGAAACATTACCTTTGATGTTAGCTCACAAACCCTAGCTCCCTTTCTCCAAACCGTAACCATAAAGAGAAAGAGAAAGAGAGAGGGAGAGAGAGATCCCTCAAAATGCCTATCTCCATCTCTCCCAAAAACCCTAAATTATAGTGGGATAAATATCTCACCAAGGGAAATCCCCACTATACCCTTGTATACTATAATCTTCCAAATTTCCTTTTCTTAAAATTTAACCTCAAGACTTCTAATTTAATTCAATTATATACTTCCTTGAAATTACAACTTACCCAATCTCAATTACACACATGCTGAAATCACCAAAATATCCCTCTAAGGACTTAACCTCGATATTGCAAAATAATTAACTTTTACCTTAATTAACGGTAATCTTCATTTATTAACAATAATTCAATTATGGTCATGATATATAAAGCTTGGATTCTTCCAGGGATAAGATCTACAACAATAAGGCCAACACCAGGGATAAGAATAATTAAAGTAGGAAAATGGTATTTTGCTTTCATCATTATAAGTGTCATAATGTACTAAGTAAACTGTATTGTAAAGAATAGAAGGGTGTTAATGTAATTTTACTAAATGTTTCCTTTTATATGGACTATCGAAATTTTTATTGATGTATATACAAAAATATTGTAAGCTAAAATAACAATTGAGCATACAACTTATTGTATATTTGATTATATGTAAATATTGTGTATGATGACGAGTAACAGGAGGATTTAGGGTAGTCATTACATTTTTGGTATCAAAGTAAAGGTTTAGGCAATTATGGCCAATAAGAGTCTAGGAATAAGTTATTATAGGAAGTTAAAAAGTGTTTTCCTAATGCAGATATTCCTGTTATCTTATAGATAATAGAATTCAAAGTTTGAATAGCTATTATAGAAACAAAATGACTAAGTAGGATAATTCTTGTGAATAGTATGAGGTACCCTGCAAGCTATAATTGTTATTCCTTCCATGTTAACTAAAGACATGTATACAATAGCAGTTTAGATTTTCAACTCTTATATGTATATGTAGAAAGAATATATCTAATAAGGTATTAACTATAGATTAAGATAGTTTATGATGTGTCTAAGGCTAGTTCTTTGGACCATAGTTTATGTTTATAAATCAAGTATATGGAGGTTACATCGATATGATATATGAAAAGAATTTGTGAGAACATGATAAGGTTACCCCTATATGATGGTGATAAGATGTTAGGCTTAGATTAGCTAGGGCACTCTGTATTCTTGTTAGTGACTCTTTGATAGTATGGGTAATTGATTATACATTTCATGACATGGGTTGGGGTAGACATCTATATTACATAAGAACATATATTTGTATTTCATTGCATATGTGAAATTATCATTCTTTCATAGCATTGCATTAGCATCATTTGACAAGATATGAAAAACATCACATCATATGCATATGCCCCAATTGGAAAGGAAACTGATAGAATGTGTGTTGAGCGTAGTAACGGTTTAATAATAAGAGAAGGTTACTACCATTAAGAAGTGAAATCAAATAGAGCCAAATATGATAAGGTAAGAAAGGAGAAACGAGAGTGATAGTGTTGGATAAAAAAATAAAAATACAATAAAGTGAAAAGAAAGAGAAACAGGGAAAGATAGTGTTAGATAAAGATTGATTATGATAAAGATAGAGCCATAAGAATGCAAGTGAATTTCGAGGATGGAATTCTTTAAGGAGGAGAGAAATGTGAGGCCTCAATTTATACCCTAGTTGTAATCGGGTATGTCCAGGATGTAAACGAAGGTGATATAGAGAGATAAGTATAGGAAGTGTAAGTTGGGACTTGAATGGAATTTATTTAAAAGTAAAGGGTAATATGGTCATTTCATATTATGTTACACATATGCCTAATTAAGAGGAAATGCAAAATAGGGGCCTAATTGAAATGAAGAAGAGAAATATTTGGGGTGTAAATAGGGATTAAAGGAAGAAGAAAGAGTGGAGTGCAAATTAAAATTGGTCAAATAAGGAACCAATAGAATGAAGGCATGTAGCCTTTCTAGAAATCTCATCAAATGGAAGAGAATTCAAGGGAATTAAAAGAGGAAAGGTGGCTACTATTTTAGGGGTCCCAAACACAGAAATTTGAAGTAGGGGGATATGAAGAAAAAATAGATAATAGGTTCTTAGAGGAGAAGAAATCAAATCTTTTATCTCTAGGGCTAAGGGTTCAATACACTCTTTTGATTCAACCAATCACACATAAAAATTATTTATTTTACTTGAACATAAAAACCAAGAATTTGAGTAGAGATCTAAACTTTAAGGCATATAGAGTCAGAATATCTCTTAAGGGTAATATTTTATGTCTCCCTCTCTCTTTCTCTCTAGACTCATCACATTTATATGCACTATTCTATAATATTATGTTTGTTTTTTGTGTGTTATTTATTTAGATATACATGTTTAATCAAATTCCATGTTGATCAAAACCTATATGTGTGACATAATAATATTTCTTGGCATGTTTTCTCTATGAATACACGATTTGTTTCCTATTTTAAAATGTTGTATTATTTTGTTTATTATTTAGTTAAAACATGGTTTAGGGCTATTATTTTAGGTTTGGCATATTTTGGATCCCTATAATCATATACCTAAGGTTTATTTGAGATTTTGGTGAGTTTCATGTTGTTGTTTTAGATTTCTATATCTATCCATTGAGGGATAGATAAGAAGAAACCACCACTGATGTCTCTATCAATACGACAGATAAGATGTCGTGGTGATTTTTTTGTCCCATCCCTTCTTGCTCAAAGGCACCCATCACCTATCCAAGGGCATCTATGGTTAATTTTATGCCTATTTTGTAAAGAATAGTCAAACATGTTTTGGTTTTTGTTGTTCCGTATATAATCTTTCATATAACAATGCATACTATATCTTAATTTTTCACATTTTATGAAATTCGTTATAATCCATAATCATATCTGGGAAAAAATATGCTACATAAGTTGGAGTCTCTAGTACATCATAGTTATAATTAAGTTATTCTTTACACTGTACCATTACATTACATCACTTAGCAAAATAAGAAATGTACAATATTGAAATTTAACCAAAAGACAACAACATCTGCATACTTTAGATTTCCTTAGCTGGTGTTGGCTTTACTATTGTTGACTTTGTCCCTGCTAGAAAAAATTTATCTTGAGTACCCATATGGATAAACACCCATGCTAAGCTATATAGCTTTATGGGTGTAACACCATAATCCATTAATCATGGATAATCATCAATCATAATCATAAACTTAGTAAAGGTCAGGCAGAAATAATAATTAATAATAATACAGGCCATAATTACTTGCCACAATAAACTTATAAATAAGAAGGCCTAACATAATTGGCCCAGATACATAATGGAATCCTCAAAAGCAACTGCAATTCGCCGGATCTTCTCTTCAATGGTTGTCTAACCACTATAGCTATTGATCCACTAGAGCTTATCCTAAAACCTATACGGATAAATAAACTCGTGCTAAGCTATAAAGCTTGGTAGGGAACAAAAATCTATAAACAACCTATTAGAATTTCTTCCTTTTAATTATTTCATCTACAACTATCACAATAACATAGAATAACATATGAGTCTACAATATTAATCACTCCATAATAAGCACTCTAGGGAGTCTTCAACCTTAACCATAAATACCATTTTTACTAAATTATAGAGCATTGCGTGTGTAAGGCCCCTAACATGACCCTGGTTAACAATGTATGCTTTTATAGGCTTATGTTTGATTATGATTAAATTAAAATATGAATTTCATATTTAGTATGGGAAAAGTGATAAATTATTTTGTTATTATATTAATTTCATGAAAATAGAATTTAATATTATAGTTTAATATTCTTCGATGGTATAATTTGGGTATAAAGTATTAATTTGGTGTAAATTTATAATTATGGCATTTTTTTGGAGTCAATTGTGAATAGAAGAATAAATTGAGGGGCTAATTTAAGAGAAGGAATAAATGGAGAGGTTGATTTAAGAGAAGAGTTAAATGGAGGGGTTAATGTTAAGCGTGTAAAAATGTGTGTGGTTATTGTGTGACATGCAAAATTTAAAAGGACTAAAAAGGATATTTTCCATGTCACTCTATAATGAAAATTTAAAAGAGGAGAGAGGAGTTTTGTGAGGTGGATGTGTTAGCTTTGAGAGGAAAAGAACCAAAAAATCCTTCATCTCATTTTCTTTCATTGTCTTTGAATTCTTTCAAGCAATCTAAGTGACATTGCATGTTGGTTAATTAAGGGCAACTAAGTATACAACTTTAAGGTAATAATCTCTACTGAATTACATCTTCTTCTCCTTCTTCTTCTCATTTTGTTGAATTAATGGTTGAGCATGGTGCTGGAATTTTTGATTAAAAGCTGATGTTGGTTGTTACGGAGAAGATGTGAGTAGAAAGATTAAAGGAAAAGGAGTGGCAAGAGATTGAAAGTGAAGGGGGATTTCGGCCAAGGTATGGGATAGGGTTTATCTTGCATGCATGTGAATAATAATTGGATGATTAAGATGTACATATGTGTTGGATTGATTAAATGAAAGGAGGCATGAAGTTAGGATGTGTTACAATAAGTGTTGCATGAAAAATTAATGATACTAGTGGCTGTAATTTAATCCTAAAATGAGTTATGAACCTTTAATTGAGGCCATGTCAATTTTTATAGTTACACAAGAGTTATATGTATAAAATTGTAGTTGAAACCTAGCACTAAATTGGCCTCTAAACTATCCTTATATTTAATGGAATATTAGGCGAGCTGTTGAACCCAGTTCTGGAACAAATTGTGGTTAATGTATTATATTTTTATATGAAATGGTCAGAATGCTATGAGGTTAATTCCTATGCAAAATATACTCCAAAATACAATTTTTTTTATGTAGGAATTATGAATTAAAATCGTGTGCAAGCATGTCAAATATTGACTTGAAATTCGTGGGGACTAGATGTACTATTAGGGAACAAACCTTAGTAAATTTCATATAACTTTTGGTAGAGTTGTTAAAATGCTACAAAGTAAAATTCTGGTAAAACTAGAGACATGAAAGTATAACTTTGATGAAGAAATGTGGGTTTAATTCCTTCTGAATATTATTCTAAAAATCTTTATAATTGGTAACAAACACTATTTTGGTTCTATGAAAAGCCTATAGGTTTTCTCAAATATCTCGAGCTATAGACAAGATATTTAGGTGTATTTTGATGCTTTGGAAAGTAGACACATAGGGGAATAAAATTTTAGAAGATCATTTAGCCTAAAAATGACGTTTTAAAAATCATAAGTGGCTCACATATTGGGTCCAGAATGCTGCCTTGTGCAGAATTTTAATGTATCTTACATTATGCCTTTTATATAGTTAAGTTAAATTTGTGTATGTAAATACACAATGAATTGGATATGGCATGTGATATGGCTATTAATAAAGGGTTTTATATATATATATATATATATATATATATATATATATATATAGGTGAAGATTATTGATAAAGATATCTAATATATACATATATGTGACTAAAATTTTATACATGATTGTTATATGCAAGATAAATTTTGTGTATGTAATCTTATGATGAGTAAGTGTATATTTTAATATGTACCTACACTTTGAAATAAGAAATACAATAGTATGATCATGTTCACATGTAAAGTCTTATGAATCACATGTTAAAGTATCTATTATGATGATATATGCACAATTGTCAAAATATTGAAATGTTAAATCGAAAATTGGTTAATATATTTATATAAACTAGGGATTTTGGATCTTTTTACATGATTACATACCTAAGTTGTGCTGTATTGGAAAGTTCTAAGAACAAGGCATGACTTATGTTGAACACTTGAACAGGTATGATATATTACCTGATTGTTAGGGTATGTTTAAGCTAAATATGATGCCTACTGATAACATGATAAAAAAACTATGTGAAATATTATATGAATTTTGTATACATAGTTATGCTATATTAATAATATATCTGTACTTTGGTTATATGTGTGCCTATTGATTTAATCAAGTGCAAGCATGATATATGAAAATAGAATTAAATAAAGTATTGCCTGCAATTATAGTTCAATTGTGGATAGATAGGCGCCTATAGTGATTTTGTAGCTGCCACCTTCAACCTGATTAGTTCTAAAGTATAGTGATCCTATAGGATCATGAACACCCTGATTGGGTTGTTAGTTGACCTAATATGAGTTCATTAGCCTGGTCTACCGTATAGTAAACCCCGTTTAGGTCCAAAGATCTGATATCCTTGGATATCCACCATTTTGAAACCCTCAGGTATCCACCGTTCCTGTTATCCACCTTTAGAACTTAAGCAAGCTATGTTACAGTATAAATACATCATAATTGGGTATAGTATACCAAGGCATATAATTTATGGAATATTCTATTTAACTGAGTTTTCCAATGCATGTATCTTTTCTTTTGTCTATATATATATGTACATAACATTCTATTAAATGTTGAATTTGAGAAGACTATTTAAATGTAGGAATACATTGCTGATCAAAATCATTGTTACTCTTATCACATGCTTATCGTTTATAGGCTATTTTAAATGTTTTTAAATTATGTATGATTTGATGAATTTGATGATCATTGTGAGTGGTTGTCATTCACTTTTATTATCCCTACTAAGCTATGTAGCTTATCACGGGTTATTTTGATCCGTGTAGGTTTTGGTAGTCAAGGGTTTTGCACAGGAACATTCTCTGCATTAAGACAAGCCAACACCAGTCTATAGAAGTTGATGTAGGAATTTTGATTAATTTTGTATAGTTCCTTACATGATTAATATGTATTAAGTTTATATTATATATGTATGTCATATGGAGGTTAAGGTTGTAATAAGCTCATAGTGAGAATGCTAGTATATGCATGCATCTAGAAGCTAGAATGACTTTATTCAAATATGCTGGAATGCTAAATGTTATGCATGATAGTGAAATGACTAAGATGGTTGAATCTAGTATGATTAAGATAATGGGTTGCATAATGAGTCATTGTGCTTATTCAAAATGAAATGTACATGAAAGATGTGAGAAGTTTAATTAAAATACAAGTTATATGATTAGACGGATCAGGTGACATGAATGCATATAGATGTTAATCGAGTTAATTGCCTAATATAACATGACTTAAGTAGACTTCATTATATATAATAGAGATTCTAGATTGGGGAGTTTCAACGTGAATCCTTTTATTACAAAACTTATCAATTACATTATCATCATCATCTTTTACTTATTAAACTGGTATAATTCATATACCTCAAAATCCTATTACTCATAAGTTTTCAACAACATGTTTTTAATAGTTTAAAACTTCTGGTTAATACAATCCATTATATTGATTACCTAAGATATACATTTGATAAAAAGAATCAAATCACAAGGGAGTGCTCAGGTCATGTAGCATTACTATGAGATATTA
Source organism: Excoecaria agallocha (assembly GCA_037975025.1). Classification (NCBI taxonomy): domain Eukaryota; kingdom Viridiplantae; phylum Streptophyta; class Magnoliopsida; order Malpighiales; family Euphorbiaceae; genus Excoecaria; species Excoecaria agallocha. The sequence continues at coordinate 63,551,098 of CM075811.1, read as the reverse complement.
TTAGGCATGCTTACTTCCCCCCCGCCCCCCCCCCCCACACACACACATATATATAATTCAATTTTCATTAAAAGTTCATAGTCTTTTATATTCCCTCAGGGCTATCTTAGCATAGTCAACTAATCATAATACGACATCATTTTGTTTCATGCATTGCACTTTTGTTTATGACAGAATTATACTTATGCATATACATGTGTAAATATTCATATACATACTAACATATTTACATGCCATTCCAAAGAATAGGTATTACACATCATGATTAACCGATAAAGTCTTTATACCACACGCAAACATCTCATACTTCAACATACATGAAGATTATTATGTAAGTCACATTTCATATAATTTTTAATACAACATAGTGAGCTTATAGCCCTTATGGCCCATCTATTCATCATGGAACCCATTGGTGGAACTAACTTGTACTGGCACTCATAAGGGGACCTTCTTCATAATAGGTGTAAGATATCACAATCATGTAACACATAACATGGCATTTCCTTTCTTAAATATAGTTATAGCCAAAAGGAATTTAAGATAAAATAACACAATACAATAGGCCATTCATCATGCTTATGTTAAATGAGTAAAGAAATCAATGCATATATATATATATATATATATATATATATATATATATACTTTATTTATTATACTTTTTATCATCTTTAATAGCCTGCCTAAGTACTAGTTCAAAAGGTGGATAACGGGAGCAATGGATACCCGAAGGCATCAAATAATGGATATCTAAAGATATGAAACAATTGACCCAAACAAGGCTGAGCAATGGTTCCAGCAAGGAACAAATAATAAACCCAAACAGGATTAACTATGGCAGCTGCAACTATATCCCTTTATAAAGGCTTATCTAATCCACAACTAATCTAAGACCCGCAGGCTTAACCACTTTAGAAACATCTTTGATTTAACATATTATTCTTTACTTAGTACATCATTTGGCTTAGCCAAATTTCATAAAAGAATGCATATCATTCTTATCATACATCAACATTGAGCTTTAGGCTTTATTACACATGGATGCAGGTCATGTAACCACATAGTCGCATCAACATCATTTGTACATGTCATAGTAGTTACATGATAATGTAAACACAATAAAGTATTACATTCATTGATCAATCTCATCATACTTAGTATTATGCATGAAGCCAATGAGGTAATTATAAAAGTGTAATTCTTGCAAGTAAAAGTCTTCATAAGATTATATGCATGTCCATATGTGTGTGTGTGTGTGTGTGTACATATAAGGTAACTTGAATCATAGCAATATGTCCTTCTTGGATACTCATATTTGTTTGCATAATGAGTTAAACTACTCATCATAGTATGGTTGAATCAATTATAAAATATTGACTTACATAACTCATTGATAATTCTCAATGACTTACCTTGTTACTATTTGTCGTGAGCAGCTATCATACATTATTATAGCACACATCAATACATAATTACTTTAAATAATACTTATGCACTTATGATCCATATAATAATATGAGTAGGTTCTTTTTAGCTTAAGGTTATCACTTGTTCATCTATAATCCCTTAGATCACTTTCATAGTTTATTAGATCATGGAAAAAACGTGATCTTCCTTAATATTATCACATATACACTAATCATCTTACTTGTACTTTCTATCTTATAACATTTTAAACCCAATTAAGTTTATATAAGATTATTTCATATTAATCATTAGCACACTACTTGCGGATTTGCAATTTTCATATTATATCATAGGGCATAAACAGATAAGTAAATAGGTTTTCTTACATCAAAGCTCATCATTAATTCTTATTATGGCTTAAAGCATAACCAAACTTCTATAGCTCTATAATTAAGTATCAATTAATATTCCATCTCTTTTAACATAAACATGTAACATTACAACTATCTTCTTATTAATACTAGGCTAAATCATAGTATTTTCATGGCATTGCAAAGGATTATCAATGTATAACATTTGGGGTAAAACAATTTGCTTTGGCATAGAACATACCTTATACCATACTATATAGGGCATATTAAATAGCATATAATCTTGTGATTACTATATTCTTTTTACTCTTTTTAGTTTTGGGTTATTAGGCACTAAAACACATTTTAACAACCCAATTATTTTAGCATTACCATGTACAAAACCCTCTAATTTAGATTTCAAATGGACTCCAAATCGTAACTTTATAAGTTATTATCCTAAAGCTTTTCACTCTACTATGTGCATATATATATATATATATATATATGTATGTATGTATAGAGAGAGAGAGAGAGGTTTCTCCAATTAAGTGATCATGCTTTAATCTCATCACAGGTGACTTTGGGTAACTTACAACTTAATTCAATCTTCTTCCTCTCATAATAGCATTTATGTCTTTTAAATTTCTATAATACTTTATCTTATATTCATGCCTTTCTAAACCATATCTTTATGGACTTTAGCATTAGAGTGACTTTCATAGTCTATCAATCCATTGATATTACCTAGCATAACAATCATCACTTAATAACAATTTATCATTAATTTTACTTACTATAATCTATTCACCTCAACTCTTGTTCTCTTTATAATATTATAGACCATATAATACCGTGTTCAATATCTAAATATATGGCTTAATCCTGGGGTGAGAGTTGGCTCAGATAAATAAAAGAAGTACATATGGCCATGCAATAGAGAGGAAAAGAACATGCTTGGCCGTGCATCAATAACCATAGGCCTTACTTGGCTGTGCAAGGAGAGAAGAAAGGCCATAAGTGGCCATGCATAGGAAGAACAGGAAGATTGAGTGGTCGTGCATGGAAAGAACATAAACCGTAAGTGGCCGTGCAAAGCAAGAAGAGAGACCTTGCTTGGCTGTGCAAAGCAACGGAAAGCATGAGTGCTCATGCATCCTCAAGGAACTGGAACATACTTGGCCGCGCAAAGTAAGAAGAAAAACCTTGCTTGGTCGTGCAAGGGAAGAAGAAAAACTATAAGTGGCCGTGCATCTTAAAGAGGAAAAAGCCAAGTGGCCGTGAGTCTCAAAGAGGAAAAATCCAAGTGGTCGTGCATCTCAAAGAGGAAAAAGTCAAGTGGCCATGCATCTCAAAGAGGAAAAACCCAAGTGGTCGTGCATCTTAAAAAGGAAAAAGCCAAATGGTTGTATACATATCAAGTGTTTTAATGTCAAGATCTCACCCAAATTGTTTACATTAGTGAAAATTTAAGCTTTAAAACATTCTTAACTCATCTAATTTACTATATTTAACCTTTAATTTTAGCTAAGAAAACACATACAACAAAAGAGGAAAAACATATGCAGTAACAACTCATAACAATTCTTGTACCTGATATTGAAGCTTTAGTTCCTCCTTCAACTCATTGATCCATCTCTTTTCTGGTTATCCCTTCCTTCACAAGAAGATAACAATTACATTTCCCTTAACCCTAAGTCTAAAATGGAACCCATACATAAATAATGCAAGAGAGGAAAGCATCACCTTAAAATGCTAGCTCTCAAAACCCTAAGCCATCATTTTCTTCAATTCGTAACCAGGGAGAGAGAGAGATCTCTTCTTTGTGCTAATTTTGATCTCCACTTTCCCCACAAAGCCTTAAAAGAGTGAGTGGGGTAAATATCTCACTCAAGAAATTCCCAAAATGCCCCTAAGCACAATTAAACCCCTTTTTATTTTAATTCCTTTCAATTTAACCCCAAGATTTCTAATTTACTTCAATTGGACCCTTTCCTTTAATTTTAATTTAACCATACTTATTTAACTACATGCTAAAATGACCAAAATACCCCTCATGGGAAACAACTTTATCAATACCAAGAAATCAAGTCTTATCTCATTTAACCATAATCCTCCTTAATTAACCACAATCCGATTAGGGCCATGATTGGATCCTTACAATGAGGAACATTAAGTATGTGAACAACCACTCACAATGGTCATTCCTTAAGCATAACGTAACATGCAGTAGTAATAATGTACATTTATACCATTAGACAATCATCACAATTAGTTATGTAACACTACTATATGCATATTTGATTAGTCATAAATTACATATCATTCTTTATCATCAAGTATTTACTGTTTATCATAACTTGTAAATGCTTGCCTAAGTCCTGTGGGTATGGATAATGAGTGCTATAAATACCTATAGGTATCAAACATATGAATACTTGAAGGTATTAAACCTGCAAACCCAAATGGGGTCAAAATTGTGGTCCCAAATAGGGACATACTATGGATCTAAATGTGGTCAGAACTGTGACAGTTGTAATTGTAACCCTATAGGCATACCTATCTATCCACCTTCAAGTTTCATATGCAGGCATAAATCATTTCATCTATTTCTTTCCTTTCATGGTACATAGTTCTTCATATTGTATTATTATGGGTGCAAATGTCCAAAACAATTTCAATAATGCTCTTTTAGCTATTATTACATAACTACATTTATAATTATATGACTATTGTAACATAATTTCATTTGTACACACATACATATATGATACGCTATAACTTTATTCTTGTATTTAAAAAAGTTATTCACATGTTTAATATCACAAATTATCTTAAATTTTATGCTTATAATGCTCTAAAAATGTTTAGAGTGATTTAGGTAGGCTTTAGTATCAATTTAAGACTTAAATGTCAAGTTTAAAAAGACATAGGGGAGGGTCACAGTCATCACTTAACAGGTATTAACCATGACATAGGTGAAATTTCGGATCTAGACTGAATTTGAACTATCTCGCGATCATTACTAATTTGGTGCTAACCATGAGGTCCATTCTATCCCAAAACTGCTGAAGATAGATTGTCAAGTTCAACTTATATACCATTTTACACCAAGTAAACATCATTTTTAGGAAATGTGATCTCTAAAAAGTTATTCATATATCTTTCTAGTTTCCAAAACATTCATAATCACTATAATTAGACCTATAAATAGCTAGATATTCAATAAATACCTTAGACTACTTCCAATGACAGGGCAATATACATAGTCAGAGTTCAAGCTTGATTTATGTAATCTTACAAAAGAATTCAAACTTAAAATGCCCATATGAAATCAAGATTTATGAGTCTAATTTTTGTTCCAACTAGAATTACTTAATTTGAGTCTCTATAAGTTGAGTTATAGACAAAACAATCCAGAGAGGTCAAATGAATTCTAGGAGATATTTTTGGTATTTCAAGAATTGCCTTGTTATTTCTGTTCCCATGCAACTTAAGCTTAATTTCCATGACTATACTTCATTCTAACCTTTTATATGTCATACAACATGCCTTATACACAACCACACACATATGCAAGTAAATAAAATTCATATACCTTTAATAAAGACAAAACACCTTCTTCAATCCCCTTGAACTTCCTTCTCTTTTAGTTTATTTGCTTTTCCTTCTACATAGGAAAGGATACAAATATAAACATATACATCTTTCTTTAAATTACTTTTCATCATAAGAACAAAGAAGAGGAGATGAAGAAAGTGTTATTACCTTAAAATCTTAACCACTAAACTCTCTATCTTCTTAAATGTCAAGTTGGAATTTTAGGGAGAAAAGTGGCTATAACATTACTCTTGAATGTCCAGCCAATTCTCCCCTTAAACACTTTTTTTTTCTTCAAAATTCATGATAAATCTAGAGAAACTAGGTGTTGACATTTCATTGGTCCCTTTTGCTGACTTTAGTCAATTGCACTTAACTCCTTAGTTTCCTTTAATTTCTCATTCTTACCACACAACTTATACTTTATCTTTTCAATTGAGTCCTTAATCTCATATTCTCTCTCAAGTTATGCACATATAACTTAATATGAAATGACCATTTTTCCCCTTTCTTAGTAAACAATTTCATCCAAGTCCCAACTTACAATAACATCAATTAAACAAACACATAGAATCATATTATCAATTAGACACATATAGTAATCATTTCATAGAAAATCTCCTAGGGAACAAATAGGGGCCTTACAATTTTAATATATTTTATGTCTTTTTATTGTTTTTTATGATATTTTATTGATATTTGGTGTGTTAATTCATTTTTTGCTCCTTTCTGTAAGTATCTTACTTCTGTATGCATGCTTGTTTTCTATAATATTCTATATATTATTATTTAAAGTTGGTTTCCTTTTCATATATTTTTTTGTAATGCTAATTTATCAATTTTTATGGTTTTGTGTGAGCAATTGATCCAATGCAGTTTTGGAGTATCTTGTGGGATGATCATGTATTGGGAGCATGCCTCTGATTAGTTAATTTCCTTCTCTATTTATTTTATTTCATTTACATTTATTTTATTTATTATTCTATTTTTTTAGCTTAATTTCATTCATTTTGAATGTATTTATTTTGGGGGATGTAATAGGTGGTAATAAAATTATTTTCTGCATGTTTAAATGGAAAAGTCATTTAAAATCATTTTTATTAATTAATTTGGGATATTCCTAAATAAAATGGACCAATGTCCAATTTTACAACCAAAAATCACATAAAGAATTAAAGAGTTTTTTTTTGTAAAAGGTGCATAAAGGAACAAATATTCCTAATTTAAATGAATGCCTCCATTTATGTATATAGTTTATCCTGTCCAAATGCCAGCAACCTGATCAGTCTGATAAGATTTTGGCTGTATCAAAAGAATTGACTTCATCATCATCATCAAGTGCCTACTAGACCAGTTGAGCATACCTATCAATAGGTCACATCCCATATAAGTTACTTAATCCATTAAGACCTAAGGTACGTCCGAACATTTTTTCTCTTCCTTTAACACTCCTCAAAAGGTTTTAGCCAAATACTAAATTAAATTTCGGAGTTTACATGCCTGGCCCAACCGGGATCTTTTCATTTTAGGTCCTCTGAGGTGTTTTCTACTTAATCAGCTAGCATTCCATTCATTTTGATAATCTTGAGATTATCAATTAGCCATGGTCAATGGAACTACCAAAACTTATAAATAAGCCACTATGGTCATCCGGGCTACCAAAATATATAACAAGGCTACCTTACATGCAGTATTCTTTCAACTTGTTCTCTATTTATTTATTACTTTAACTCGATCTGATACTTAGTAATAAAAGTGCTCATTAAAATAACATTTAAGATAGTTTTTGGAGAAATTGCATAAAGTAATACTTTTTTTCTACTTTCTAAAAATACAATTTTATTTTCTTTTAAATATAAAATACAATTTTCTTTTTTTAAAATATACATTTAAAAAAATTGAAATTAAGTATACTTTTATATACTTAATTTTCAGTTGGTATATTTTTATATACATACATATACAAAAATAAGTAATTTTAATATTGAAATTAAGTATAACATATGATATATCCAATTTAAGTTAAAATTTGAAAAAATACAGTTTGGTATACTAGTATGTATACATAGATATATTGAAGCAGAGGACATAAATATCAATTATATAATTTATTGTATCTGTTGGTATACCAAGTGCACTTTTGGCTTTAATATAAATTAATATACTGAATTAAATACTATGAAGCTTTTATATATATAAACTGACTAAAAAGAAAGAAATAAAATTGTAATGTGGGTGAAAATGGGAGACTTTAAAATTGTAACGTGAGTGTGAAGATGAAAAATTAATTTCAAATAAGAGACTTAAAATTTTTTTTTTAAAAAAAAAGTAAAAGGAAGTTGAGTGAAAATAGGAAGCTAATTTTAAATCAAAGACTTAAAAAAAAGTTAATTATTTAGAAGTCAGTGAAAATAAAATTTTTATTTAAAAGTAGCATTTAAAAAAATTTTAAGTAATGATATTTTTACAATAAAAAAATTAGGGTAATATTTTTTTCATAACATTTTTAATTTTCTATGATATTTTTTGTGAAAACCCAAATAAGTTTTGGGAGTTTTACAAAACTACCCAAAAAACAAAAGTCATGACTAAAAATACCTCCATTTCTTTTTTCCTTTTTAACATTACCCTTTTTTAAATTTCTATTTTTAAAAATACCACTTTTTTAATCTGACACAAACTCTCCCTCTTCCTTCATTCTTCTTCTTTCGCGCTTCCTCTTCTTTCATTCTTCTTCCTGTTAGACGACTTTTGAAGATGTTGAAGGTTCTTCTTTCTTAATTCTTCATGCCCGCTCTACATTTTTTGGTGTGACTTGATTTCTGCCAGGTTGAATTCAAAATTATTACAAGGATTAATTTGTGGACTAATCCCACGAGACCTTAATAGTCTCATAATTTGGATAGATCCATCAATCTTTTTTAACTCAAGATAAGATTTTACCAACAAATCAAACACAAATGGGGAAGAATCACACTCTCTGTACGTCTTAACTAGCACTTCAAAAATTTCAACGGTGTATTAGACTCATTGATCAACAAATAAGATCCGAGAGCAACCTGGATGATGGACTAGGCATGGGCCTTGAGACCGCACCGAGAGAGGATGTGGACGATGGTGGAGTAGGAGTGGAGATCGTGACAGCAAAAAGAATTGTTTTGAGTGAAGAAAAAGAAGTGGAGGCCAAGATGCGGATTTGATTTTAGTTGAAGAGTGATTTGGGTAGGAATGAGACTGTTGGGTGAAGAGGAAAGGAGAGAGCGAAGATAGCTCCATTGGGATTTGGAGCGGTGGTGAACAAGAAGTGAAACGATGGTAGAGACTAAAGAGGGATGAACAGACGGTGGAGTTGTGGAGGAGAAGAACGAGCTCAAATTGATCATTTTTGGCAGAGAAAAATGTGTGTTACTGGATAAGAAAGTGGGTCCACACACTAATGTGTACACTTGACATCCAAACCTCAATGATATGGTGAATTAGTATTAGACGTGCTTCAATTATACATACCTTTTTTCTGGTGAATTATGGAATCACACATATACCTGGAATCTTTTTATCAAAGGGTCCATGTCCTATTTTCTGTGATTCTCATCCTGTCACGTAATATATCTATTCAACCAAAATAACAAACTCATTAACTTACTAATATTTAATTAATTAGGACTAAACACAGAACTGATAAAGTCTTCAAAACCCAGTAAAAAAACTGATTAAAGTTTTCAAATCCCAAAAAAAAAAGATGTTCAATAAAGCCACCACATGATTTATACTGATTTAGGTCAGTATATTTTATCAATTGATTAGAATTAGGATTCATTGATTCTGGACTATCTTTCGAGAATTAGAATGGGAAAAGGTTTCCATGGCCAGTATTGTAATAACCCATAGTTGCATTGCATCCTTCATTTTGCACTGCAATTGTACAATTTCCCTTATTCCAAAAAAGAAAAGTTGTTATTAATATAATCTTAAGTTAATCTTTATACATCTCTCTTTTCATTATATATCTTTTGAAATAATTGCATAAGGATATTCATATTTGAATATACCATGAAAAATAAGGGAACAAATGATGCATTTGATAATAAACCATCTTCTAGAAGGAGATGGTCCATTGAACAATATAGTGAAGACTTCAGTATCATAATCAACCTCTTCGTCTTCACCTTTCTCTGCTCTTTCTCAATTAAAATGACTTGAGATGCAGAACATGGAAGAGTTGGAGGATCTTCCAGAGGGTCTTCAATACGTCACCACTCTACAACGTGTAGTACTCTTTTCCTATCCTAATCTAAAGTGTATACCGGAGTGGATGCCCAACCTCACTTCTTTACAATATTTGGACATCTACTTGTGTCGCCAGCTGTCAAAAAGATGCAACAACAACATGGCTCAAGATTGGCCCTACATTGCTACCATCCAAAATATTATGATCGATTGTAGAATCATTCAAGAAAATGGCAGCTATCTATTGTGATTAGAACAATTATCTCCTCCATTTGTGTCTGGTACGTATCATTTTCCTTTTCTCTCTTGTTTTTTCTTCATATGATTTGAATTAGAGATAAAAGGGTTCCTTTTGGTTATTCAATCAAATATGAATTAAGCCTCACACTATATATAGCATGCTCATTAATCTAATGGCCAGCTATGATTTCTTTTCAGAAAAAATGGTAATAGTGCACTGGAAATGACCTGTAAAAGCAAGAGTAGAATCTCTGCATGCACTGCCATATATATGAATTTGAATTAGCTTCAACGATTTGTCCAAATTTGAAGGAAGGATGAAAGCATGTGACTATGTCTAAAAATTAAAATAACATACGCATCTATGAAATTAAGCAAGCAAAAAAAAAGATCGATGTAAATGGGTGGTGCTAAATAATTAACAAGATATTTATTAGAAGGTGTATTTCCTCTTTGTCAATTTAAATTAGTCAAATGAATTGTTTGGATGGTATGGAATTTAAACTCAAATGAAATACTGACACTCTAAATTGAATGAATCAAATCACATGCATATTTTCTATGAGAAGAAAGTAAAGGGTAATGGTTGATGAGGACACTGTTCTATTTTGGGTTCATTCTACAATAATAATATTGCTGGAAATAGCTTCTTAGAGAAAACATTATAACCACCTTTTTTCCTCATCAAGTTCTGCATAATGATTGGTTTATACAAGTTCTGTATAATGATTGCTTTTTCATGAAATATATATATTCAACCAAAATAACATTGACCACTAGAATCACAGAAATACACGAGCAATCATTATAAGTATATTGTGGTATACCATTAGTATACTTGATGTACCAGATGATATACCATTGGTATACATAATGTACCATGGTATACCATTGGTATACTAGATCTACCAGGTGGTATACCATTAGTATACCAGATGTACCATGTGATATACCAGGTATACCATGACATACCATGTATACCAAACATTATACCATTGGTATACCAGATGTACCATGCGGTATATCATGTATAATAGGTGGTATACCATGATATACCAGACGTACCATGCGGTATATCATGTATAATAGGTGGTATACCATGATATACCAGGTATACCGGATGCACCATGTGGTATACCATGTATACCGGGTGGTATACCAATGGTATACTATGGTATACCATTGGTATACTTGATGTACCAGATGATATACCATTGGTATACCGGATGTACCATGGTATACCATTGGTATACTGGATCTACCAGGTGGTATACCATTGGTATACCGTGGTATACCGGATGTACCATATGATATACCAGGTATATCATTGGTATAAAAGTAAAAAATCAAAATAAAAATAAATTAGAAATGTACCTTTAAATTTTTAGGCTCTTTGGATACAACCTTTAATTTCTTAGAACTTCTTTCCAAATTTTCATGTTGTAAGATTTTTCTTTTACCAGGTAATAGCAAGCAACAACTTCTGGTAAGAAAGCAGCAAAATGAAAACAAAACTTCTGTGGATTCCTTAAACAGCCTAGAGTTTTCATTTCTCATACCATTACAAACACTCTAATAGAACTTAATAGTCATATTCACATGAGCTGCCAAAATGTTAGTTTTAAATATTTTAACAACCTTGAGCAAAATAACCACAATGCAATAAGCAAGTCAATGCCTCAGAATTCTAAAAGTCTCATCAATGATGATATCTTGGAATTTACAGCACCACATAATCATCAAGTTCACAACAGCTAAGGATGCAATTCTTCAAGCTAGATATAGAATCGATGCAAAGCATGAACATTGAATGACTTGAAGAATCTAAACTACAATACAATTAACCGGTGGAAGAGAGAGAGAGAGACAACCAATTTGACACCATTTCATAAATGCTTTGTTTATTTTGCCTAATTTTTCTATTTCCTTCCCTAGAAAGGCAAAGAATATTCAATCTATGGGCAAAATCAAACATAATAAATCTGATATATGGATTCACATTGCAAAGTAAGATAATTTATTCTTGTTTTCCTTATGCATAAAGATTATGCAATTTTGACAATAATAGACCAAGTTCAAGAGAACTATTAAATATCCACGAAGAAATAGGACACAATTGCTCTCTTTCCCCTATTTTTGGTTACTTAATGTTTTATTGAGGACTCACCACAATAAGTTCATTAAATGGTTTCGCAGTTAAGTGAGGCACTAAATAATGAAGAATTATTCTCTTATTAACATCTAAGAGAACTATACTTAGCCTACACTTTATAAATAAACAACTAATCCAAGCCAACATCTTTTGCCACAATATAAAAACTAAAAAGTTTAGTTTTAGAAGAAAAGAGAAAGACAATAATGGTACCTCGGTCATTTAAATCTTCATCCACATGTCCTTCATTGAAGAAATTGCCACTGCCCGACAACGGTCCAGATGACGCCAAAGACTTGGAAAATAACTGAGTAAAAACCCAATCTCTAATACTTTTCATCCTGAGATAACAAAACATTCAAATCATCAAAACAAAGAAGTCTTTCATTCATCAATTCCAACAAGAATCGCAAAGAAACGTAAAGAAAATTCCTAAATATGAAAAGCAACCAAACATTGAAAACCAATAAGCAAACTAATCTAAATAAGAAATGTGATCTCAAAGTAGGAAAAATGCAACTACATAAACATATGTTGAGTTGTCGATAAAGGCCTGAGAATTGAAAGCCCTTAATTCTACCTTCCAACTACCAAAACAATTTCAACAGATGTAACATAATTAAGAGGAAAAAATAATAGAAAGATAAAGAACCAAAAACGCAGAAGAACCAGCAACACACCACCCACAAAGGAGAAAGGTGGGCACACGATGGAACTGGAAGGCGGAGGGCAGTGGCGAGCTCAAGTTTGGCGAACAGAGTGCGATATAGGGATTTGGTCTAAAAAAGAAATAAATAGAGTTGGAAACGGGACTTAAAACAAAAAGTGGTATTTTTAAAAACAAAAAATTTAAAAAAAAAAGGTAATTTTAAATATTTTCAAGAGATGTATTTTTAAAAACTAGAGTTAAAAAAGTGGTAATGTATGTAATTTTCTCATAATTTTTTTTGTCTCTGGATATTTGAACCCTCATTTTGTAAACGTGGACCAATCGGATCCAAGATCCGATCCAATCTATTACTTCCACCATTCTTGTTCTCTTCAATTATATTCCCAGAGATTATATATAATTAAACTATTCTAATTTATCGTTAATTCAAATAATCAATATGTTCATACTTATAGATCAATATTAACATCTCGCAATGAGTCATGACACACTAAATGAGGATAGCCACTTAGGTTCGCATTTACCCTTGTATTATATATATGATTATGTGATTCAATTCATCGGTTATATCCTCTCCCAAATAATTAATTAAAGACCATACGAAATTTGTGCCAACCTCTAAAACTATTTTTTTTATTCTTAATTTCATAATACGACCCTAATTAACTAGAAATTTAAAACATCATGTCAATTTTTTTCCACCTTCCACACGAATTTTTGTTGATAGTGGTTACTTCAAGAGGCCTTTATGTCTAGTGCAATAATCCTCTATTAACTCATTTATTTTTGCAATCTTCCTATTTTATATGATCATTATTTTATATGTAACATCTTATAAAATCAGAGTATGTTATTACACATTCTAAGTACTACTATGACCCCTATATAAAGACAGTTTATAGATCTCATAAAATATTTTGTTAAAGATTACGTTAAAAACTAATAGATTATTTTAAAATATTCAATAGATCTCATAAAATATTTTGTTAATTTTAGGTGGAATTTTTAAATTAAAGATTAGATGGCAAAGTATCATATCATTTAGTTTGAACATTAAATTGAAAAGCAAGTGAAATGTTAGATTCAAGCTTATAATGAACCCTAAAAAGAATATTGGCACCAAAATAGTTGTCCATGTGGAGTCTCTTCATAGGTCAATCCAATACACTTGTTCTTATTAATGAACATCCATTTGTTAGCTTAGTTGTCTGCATAACAGAGTTCATGAGAAGCACTGCTCCACGCATAAGAAAGAATATCATTGTAAATTTTGATTCCAAGACAAAATACATATAATTTTCAAGAGAGGTTTGTTTAATTTCCTTAATTCTAGCGTTTGTGGATCAATCTTTACAATTGTTGAGAATACCTGGAATTATAAAAATTGCTAGCTGCTGTCTTTTGATTATAATAAGAATAGGGTAGCAATATGGCGCAGCCGCAATGATCCTGAAATGATGGGCAGCTCTTTTAAAATAAAAATCATAGCCTCTCTGCTCTATGATGACCATTGCTAACTTTACTTATAAAACAAAACTTTTAGCAGGCACTTTGGTCAATAAATGTGTATTAATCTGCAACTAATACCTCAAAGCAGATTTTGGCAGTAATTCTACTGTGTCTGGAGAGAGACTTCAGGTTTTAAAGATGACAACCACTCCATTAAAGCTCTATTAACAAGTTCTGGAACTTCATCATGTGGACAGTGACCAGCTTGTAAATTTACAAGAGTAGTCTGAGGATAAAACTCTTTGATTCTATTCGCCTTGGCTGGACCCACCCATGGATCAAGGTCACCCCAAAGCAATAATAATGGACATCTCAGTTTGGTTAAGCAACTGTCTAAGGTGTATTTGCTCTGATTTGTCATGAACCGAGACATTAATCTGCAAAAAAGAAATGACAAAGCATCACCAGTGAGGTCATCAACAATGATTTTTAAGGATTTTGTTCTGCGACTTTAGCATTTACTTTGTAGTAATTATCACAAATAAGTATTCTCTTGACAATTTATACATCAACAGTTCGTGCTTGTTTTGAAATAATAACGGATGTGCTGTTCTTGAACTCACATAATTGGAATTTACAGATGTACCTGTAATAAACTTCTCCAGCATTAGGATCAGCTGCTGGCCTTGTTATTGATTCTACAAGATAGTCATCCACATTTGAGGTGTTTATGTACACCTGCACATCAAAATGACATATATATTAATGAAAGTTGCTAATAGGGCACATGGTTGGAGATGAGTGTTGGCCTTTGGTATTATTGTGGTCCACATTATGACAAAGCATCCACCATTAGGAAGGCTTCATTTAACCTGGCCTCCTAAACTACATTTGCTTAAGAGAAAACTCCAGAACCCAAATGAACTCAAATATCGGTTCCATGAGAAAAAACCCTAATTTTAGCTCAATGCAGGAACAATTGAAGAAATGTGATAGTCTCAAGGATAAAACAAAGGAAGATCATGCACTTAAATAAAAGTAAGCATTTGTATCACTTAATAATCATTTGAGGGACATTTAAGAAATGATTTTTCATGTGATCATGCACTTAAAACACTCCCTCAGAAAAACAATTCATGGTCTTGTAGCACTCAACTATGGGGAAAAAAAACAACAAAAATAAACAAAAAAATAAAAAAGAAAAAGAAAAAGAAAAAGAAAAACTAGAAACTAACATCAACTAGAGTTCAAATTACTTACACTCTTTAATACAGATTCAATGCGTGCTGGTTGCTTTGATTGCCAAAACAAAAATCCAAGAACTACACGCTGAAAAATTTCCTTCAGTCGCTTCAGGATATATTTTTGTAAGACGGATTCTTCCGATTGGTTGGACTCTCTATTCACATTTCCAAACTGTCCAGCAGAATTTAGCAATGCAAGTCCAATAACTTGCTCAGGCAACCCCACAGCAGACATCAAAGCTGTAAACCCTCCAAGGCTGAAAATTACCTTGAGTTAATAATTATAAATTTTCAGAGGGGCAATACTAATATAGTGACAAAACTACGAACAAAAAGTTGTTATATTTTCTTTTACAATTATAGACTTGATTTTCATTTAAGAACGTACAACAAAAGATCCTTTTGCCCCAACCATTTATAGTGACAGTTAGAACTTAACAAGGAAATTTTTTGGCTACAGAAGATGAAAGTTAAATCAGCATGCTATATGCTGGAAACCTCATTTTAATGGACTTGATCACACGTCCAGAGGAAAATGCAATAAACAACAACTGCTTATTCTATAATATTTACCTGTTTCCAACAACGACTGCTGGCTCTTTCACTATCTCCTTCAAGAAATCCACTACTTGATCCCTCCAAATTATGGCATCATACTCGATAATAGCTTTATCGCTCCATCCAAAGCCCAATAAGTCCAATGCATAAACCTTATACTTTTTGGCCAACTCAGGTATGTTATATCTGTGAGCATGGAAAGTAGCTGATGTTCATCAAAGTTTGAGATAAAAAATAAAAAATAAGGGGCTCAATTCATAAAGACACTAGCACATCAGCCTGCGCAAATTAACAACTGTCTGAACCAATACCGCATCTCTCTGTTTTTTTATTTTTTTTTTCTTTTCTTTCTTCCAGAATATTTGATGATGAAATTCATTGTGGTAATGCAGGCAAATAATTAACTCTGGCTAGATTGTCTTACACCTACACAATTGCATATTGTCTAAAATTCAATAAATGGCCATGAATAAAGTGTCAAAGAATGGAAAGATGGTCAGCTGATAATCAAGAAGCAGAGTGGAATAATGACATACCTCCAATGAAATGCAGAAGCACCAAAACCATGAATGAGAACAATAGGAAGCCCTTCTCCTTGCACCACATAATGTATTTTGTGACCTCTCCATGTCCAATAATTATATCCTTCAGGTTTGAATGGCAATCTTTCCAGACCTAAAAAATGTACGAGTCCAATTTAACTATAGTTCTAGTGTAAACACACAATATGCATAGATGCAAAAGTTGAAAAGCTTTGCAGACAATGATTGAGCTTCTTGTACAGAGGAAAAATGAGTTTTTAGCTCATCAACTCTAAAAGGGACATAAAATTACATAAGGATTTCCCCATAATGAATAAGAAAAATAGACAAAAAGAGCTAGCTATATTACAAAAGCTGACCTTGAACAGGTTCAGAGACTAATGAAGAACCCATAACCGAAACCCCAGAAGCCACAATGCTTTTGAAAGCGAAACTTCTCCTATTCACTACACTCTTTCTTCCTTCAGGCCAAAAGAACAAAACCAAAAAAAAAACACTTAATAAGCTTTCGAGTTCAGTTCAAAGAATGATAAAGAACGCAGAGAAAAAGAGAAAGAAGCTTACTGTACTGAGCTAATCTGACAGGTGCAATAAACCTGGTTTTAGTGAAACTGAAGAACTCTGACCTTACAGAGGGGGACAGAGCACAAGAAGAAGACATTGAATACGGTTTTCGAAACCCTAATTAAAATAAACTCTTTGACGTTCAGACTGTAAAAAAGGAACTGGGATTTCTGCAAAATCGAAGAAAGATATGAACTTTGAGGGATTGAGTGGTTGGCGTCAGTTCTGGAGTTGTGGCTGCCTCCAAAACAGAATCTCCGAAATTTTCTTCTCCACTAACATTATATACAAGCCTTCAACCCCAATTTTAAATGCAATAATTTTTTTTTTTTGAGGAAAAAATGCAATAATTAATTAACTTGATATTTTATAATAGTAATTAAAATAGAAAGTTTACCGAAAAAATAAAATAATATCTTTTATCCATATAGTTATAATTCAAATAAAAATATTATATTTCGTGCTACCAAATATTTAAAATTCGAAGTATAAAATTGATAATTTTGAGATTTTTAGAAAAAAAGTCGCCGCTTGTGGTGAATGGGAGAGTGTCGTATGGATTTGCGCATGTTTAGGGTAGAAGCAATCGGGCCTACCAAGATAAGAATCCTGCAAAAGGAAACCTTGCGACCAGGTTTGAATTCTCCTATGATTAAGTCAGTTTTAAATTTTTTATTGAGAGAGAATGTATTAAATTGAATTCTCATGTGTGTGTTTTAGAAATGAATCTAATATTTATTGGAGTGAAAAATCCACTTGAGAGGCCTATTTTTGTGTTAGAGTAGGTAGAAGGCGACGTGATTTTTGACAAGTAGCAGTAGCATGTGTCAGGAATATCAAATAAGATAAGGCCATCAAGGTTGATCGGACTATCTCATCAAGTGGACTTTTTCGCCTCTTTGGCAGTGTTCTCGAGGCGGAGTGGCATTGGGCTTTTGGTGGTTCGGGCTTCTTAGCTAGTTGGACTTTACTTCTTATGGGCCCATTTGTGTAGAAAGTATTGAGTATTATCTTTTGTCCTTCCTCCAATGCTTCAATAAGAAGATCGGACTGTTAGAGAGGTTTTAGATTCATACGTGTTTTTCTGCGAGGTGGCTATACCTTTGAGATAGCCTGTTAGGAGAGATATTTCGGTTAGTACTTGGGTGGACAATCTTTTTCATTTGTTCGTATGGATATTTGGTGGGTGTTTATATATGCCATTTTTAGGGGCCGGTTTCCTAGTCATTTACTTTATCATTGTATCTTTAGGCTCGCTTTGATCCTGTTGATTGAGGTTAGATATTAGGCCTTTTCGAGCACAGCTTTTCTAGCTTTCTGACTTATGCTTCGATTGAGCTTTTGCAGTCTTTTGCTTTCCCTAGGTCAACATTTACAAGATTTGGTGATATCTTGTCAAGCGTCTTCTTTCAGTATCTTGTTTTGTTTAGTTTCGTGCTTTTTGTAACACCTTTAACCACCAAATATGCATAACCACCATTGCATATTGCAATCCTACGATAATCAAATAAATACATTGACTTTTTAACCAACACAATACTCCAAAAATATAATAGAACATTTACATATAAGCCTTCCAATCGGAAGTATGAAATCACAAAATGAGAATTGCACACTCCAATTCCTTTTCCCCAGTGCTGGGCACACCATTGCAGCTAGCACTCCAGAATTTGCAACCTATCCTGTTACCTACATGGATAATAAAATCCGTGCTAAGTTATAAAGCTTAGTGGGGAACAAGAATTTTATAAACAACCAATTCAAAAATCATCAAATATTTTAGGCAAGCATTACAGGTTAGTTAAAAACATATTTGTGTACCACAATAACTATAAATACTACGCTCACAGCAATTTAAAACTTTAGGTGGTGCATAAAATTTAGCTTTAGATAACCAAATTGACTTGTCAGGTTTTATAAGTAATATGTATGAATATTGTGAGTATCAATTATACAAGACAACCATAAAATTATTGATAACTGCAGCCATACATGAGGGCACTATTATGCACAATTCTTACATGAATATCTAATGATTTTAAGTATAGGATGCATTTTGAAAACATAATCACATTAGTATACACGTGGCAATAAAACATTGTATCATGTTGATCCATATATCAGACATCAACTTACAATAAAGTGATATAAAGTTCAATTTGATTAAATAGTATCTGGTTATCGAAACATATATTTAGCAATAAGATTACTTGATTTGGCCACAAAAATATGCAATATTATATGCGTACATTTATAGATTCTAGATACACAGTGACTTAGTATCTATATATAGGTAAATTATGGTGTACTTGTACCAGAATACAATAATGAAAGTAGCCTACCTAAGTTCAAGTTCCAAAAGTGCATAGCGGGAGTAATAGATACCAATTGGTATCAACAATAAATATTTGAAGGTATCAACAATATATATCCAAAGATATCGAAAGATAGATCCAAACGGGGCCAAGCAATAGTTCCAGTAAGGAACGAATAATAGACCCAAATAGGCTCAACAATAGCAGATGTAACAATATTCCTCTAGGCATGCCTATCTAATACACAACTGAACTAAGACTCACAAGCTAAACAATACCCAGGGAACACTTTTATGTTCTCATCATTTTCCTTTCCATATAATAATGTTTACTTAGAGCCATGATATACAAGAATGCGAAACCGTATAAACATGCAATTGCATAATTACTCATTTATCCATATCACAATAGTTGCAAGATTCTGCAAGACAATAATAACATATAACCTTTAGCACAATTGATCTATTTCATCATAATTTACAAACTACATGATTCTTGTAAGATTGTATAAAGTGTAGCAACAATTGAGGGGTTATGCAATACTAGCTTAATGATCAATATTCTAGGAATCTGATGCTATAAATATCAAAGAATGTGAGCAGTCCAGAGTCGTACTCAATTTAAAGGCATATATTGACAATATTTATACCAATCGTGGTAGATCATGCCTTACTGTAATATTTTCATGGAAATGCAATCCTATACACATCATTATGCCAACTATTAGTGCATGAAACAGCAGGTAAACACATAATCATTTCTAGAGAACGTACCTATATGGTTCTTCATAATCATCTTCCTTGCTTCTTTATACTTAATTTAATTATCACACATTAACTCATCCAATACATTAGATACATGCATTCTGTAAAACCCTTATCAGAACAGTATTTTTCGATACGAAACTTAGAGGTAAATGGTAATTTTTTTTCTTTTACTCATTTGGTCAACTTTTCTTTCTTTCCTTTTTACTAAGACTTTAGGCCATTTGTGGCAAACACATCGGCTGCCACTTTGTTTTGTCTTTTGATCATTTTATATAACCTTTACTTCCAGAATTTTATTATTTAGTCATATGTTTATACTTAAATACAGTATTGTCATTTTTGACTTTAAATACATAATTAGCACTAATTCTCGACCATTTTATTCTTTTTTTAATACCAATTGGTACACAAATTATCAATTCATTCTCATAGGTCTTTTCATTCTTACTTATTAATTACAACTTTTGGGAACAATTTCAGTTTTATCCCAAAACTTTCATTTTCTTTCAATCAAGTTCTTTTTAATTTATAACATTTACAATCAATTACTTTCACAATTCCGATTTATTCTTTTCAATATGCCCCTAATGCAATATGACAAGATCTCAAAAAGGATATGTGAAACATGGACCCAAAGGTCCCACTAAACAGATAGAGAAATGATCTCGGAAGATCAAGTCTCACAGAGCAGAAAACAGATGCACTTTCACTTTCACTTTACACTGAAGCTATGGAGATCAAAGATCCTACCCATAGCAAAGCAAGTCGCCATGACTTGCACCGCGGTATAAGGTGTCCCTATGGCTAGCCAATTATATCCTGAATAAGAATATCATTACCTGACTATTGCTAAGGGCAAAAACAGTCAAGAACTTTCTGAATGATTTTCAAACATCAATAATTTTAATTTCTTTTATTTTGCATAAAACATTGCATTTTGTCAATCACACTCTTTTTAGTGCTATTGACTATACAATAACTTTTTCTTTTCGTTTCCTTTTTCTTTCCAATCACTTTTGTGTGAATTATTTTACAATAATGCACAATAAATAATTATTATTCTTTCGATTTTCAATTAATTATTTTCTCCATATCTTTTTCCATATGTTGTGAATTATGTCAGGATAATTCACTCTTTTCTTTCTTGGCACTTATTGAATTATTTTTTTATAATTCAAAAATATACTTTTACAATCATTTTATTCACTTTTTGACTCTTAGTCAATCTCTTACTCTTTCGGTCTGAATTTGCGATTATTTGGAAATTACAATATTTTATATACGGGTTGAGAATTATTTATAATAATTCACCATTTTATTCGAATTATGAATTATTTCGTAATCCTTTGGATACTGTTCATTTATACGATTACTATTCACTTATACGATTACTATTCACTCATACGATTACTATTCACAAATCATTTACTATGGTTAATTTATTCACTATACTTTTTATTTTCTGCAAATTTATCATTTAATCTCTTATTTTTCCTTATAAAAAATGTACATTAAATTATCAGCTTTTAATTGTTTATTGGATTATTTCTCAATAATTCAATTACGTATATTCCATATTTATTTTCTAAATTAATCCATACATCACATAAATTTCGTAAAAATTTATGTGAACATTGCTTTTCAATTATTGTCATATTTTCTTATTTCATGAATTATTTTAACATAATTCATCATATACCATACACTTAATAATTCTCTAAATTTCCGTAAATTTCATTAAAAATTTATAGGCAATTTATTTTATGCTTATTATCATTATATAACATAATCAACAAAAATTCTCTATTTTATCAATTACATTATTTAATAAATATTCCAAAATAGTCATATAAATTTCTATAAATTCCATAACAATTTATGGATATATATATTATGTCATTTTCTATCAAATTAAGACTTAATTTCATTAATTTACAATACAATAATTCATTTCTTTAAAAAGAAAATTTGGATTCATAAACGACATTTCTTAATAAATTTCCTTAAGACAATTTATACACTATATTAGGCTTAATTAAAATTTAATTGAACAATCATAACATTTAATTTTAATTTTAATCAATAATTTAATATTTTTTCTTAATAAATTTAAAGAAAAATTCAACAAATTAAGGAAAAATTAAAAGATTTTATAGTCACATACCATAACAGTCGAATTTCCTTCTATTTGCTCAATAATTTGCTCATCGGACCAGTAGCCAGAGCGTCGTCGGAGCATCGTCGGTGACAATCCGACACTGCCACCTTATAGATCGGGATCCCCTCATTTATTTTTCGGTTGTCACGTGTCCAAATTCTTCCTTGATTGGCCGGAATCTTCACTTGAATTACCTGCCAAACCCATTTTCAATCTACCAGTCGTCGGCATTTGAGGAGCGATGGAATACACTGGAAGACTCGCCTCATCGTCGGGAGTTGATCGGAGGTGGTGGTGTCCCCGTTCGCAGCCTTGATTTGCCGGAATGAACAAAAATCCATTTAAAACAAAAATAGAAAAACTCAACGATCGGACCACCACAACGAAGGCCGGACGCCGTTGCGAGGGAGAAGGCACGCCGCTTGTCGTCATCGTGGCGGTGGCCGGTGTAAGGGGTGGCCGGTGACCCTCCCTTTCTCTCTTTTTTTTTTCTTTCTTTCCTTTTTTCTTTTGGGTCGTCGCCTGCACTGCCTTTCCTTTGTTTTCTAAGATTGTGGTCATTGGCCACAATCAATTGCCGACACTTCTTTCTTTTTCTTTTTTTTTACATATATATTTATTTATATATTTTTATTTCTCCAAAATTTACTATTTTGGTCCCTAAAATTTTTGCTATTACTTTCAAAGCTCCTATTCACGTTAAAATTGATTTCATAATTTTTTATCACATCAAAAATAGGTGGGACATAAATTTTCAACTCAATCGGAGTCCGTTATCTGTCCGATTTAAATTTATCAGTCTGATTCGATAACTACCGGTATTACAGAAAAATTTACTTTTTACAGCCAAAATAATCTATATATTATTTTAGGTTTAAATGCAATTTTTGGTAATTTTCGGAGTCCGTTTACTATTTTTAAATATTTATACAATATTAAGTCAATTCTCCAATAATAAAAATTGACTCGCTACCTTTTTCATATTTTTGACTTTTTGAGATCCATTTGACCTCAGTTTCACTTCAAATTTCAATCCCGGACTCACCATGACCAATATTTTCTGATGGTCTAATAAAATAATTTTTACTTCCGGGTGTATTTTTCGGTCCAAAAAATACTATTTACTATCGTAAAATACTGTTCACGACTAACTCGGTGTTGAGGCCATTACACATTCAGTGTATCACAATTGATGAAAGTGTTCAAATCTGAGATTAATATCTACCTATGCCATATTGTATTGCCTTAATAATTACACATGCATATGAGTTCAGTAGTGGAACTTTACTTGTAGATGCATAGTCTTAAAACACTTAGATATTTATTACAGTAAGCATATGTAATTGCATAGCATTTAGCCTTCGGTTACTCATGATACTAAAAGAGCATGGACATGCCACTATATCTAAACCACTCATAAAATGGTATTCATATAGTTATTTAAGCATCAAACAAGATTCATAAAGACAAACAATTCCTTTTTAGTATTTCTCAATTCATTATACTTTAAAGCATTACAGTTCCTTATGTATGTGTGTTACATTTATAGCAATAACTTGTTACTACACTAATTGCACTTTCAATTACTTTATATTATAACATCATCATCATACTCTTTTACAGTCCATTAGATTACCAAGATATCTAATTATATTTCTTTTGACAGGCATATTAGTTAAATTCTTAGCTAATTCCACAAAATGAATTAAAGCCTTTTTCATGAAGCTAGGTGAAATAACAACTTAAAATTCCATTAGGAAGGCTTTACTTTGAAATCATTCAATAATACAATTCATCAATATCTTAACAAAGATGAATTTTTATTGCAATAGGAAAACTCAATTTGACAACTCAATTGTCTATAGTTCAAGGAAGCATTATAGCTTAGGTAAGTGATACAATACTATATTAGATATTTGTAAGATATTATTTGTCATATTTTCAACATTAAACTACTTCTAATGACACTAAATTATATCTTAAAACTGTATAATAACATTAAAGTATGAAAATATTACTCAAGGCAATTAATAAGGAATTTCTTAAAGCCAAAACACTTCATCAGCATGTT
Source organism: Excoecaria agallocha (assembly GCA_037975025.1). NCBI lineage: Eukaryota > Viridiplantae > Streptophyta > Magnoliopsida > Malpighiales > Euphorbiaceae > Excoecaria > Excoecaria agallocha. The sequence continues at coordinate 63,526,781 of CM075811.1, read as the reverse complement.
TCTACTTGGTGGAGAGTTTCTTCCACTTGATGGAGTGGGGCTTTGCTCGGTAGAGTGAGTACACCGCTCGATAGAGTGGGTGCTCAACTCGATAGAGTGAGTACCCCCACTCCACTGAGTACCTCACTTCGGCCTTTAAAGGAACAACACTTGAGATTTCTGCTATCTCCCGTTAAACCCAAAATCAAGTATACAAACGATTGTCACTTACAAAAAATAGACTTTTCCAGCAATATAACTTTATAAAATTATGTATTAACTTATTTGTAAACATCATCAGTTATCCAAATTAACTCATAAATTTCAAATGAAATTCAACCATACGTAGCATGTCAAATCCAATATCAAAATGATAGCTTCAAAATCTAATAGCAACTCTTTCATGCTATTATAAATTTGTTAGAGTTTTTATAACTCTCCTCAATAATCAAATCTAGCCTTATAACCAAAATCAAATCAATACTTAAGTGAACAAAACTATAATTTCAGAAGTAAAGTTATCTATTTATATTCACCTCTGAATCCTTTTTATGTCCGCCAATCTTTCAGCTTTAAATCATCCCAATCAAACTAGTAAAACCACAAATCAATTACATACAAAAGGCTTAACTAGCCATCTATCTACATTACAAACTTTAGCTTTAATTTCATCAAGGAAGACACACACATATGAGAAGAGAGAAATATTATTGTAACAAACTCACATAGGAAACTGTAGTTAAACCTAGTTCCCATACCTGGTATTAAGGCTTCAAACCTTCATTCAACCCTCTTGATCCAGCTTCTTAGTGTTGATTCTTCCTTCCCTTTCACAATAGAGATAACAAATATAATCTTTTAACTCTCTGAGTCCTGAAATTAAATCAAAGAAAAAGAGGAGAAAGATTGATAAGAGGAGGAAACATAATCACCTTCAAGAGATTCACTCATCACACCTTAATCCATCTCCTTCTTAAACCCAAAACATAGAGAGATAAGAGAGAGAGAAAATGAAAGAAGTTAGATCCTCATTTATTTCTTTCCCCAAGCCGATCTCCACCACTCATCTCCCTCAAGTCTTTTCTCCAAGAAGCTTTTAAATGAGTTAGTAGGGTAAACATCTCCTCAATGAATTCCCAAAATTACCCTTATTCATTTTAACCCTTATTAACTTATAATTTCTCAAAAGTTAACCCAAACTTTTAATTTACTTCAATTGCATCACCAACCATAAATACTTACTATAACTTTACCCATTTTATACACATGTATAATTACCAAAATACCTTTTAAGGGACTTAACTTAAGTAATACAAAATAATTTAATTTCACCTTATTTAACCAAAATCCTTATTAATTTCCCATAATCCGATTAGGGTCAAGGTTGGGACCTTACAAATATCTCCCCCACAAAGAATTTTATTCTCAAAATTTAAACATGTAATCTGTACCACATTTCTATCAACTCTACAAAACTCTATTTTAACTATAACCAACTTTGATCATAAGTCCACTATAACCATAAACAAATTCATCCCCCTATAACAATAATACCTTTCCTTGGTATCCAATTACTCTTATGGTCGTTATATTTTTTGTCATTTTTCCTTTTTCAGCTAGGACCAAAAATGTGAAATAATGGTATTCATGTATTATCAGATGATATGGGGTGTTATGCAATGCGTGAGTGATTTCATGTATGAAATGGAATACCAATGCATATTCTTACGTACTATACATATTCTGTCACATCTCGATACAATGAAATATGTTCAATTGCCCATGCTGATTAGGAAAAATTTGACAAATATATAGAGCATCTTAGTCAACCTTAATTTAACATCAAAACAATGCCAAAATCGAAAAGCTCTTCTGAACATATAAAACTTTTCCTCAAGCACCCTAATAAAGCAATTTGGATATACTTATAATCAAACTTATGCTATATTATACTTTAATCATAGAAGATAAAATGCACCTAAGCACTTTCAATATCAGAAAGAGAGAGTTGTTGGCAATTTAAACCACAAACCTATTAGTACTCCAATATAGACAAAACCAAAGATTAACAATCTATATAAGTCATCAAATTTTCAAGTTATAACAACACAAAATATCGATATCGGTTCTAGGACAATCCATCAAAACTTTTAAGAACAAATTCCTAATCTCTTATTGCCCAGAAAAGGTTAACCTGGGCACTCTGATACCACTAATTGTAACACCTTTAACCATCAGATATACATAACCACCATTACAGATAGCAATCCTATGATAATCAAATAAATACAAATCAGACTTTTTAACCAACACAATACTCTAAAAATATAATAAATCATTTACATATAAGCCTTTCAATCAGAAGTATGAAATTAAAAAATGAGAATTGTACACTCCAATTCCTTTTCTCTATTGCAACTAACACTCCCAAATTTGCAACATCTCCTATTACCTACATGGATAATAAAACCCTTGCTAAACTATAAAATTTAGTGGGGAACAATAATTTTATAGACAACCATTTCAAAAATCATCAAATTGCAAGCAAGCATTACAGGTTAGATAAAAATATATATGTGTACCATAATAACTATAAATACTATGCTTATAGCAATTTAAGACTTAAGGTGCACTCATCATGTCCCTAGAAACTTTACAACCCGCCTAGCCAAAACCTATTGTTAAACCAGGAATAACCATAAGGAATATACAATTCAAGTCTACTATCTTGGTGCATAAAATTTAGCTTTAGATAACCAAATTGACTTGTTAGGTTTTATAAGTAATACACATGAATATCGTGAGTATTTGTAATACAAGATAACCATAAAATTATTGATAACTGTAGCTATACATGAGGGCACTATTATGCATAATTCTTGCATGAATATCTAATGAATTTAAGTATAAGATGCATTTTGAAAACTTAATCACATCAGTATACACATGACAATAAAACACTATATCATGTTGATCCATATATCAGACATCAACTTACAATAACGTGATATGAAGTTCAATTTGAGTAAATAGCATCCGGTTATCGAAACATGTATTTAGCAATAGGATTACTTGATTTGGCCACCAAATATGCAATATTATATGCGTACATTTATAGATTCCAGATGCATAGTGACTTAGTATCTATATATAGGTAAATTGTGGTGTACTTGTACTAGAATACAATAATGAAAGTAACCTACCTAAGTTCTAGTTCCAAGAGTGGATAACGGGAGCAATATATATCCATTGGTATCAATAATAAATACCCAAAGGTATCAATAATAGATATCCGAAGATATCGAATGATAGATCCAAATAGGGTCGAGCAATAGTTCCAATAAGGAATGAACAATAGACCCAAATGGGCTTGATAATAGCAGCTGTAACAATATCCCTCTAGGATTATCTATTTAATCCATAACTAAACTAAGACTCGCAGGCTAAACAATACCCAGTGAACAATTTTAGGTTCTCATCATTTTCCTTTCCATAGAATAATATTTGCTTAGAGGCATGATATACAAGTATGTGAAATCGTATAAATATGCAATTGTATAATTACTCATTTATCCATATCACAATAATTGCATGATTCTACAAGACAATAATAATGTATAACCTTTAGAACAATTGATCTATTTCATCATAATTTACAAACTGCATGATTCCTGTAAAGACTATATAAAGTGTAACAATAATTGAGGGTCATGCAATACTAGCCTGATGATCAATATTCTAGGAATCTGATGCTATCAATTTCAAAGAATGCAAGCAATCCAGAATCGTACTTAATTCAAAGGTATGTATTGAAAATATTTATACCAGTCATTATAGATCATGCATTACTACAACATTTTCATGGAAATGCGATCCTATACACCTCATCATACCAACCATAAGTGTATGAAATAGCAGGTAAACACATAATTATTTATGGAGGATATACCTGTATGGTTCTTCATAACCATCTTCCCTGCTTTATTATACTTGATTTAATCATCACACATTCAACTTATCCAATACATTAGATACATGCATTCAGTGTATCACAGTTGGTGAAAGTGTTCAAATCTGATATTAATATCTACCTATGTCATTTCACATTGCCTTAACGATTACACATGCATGAGTTTAATAGCGAAACATTACTTCTAGATGCATAGTCTTACAACATTTATATGTATATATATTACAGTACGCGTATGTAATTGCATAGCATTTAGCCTTTGGTTACTTATGATACTAAAAGAGCATAAACATGCCACTTTATCTAAACCACTTATAAAAATGTATTTATTTAGTTATTTAAGCATCAAACAAGGTTCATAACTACAAATAATTCCTTTTTAGTATTTCTCAATTCATTATACTTTAAAGCATTATTGTTCTTTAAGTATGTGTACCACATTTATACTAATAACTTGTTACTATATTAATTGTACTTTTAATTACTTCATATTATAACATCATCATCATACTCTTTTATAGTCTATTAGATCACCAGGATATCTAATTATATTTTTTTTGACAAGCATATTAGTTATATTTCTTAACTAATTCCACAAAATGAATTAAATACTTTTTCATGAAGCTAGGTGAAATAACAACTTAAGATTCCATTAGTAAGGCTTTAATTTGAAATCATTCAATAATACAATTCATCAATACCTTAACAAAGATGATTTTTTACAGCAATAGAAAAACTCAATTTGACAACTCAATTGTCTACAGTTCAAGGGAGCATTATAGCTCAGGTAAATGATACAATACTATATTAGATATTTGTAAGATATTATCTATCATATTTTTAGCATTAAACTACTTCTAATGACACTGAATTATATCTTAAAATAGTTTAATAACAATAAAGTATGAAAATACTCCTTAAGGCAATTAACAAGGAATTTTTTAAAGCCAAAACACATCATTAGCATGTTTCTACTTGGTGGAGGGTTGCTTCCACTCGGTGGAATGCGGCTTTGCTTGACAGAGTGAGTACACCGCTTGATAAAGTGGGTGCTCAACTTGATAAAGTGAGTACCCGACTACACCAAGTACCTCACTTTGGCCCCTAAAGGAACAATGCCTAAGATTTATGCTATCTCTCGTTAAACCCCCAAATCAACTATACAAAAAATTATCACTTATGGAAAATAGACTTTTCCAGCAATATAACTTTGTAAAATTATGTATTAACTTATTTCGAAACATCATCATTTATCCAAATTAACTTATGAATTTCAAATGAAATTCAACCATATGCATCTTATCAAACCCACTATCAAAATGATAGCTTCAAAATCTAATAACAACTCTTTCATGCTATTAAAGATTTGCTAGAGTTTTTATGACTCTCCTTAATAATCAATTCTAGCCTTATAACCAAAATTAAATCAATACTTAAGTGGACAAAACTATAAATTTAAAAGTAAAGTTATCTATATATATTTGCCTTCTAAATTCTTTTTATCTCTGCCAATCTCTGAGCTTTATATCATCCCAATCAAACTAGTAAAACCACAAATTAATTACATATAACAAGTTTAACTAGGCACTTATTTACTTTAAGAGCTTTAGCTTTAATTTCATCAAAGAAGACACACACATACGAGAAGAGAAATATTTTTATAACAAATTCATATAAGCAATTTTAGTTAAACCTAGTTTCCATACCTAGTATCAAGGCTTTAAACCTTCCTTCAACTCTCTTGATCCAGCTTTTTAGTGTTGATTCTTCCTTCCTTTCCACAATAGAGATAACAAATATAATCTTTTAACTCTCTGAGTCCTGAAATTAAATCAAAGAAAAAAAGGAGAAAGATCTATAAGAGGAGGAAACATCATCACCTTCAAGAGATTCACTCATCACACCTTAATCCATCTTCTTCTTAAACCTAAAACCATGGAGAGATATATGAGATAAAGAATGAAAGAAGTCAGATCCTCCTTTATTTCTTGCCCCAAGATGATCTTTACCACTCATCTTCCTTATGTCCTTTCTCCAAAAAGCTTTTAAATGAGTTAGTGGGGTAAATATCATCTCAATGAATTTCCAAAATTACCCTTATTTATTTTAAACCCCCTTAACTTATAATTCCTCAAAAGTTACCCTAAACTTCCAATTTACTTCAATTGCATTGCTAACCATAAATACTTAGTATAACTATACATATTTTATACACATGCATAATTACCAAATTACCTTTCAGGGGACTTAACTTCAGTAATGCAAAATAATCTAATTTTACCTTATTTAACCATAATCCTTCTTAATTTCTAACAATCTAAGGTTAAGGTTAGGGCCTCGCACTTTTGCAATTTTTTTTCTTGATGTCTTATAAGGTCGAACATTTCTTATCATTCATCAAAGGTTCCTGCAAAAGAGGACGAGTATATAATTATATAACTGAAAAATTATACCTAATTTTCTATAGAGTTGTCATTTCAGACATATTTTTTTGACATCTTTATCGTTCTGGGTGTGTTCTTTGCATTTTTAGATCATAATTGTCTCCAATGCTTTTTTTCTTGGAGGTGGTTTGTTTATGAAGTGATCGCTTAGCATTCTTATTTCCTTGTGGTGGGGTTATTTTTCTTGAAGGAGGTGTGTTAGTGTAAATTGTCAATTGAAAAGAGCAGAGTTTACCTGAGGTACATTTATTTCCCCAAGCTCTTTGATAAGGTTTGATCAGGTATGGTTTTACCTTTTACCCCCACTAAGTCAAATTCAATCTTGTATCTTTGGTTCCATGGATGCCTTCAAGAGGTTGCGATTGGCTCTAATCAGGAAATAAGTTATCCATTTAGGACTTTCGATCCTTTTGTTGAGTTCAACTTTGGTCAGGAGGTGATCCCTTGAGAATAATCTATCTTTTTATTTTGGTGATGTTTTTTCAAGCAACTATTATCCTCAACTCCTATTTAAAGTTTCTTTTAAAGAGGTGGAGCCAATCATGGGTAGCCAATAACTCTAGGGCATCTTAAAGGTAAGGTTTTATTTTACTATGCCATCTGAGAACAAGTGGCTCTTAGCATGAGCTTTTTCTTTTGGACTTGTTCTTTGCCTTGGTCCTCGGGCTTGAAAGGATCGGGGTTCCTATCTCTCTCTTTTTTTTTTTTCTTTTTTTATTGTGGTATGTTGTCTTTCACATATCGATCAAGATTTGTTTTAATCAGTGAGTATACTATGTTATCCCTTTGAAGGGTTGTTGGTTTTCTATTTTTGGTGTTGGGATTTTTTGCTTTGGTCGCATTTTGTTTCACTTAAAGCCTTGATTAACTTGGCACTCTTCTGAGTTGTTATCATTCTTCTTTTTCATCTTTTAGTCATTGTCAGGGCGGATTTCATTTAAATAAGGCTATTAATGGATTCATCTGATTGGTCTAACCATGCCTTTTGTTTAGTTTCTTCCTCAAATGATTCTTATCTTGAGGTTTGCCTTTAGGTTTTTACTAGCTCTACCTGAAACATGCGTTCAATTTGTGATGTTTCAATTTTTTTGCCTTTGGCTCTTGCTTTTTTCTGAGTGAGGTTATCAGGGTAAAGGCCCTTTTACCTATTTTCTTTGTGAGCTAGTTTGTTATGATATCCTTTTATAGCCCGATCAGATTCTTTGGTGAACAAATATGTAATTGCAAGTGAAGTTTTCCTTTTATGTGGAGTATATCTTAATGCTGCGAGATGATTGAGGCCAAATGTTTTGAATACAGTGTTTTCTGGCTTTTTCACCTTTGTTACTAATGTTTTTAATGATTCTTAAAATTTAGCTATTATTGAGGCCTTCTTTTTGTAAATTGGTCTATGCCATTAGGCTTTTCTTAAAATCTCATAATTTTTTGAGTTTCACTTTTTCTAACAACGTATCTATCACTATTTTGATTAGCCTTTTTTATCTTTCTCCTTCTCTTGGACAGGTGTTTATCTTGTGATGGAGCACTAATCGGGCTTATAAGGCAATTTTTGAAGATTAACCTTCTTCTTTCTTTTGGCTTTTCAGTATGATCGGGTTTTAATCTTTGTGACCCCTTGATTGGTCTCCCAACTATTATGTCATAAGGTTGTTTTTGGTTGACAAGCTATGCTTTTCCTTTTCTATTAAGGTGGCATGGTTTTTCTCAAAGTTGAGTGGGCTTTCAATCCATCCTATCGGTTGGTCGTGGCTTTCATTAAGCTTTCGAGATTCAAATTTGTTGATTGCCTCATTGTACTTATCTTGTTGTATTCTCCCTTTTTCTTTTTGAATGGCATTCTTCTCTTTGTAGTAGAAAGATGATTAGGATCTAGTCCTATTAGGAGTTTTTTAGTCGGGTTTTGAAGATTGACTGGTCCCTATTTGATAATTTCTCCTTTATTAGTTTTTATCTTTATTGGCTTCATCAATTTTCGGGCAATTGTATTTTCTTAATAGGGGATTGTTCTGTAAAAGGTTTGTTGCTTTCCCTGATTGGTTTGATTAATAGGGTTATTCCTTGTAAGAACCCAAAATAGGCCCTAGTAGGATTCAAGGTATAATCATGATCATTAATGTTCAATTAAGCTTAATTAGATGAATTATTATAAATTAAGACCTAATGAATTGATGGTCTTAAGTGATAGAGGAGTAGAGAGTTAATTAAAAAATTTATATAGTCATGTATAATTGAAAAGAAATTAAAGCTAAGTGGTCAATTGAGATGAAATTATAAGTTATTGCAATGAAGGATAAATTAGTTATTTATTTATATATGAAATTGAAATAAAATTTTATTTTAGGGGTCAATTATAATATTAGAAAAGATAATTGGGATACAATTGTAACATAAGAAAAACTCAGATGTGGTGCTTTTGTAAATAAAAAAAATGTAAGGGTATAATTTAAAAGGAAAAAAGAGTTGAAGGCTAAATTAAAAGAGGATACATATTTAAAGGCCTATGTTTAAATAATGATTAAGTGGGGCTAATTTTAAAAGAGATAGAATTTGATGGGGTTGAAATTGAATATAAAAGGTGAGTGGGGTCAGTTTATAACATGTAATTAGTTGGAGGATCAAAATAGGAATTGTGAGGGGCCAAACTAACGTCACATTCACTTAAACTCATATGTAAGACAAGTATAAAAGGAGCATTAGGAGGTGGACGGCATATGCAAGAAGGAGAAGAAATAATAACCTATTTTTTCACTTTTCCTTTTCTCTTTTACTCAAAAAGAAAATCTGTAACTTTTATCTCTTTTATCTCTCTCCAATCCGACCCCCTTTCACTCAAAGAACATCTTTAGATTTCTACCTTATGCAAAGGAGGAAGGCTGAATTTAATTATGCTTTCAAGGATTTAAGCAAATAAGAAGTGTGAAAGAAGATTTTGAAAAGAGTTGGAAGTACAATATCATTTTTAGGAATATCTTTCATGTTGAATGTGATTGTTATTATTGTAATTATGGATTGATATATGTGAGAGAAGTATTTTTAGTTAGTGAAATAGTTTTTAAAAGATAAGAGTGAAAGATTTTTACTTTCCATGTGTTTATTTGGTAAAAATCTCTGTAGGATCTCTATGAGTCGATTTCTATTTTTGGGGTATATGTTGAGTTATACAACTCTAATTTTGGTGTTTTCAGTTTGTGATTACACCTAATATATAGACCTGTGTTTTTGTAGAATGAACTTTCATTTGATTTTTCCTCCAAGTTTGATAAATCTTGAGTTAAAATTGGATGTGAATTGCTGTCCAGTTATAGTGAACTAGCCTCAGTATTTTGGGAATATTTTATTGTAAAAGACTTGGAATGAGATGATAAAAAATAATTGGTAAACTAGACATTTATGACTACAAATTTCAAGAATAAACTTTTGTCTGATTATGTACGCATATTTTTCAATGAATTTTAGAATTGGTGATAAAAACTATTTTTGGTATTATGAACTGTTATGGTTTTTCTTAATTATCTTGAGTTATAGATGTGATATTAAGGTAATTCTTGATGTTTTGGAAATTAGAAACATAGGGTATTAGTATTATCATACTTGCATGTAAACAATTAGAGAATAAACATGAATATTTTTATAGGATAGGTTGAACAAATGTAATGAGAATAAATTTTAGGAATCTTTAAATAAAGAGAAACATGTAAGTATCATGAACTAGTTGCTCTAATTACAGCATAATTTGGGCTAGGAAACCTCCATTAAGTTAATTCCAATTTCATATTTTACATAATAAACATACCTACAACTTTGTAGAAGATACCTAGGGCTAAATATGTTTGTATGCTATCCAAATATTCATTTGAAATTATAGTGAGTTGTTATTCTTGGTTCTGGAATAGATTATGGATAATATGATATATATCCTTGTATAGTGAACAAAATACTATGAATTTAAACTTTTGAAAAATAGACTTCTAAACCTATACTTTTCATGAAGAAAGTAAAGCCTAATTCTTTCCTTAAGCTTGTCTAATTTTAACTTAATTCCGAACCTATACACAACACTGTAAATAGGAATAGTATTTAATAAAGTATAAATATTTTGATTTCAGGAAGTGCTATTGAAATGATTTTTAACGTTCTAGAAACAGGAAACATAGGGGATCATGTTTGTAGAAGGACATTTTTGCTAAAAATGACATTTTCTAGGTCAAAAATGGCATATAAGTTGGATTTGAAACTCTACCACTATGCAGAATTCTAAAGGCAGAATTTTTAATATTTAGTGTTAAATGTTGTTATGTAAAATCTATGTATACATAAAAATTCACTAGTTTACGAATAGCATATAAAATATTTGATTGAAGTGTTATGTATATACATGTATGTTCAAAAACATGTACATGGCTGGTTATGTGAAATTATGTTTATATATATATTTAATCAAATGATAGTGTAAATTTTTATACAATTGTTCAACTATGAAAATTGATAATGAAATGTTAAAGCATGATAACTGAAATTTGATGTCATAAAATGTATATAGAATTCAATAATTGAAGAAGAAAACATGAATAAATATAAATACATATACATGAATGCTAAAAGTTGTATAGATGAACATACATAATTGTCCCTATGGATGCATATGATTTATATTACCTCAAATTGAATGTGCATGTATATGCATGTTTAAAACATTGAAAATATAAATGCTGATACCATCATGCATGAACATAATTAAGATGTTAAACTGAGATAGTATATACATATACCCAAATAATTATATGCTTAGGAATATACCTAATTAATATCGATTTCATGGATTTACTAATACACTATAGTATTAGGCATTAACCTTGAAATGTCAATATGGATGATTAATTTTACTTGGTTATATTATGCTGATTGATTGTGCTTGTCATGTGAAATATGTTTAAAAGTAATGATATAAAGCATGTTTTTATAGTGAATTGTATAAATATGCAATTATATAAAGATAACATATATGTGTATATTTATCTATATATAACTATGATTCCTATGAATGTGATATACGAGTATGATAGAAAAATGTGTAAAAAGATATGCATGCTCAGTATATGATTCTAAACTTTACTATATATCTTGAAGTAATGGGAAATATTGATATGTATGTATATAATAAATGAATATTGGAATTTATGATAGCAAGATGATAAGTATCGTTATCATATACATGTGTATGACCTACATGCATTTGAATTGATCAAGAGTACAACTTATTTATGCTCATACATGTTTGTGATATCATGTTCACATTAAGTCTATATATAAACAAGTATATGAAACTCCGCACATAGTTGTACATATATACATAAATATATGTATGTGATTAGAAAGATGAATCAAAATGATATAATTGCCTGCATTGAGCCTAGGATGTGGATAGATAGGCATGCCTATAAGGGTACCTTATAGTTGCTTCTGAAAAGTTTTGACCCATTTAGGTCCACTTGAAATTAAAAGTTTAACATGACCCTGTTTGGGTTTAAAAGTTTAACATTGATTTGAACAACCCTATTTGGGTTGTAGCCCACACCATTTAGGTCCATTTGACTGGTTTAAGTTATCTGTTTGACCCCGTTTGGGTCCAAGTTATTTGTTTGGCGCCGTTTTTGTCCATTATTTGTCCTTCGGAACCTTTATATTGACCCTTTTGGGTCTATTATTTATCCTTTAGGACCTTTCTATTAACCCTTTTGGGTTCATTAATTGTCTTTTGGGACCTCTATATTGATCCCATTTATGCACTTCTTGAGAATAGTGCAGGCTTAATTACAAAGGTTAAGAAAATTTTATTGATGAATTTAAAGTTTCATAAAGCATGAAAGTTCTTAATTGACGTCTTACTATTTCACATATAGAATTCATTTTATTGTAAATAGACTGTGCATCTACAAGAAGACCACATAGTAAAAACATATGTGAGCAATATTATTAGCATAAAAAATACATGCTAGCTTATAAAATGATGAACTTGCATTGTATTAATGCTTTGTTTCCAATGTATGATTTGTGAAGAAATGTGTGTTAAGGTAAATGGTATTATATTATTGAATTAAACATCTATGTAAATTTTTCTGTTGAACTTTATGATTTCCATAAGTGGTTATAAATATTGAGTTTTATTCATTTCTTAAAATAAATCATTATTATAATTGAGGCATGATGTGTTCTTGTTAACAATCTCTATGAGTGGTCATTTATCATGATTTACTTCCCCACTAAGCTTTATAGCTTAGCATGGGTGTTTCATCCGTGTAGATTTTTGAGGTAATATCTACTGTAGGATGGCCAACTCAAGTCATCGAGAAAGACTATTATAGACTTTTATTTTAGGCTCTTTTTATATAGTAAAGTTTTTGTGGTATTGGAGATATTGTATGTGAAGATGTTAATCAGTTGTTGTATTTTGTAAAGAGACTTTAATGTATATTGTAAAGTTTTAATAGTATAGCACTCTTATGTATTAAGTTTGAATATATGTTCTCAGTATAGTTGGTTTATGTTTAAGTTACATTGTTAAACTTGTGTAATGAGAAGGATAAAGTGATATGTATAGGTTAAAGGATAAGGGTGCTACAATTAGTGGTATCAGAGCCTAGGTTTAGCCATTTTTGGGCTATAAGTGTTTAAAGTTGTTGTCATAGGAAGTTTTTTTTATGTGTTAGCCTAATGCAGATATCACTATTTTGTTTTGTATAGATTGAATGATGGATAAGTCAAAAGAAACTGGAGATGAGACAGTTAAAGATTATAGTACTGGGGCTTTGAACTCTTTTTCTTCTGATTCTTTAAAAGTGAATTATGTCAAGATACCAGTTTCCTTGCTTGAAAGGTTAAAAGAGGTGATCAATAATTTGACTCAGATTCTATAAGAGTTATCTAAATTAAGAATGATGACAGATGTTGAGAATAACTATGAGAACAAATGTAACTATAATAAGAACCCAAAATAAGAGAAATCATATAAAAGAAAAAAGATGATGGAAGAAGGTTCCTCCAGCAAAATACCACATCTTAAGCAAAATTTAATCAAGCAAAATAGAGGTCCTCGAGCCCCTAAGTGCATTTTTTGCTCTAAAAACCATTGGGATATATGTAGGGTTGCAAATAAGGCTTGTTCTAGATGTGGAAGTACTGATTATTTATGGAAAATTGCCCAAGACCACAAAAGATTAAGAGAACAACATTCAGGAGTGAAAAAGTAGCTTAAGGTTCTAAAGAAGTATGAAGCCATTGAACAAGTTTCTAGTAAATATTCCATCTACCTTAGAATTTATTTATTTGCATTGATGGATCCTACACTTAGAAATAAAATTATATGCTTTTGAAATATTTGATATGATGGAAGTTTGTCAATAATACATGAATAAGATTAGTATATGCGATTATAGTATAAGTGTGTTAGTAGAAAACATAATGATTTTTTTTATTATGAAACATGAGATGCAGCTATGCTAAGTTGATGAGAAGATATATAGTTGAGGCTTTTGAGATGGTAATTTAAGGACTCATTATAAGGCTCTATATACTTGTCAGTGTTTTCTTATTGAGTACAGACAATTGACGAAACATTACACATGGGCTAGGGCAAAAACATATACAACACATGAGATTATACATTTGCATCTTATTACATACATGAAAGCATCATTCACGCATAGCATAACAACCAGCATCATGTTACATGTATAGGCCCTATCTGAAAAGGAAACTGACAGGAAATACATTGAGCATAGTAATAATGTAACTGTATGATAAGGTTGCTCTTATATGGAGTTAGAGTTATAAAAGAATCAAATTAAGTTAAAATAAGCATTAAGGGAATTTGGTAGAGATAGTATGGAATAAAAGTTTATAGTGTTAGACACAGATGTATAAGAATGATAGTGATTCATTTGAGAAAATAATACAGGTATAAATTTCGAGGACGAAATTCCTTAAAGAGGAGAGATTATTTTTAAGGATCCAAAATAGGTCCTAGTAGAATTCGAGGCATAATTATGATCATTAATATTTAATCAAGCTTAATTAGATAAATTATTATAAGTTAAGACCTAACAAATTGATGGTCGTAAGTGATAAAGGAGAAAAGAGTTAATTAAAAATTTTATATAGTCATGCACAATTGAAAAGAAATTAAAGCTAAGTTGTCAATTGAGATGAAATTATAAGTTATTGCAGTGAAGGATAAATTATTTATTTATTTATGTGTGCAGTTGAAATAAAATTTTATTTTAAGGGTCAATTATAATATAAGAAAGTTAATTGGGGTACAATTATAACATAAGAAAAATTCAGATGTGGTGCTTTTGTAAATAAAGAAATATAAGGGTATAATTAAAAAGAGAAAAATAGTTGAAGGCTAAATTAAAAGAGGATATATATTTAGAGGCTTATATTTAAATAATGATTAAGTGGGGTTAATTTTAAAAGAGATAGAATTTGATAGGGTTGAAATTGAAAATAAAAGGTGAGTGGGGTCAATTTATAACATGCAATTAGTTAGAGGATTAAAAGAGGAATTATGAAGGACCAAGCTAATGTCACATTCCACTTAAACTCACATGTAAGACAAGTATAAAAGGGGCATTAGGAGGTGGATGACATATGCAAAAAGGAGAAGAAATAATAAACTATTTTTTTCACTTTCCCTTTTCTTTTTTACTCAAAAAGAAAATTTGTAACTTTCATCTCTTTTATCTCTCTCTAATCCAGCCCCCTTCTACTCAAAGAACATCTTGAGATTTCTACTTTATGCAAAGGAGGAAGGCTAAATTCAAAGATGCTTTCAAGGGTTTAAGCAAATAAGAAGTGTGAAAGAAGATTTTGAAAAGAGTTGGAAGTACAATATCAGGTTTGGGAATATCTTTCATGTTGAATGTGATTGCTATTATTGGAATTATGGATTGATATATGTGAGAGAAGTATTTTTAGTTGGCAGAATGGTTTTTAAAAGATAAGGGTGAAAGATATTTACTTTACATGTGTTTATTTGGTAAAAATCTGTGTAGATCTCTATGAGTCTGTTTCTATTTTTGGGGTATATTTTGAGTTATAAAACTCTAATTTTGGTGTTTTAGTTTGTGATTACACCTAAGATATGGATCTGTGTTTTTGTAGAAGGTACTTTTGTTTGATTTTTCCTCCAAGTTTGATTAATCTTGAGTTGAAATCGGATGTGAACTGCTGTCTACTTACAGTGAACTAGCCTTAGTATTTTGGAAATGTTTTATTGTGGAAGAATCGGAATGAGATGATACAAAATTCTTGGTAAACTATACATTTATGACTACAAATTTTATGAAGAAACTTTTGTCTGATTATTTATGCATATTTTTCTATGAATTTTAAAATTGGCGATAAAAATTATTTATGGTATTATAAACTGTTATGATTTTTTCTTAATTATCTTGAGTTATAGATGTGATATTAAGGTAATTCTTAATGTTTTGGAAATTAGACACATAGGGTATTAGTATTATCATATTTGTATGTAAATAATTAGAGAATAAACATGAATACTTTTGTAGGATAGGTTGAACAAATGTAATGAGAATAAATTTTAGGAATCTTTAAATAAAGAGAAAAATGTAAGCATCATGAACTAGTTGTTGTAATTATAGCATAATTTGGGCTAGGAAACCTCAATAGTTAATTCCAATTTCATATTTTACATAAGAAACATGCCTAAAACTTTGTAGAAGATACCTAGGGATAAATATGTTTGCATGCTATCCAAATATTCACTTGAAATTGTTGTGAGCTGTTATTCTCGGTTTTGGAACAGATTGTAGAAAATATGACATATCTCATTGTACAGTGAACAAAATACTATGAGGTTAAATTTTGGGAAAAATATACTTCAAATCCTATACTTTTCATGAAGAAAGTAAAGCCTAATTCTTCCCTTAAGCTTGTTTAATTTTAGCTTAATTTCGGACCTATACACAGCACTGTAAATAGGAACAACATTTAATAAAGTATAAATATCTTGATTTCAGGAAGTGTTATTGGAATGATTTTTAACGTTCTAGAAATGGGCAACATAGGGGATCATGTTTGTAGAAGGACATTTTTGCTAAAAATGACGTTTTAGGTCAAAAATTGCATATAAGTTGGATTTGAAACTCTACCACTATGCATAATTCTAAAGGCAGAATTTTTAATATTTAGTGTTAAATGTTGTTATGTTAAATCTATGTATGCATGAAAATTCACTGGTCTATTAACATCATGTAAAATATTTGATTGAAGTGTTATGTATATACATGTATGTTCAAAAACATGTACATGGCTAGTTATGTGAAATTATGCTTATATATATATTTAATCAAATGATAGTGTATATTTTTATACAATTATTCAACTATGAAATTGATAATGAAATGTTAAAGCATGATAAATGAAATTTGATGCCATAAAATGTATAAAGAGTTTAATAATTGAAGAAGAAAACATGAATATATATAAATACATATACATGAATGCTGGAAGTTGTATATATGAATATACATAATTGTCCATATGGATGCATATGATTTATATTATCTCAAATTGAATGTGTATGTAGATGCATGTTTAAAACATTGAAAATATAAATGTTGATACCATCATACATGAACATAATTAAGATGCTGAAATGAGATAGTATATACAAATGCCCAAACAATTATATGCTTAGGAATATACCTAATTAATATCAATTTCATGGATTTACTAATACACTATAGTATAAGACATCAACCTTGAAATGTAAATATGGATGATTAATTTTACTTGGTTATATTATGCTGATTGACTGTGCTTTTCATGTGAAATATGTTTAAGAGTAATGATATAAAATATGTTTTCATAGTGAATTGTATAAATACACAATTATATAATGATAACATACATGTGTACCTTTATCTCTATATAACTATGATTCATATGAATGTGATATACGAGTATGATAGAAAAATGTGTAAAAAGATATGCATACTCAATATATGATTCTAAACTTTACTGTATATCTTGAAGTAATGGGAAATATTAGTATATATGTATATAATAAATGAATATTGGAATTTAAGATAGCATGATGATAAGTATCGTTATCATATACATGTGAATGACCTACATACATTTGAATTGATCAAGAGTACAACTTATTTATTATCGTACATGTTTGTGATATCATGTTCACATAAAGTCTATACATGAACATGTATATGAAACTCCGCACATAGTTGTACATATATACATAAATATATGTATGTGATTAGAAAGATAAATCAAAAGGATTTAATTGCCTGCATTAAGTTTAGGATGTGGATGGATAGGCATGCCTATAAGGGTACCTTGCTGCTGCTTCTGAATAGTTTTGACCAGTTTGGGTCCACTTGAAATTAAAAGTTTAACGTGATCCTGTTTAGGTTTAAAAGTTTAACGTTGACTTGAACAATCCCGTTTTGGTTGTAGCCAACCCCATTTGGGTCCGCTTGACCGGTCGAAGTTATCTGTTTAACCCTGTTTGGGTCCAAGTTATTTGTTTGACCCTGTTTGGATCCATTATTTGTCATTCGAGACCTCTATATTAACCCTTTTTGGGCCCATTATTTGTCCTTTAGGACCTTTATATTGACCTTTTTGGGTTCATTGATTGTCTTTCGAGACCTCCATATTGATCCCATTTATCCACTTCTTTAGAATAGTGCAGGCTTAATTACAAAGGTTAAGAATAGTTTATTGATGAATTTAAAATTTCATAAAGCTTGAAAGCTCTTAATTGACGTCATAGTATTTCACATATAGAATTCATTTTATTGTAAATAGAATGTGCATTTAAAAGAAGACCACACAGTAAAAAAATATGTATGCAATATTATTAGTATCAAAAATACATGCTAGCTTGTTAAATGATGAACTTTCATTGTATTAATGCTTTGTTTACAATGTATGATTTGTGAAAAAACATTTGTTAAGGTAAAGGGTATTATATTATTGAATGAAGCATCTATGTCAATTTTTCAATTGAACTTTATGATTTCCATAAGTAGTTATAAATGTTGAGTTTTATTCTTTCTTAAAATAAATCATTATTATAATTAAGGCATGATGTGTGCTTGTTGACAATCACTGTGAGTGGTTGTTTATCATGATTTAAGTTCCCCACTAAGCTTTATAACTTAGCATGGGTGTTTCATCCGTGCAGGTTTTTGAGGTGATATCTGCTGCAGGATGGTCAACTCAAGTCATTGAGAGAGACTATTATAGACTTTTATTTTGGGCTTTTTGTATATAGTAAAGTTTTTATGGTATTGGAGATATTGTATGTAATTATGTTAAATAGCTGTTGTTTTTTGTAAAGAGACTTTAATGTATACTGTAAAGTTTTAATATTATAACACTCTTATGTATTAAGTTTGAATATATGTTCTCTGTATAGTTGGTTTATGTTTAAGTTGCATTGTTAAACTTGCGTAATGAGAAGGATAAATCGATATGTATTGGTTAAAGGATAAAGGTGCTGCAATTAGTAGTATCAGAGCCTAGGTTTAGCCGTTTTTGGGGTATAAGTGTATAGAGTTATTATCATAGGAAGTTTTTTTATGTGTTGGCCTAAAGCAAATATCACTATTTTGTTTTGTATAGATTAAAGGATGGATAAGTCAAAAGAAAATGGAGATGGGATAGTTAAAGATTATAGTATTGGGGCTTTGAACTCTTCCGCTTCTGATTCTTCAAAAGTGAATTATCTCGAGATATTAGTTTCCTTGCTTGAAAGGTTAAAAGAGGTGATCCATAAGCGATGGTAATGTGTGTCATGGATATCAGATAAGATAAAGATGTCAAGGCCGATTGGACTATTTCGTTAGGTGGACTTTTTGTATACATCTAGCAATGTACTTGAGGTGGAGTGGCACTAGGCCTCTAGTGGCTTAGGCTTCTTAGCCGGCTGGCCTTTACTTCTTATTGGCTCATTTGTTTATGAAGTATTGAATTTTAACAATTTTTTTAGTTAGAGTGAATGATTAGAATGCAGTTTTATATAGGAACGAGCATGGACCGATTAACCAGTCCATTAATTTCGGTTAACTGTTATATCGATTTTGATTTTTAACTCGATTTTTCGGTTCGATTTATCGATTAACCAATAAAAAATTTTAATATATAAATTTAATAAATTATACAATTTGTAATATTATTTTTAATAGTTAAAAATGCTTTCAAAATGAAAAAATATAAATTAAATACAATATCCATTACAATAATCAAAATAAAAAAAATTCCATAATTAATTATAAAAACTAAATATATTCAATATGAAACTAACAATAGAGTGCTAATAATAATAATAATAATAATAATAATAATAATAATAATAATAATAATAATAATAATAATAATAATAATGTTTATTTTCTAAAAATATGTATTTTAGTAATATTTTATAAATTTATATATCATAATATTTATAAATTATACAAATATTGAAAAATATAAGTATAAAATTTAAAATATAATTTATAAAGTATGTGTGTGTGCATGTGCATGCGCGCACTTGTGTGTGTGCATATATATAAAAACGGTTCAGTTTCAAATTAGTTAACCGCATATTTTTAAAAATAAAAACTGCAAATCTAAAAGTTCAATTCAATTAACTTAAAATTCGGTTCAATTTCAAATCGGTTTTTTGATTAACCGAAATTTTATCTTTTTTGGCTCACCCCCAATTTCATACTATTTCATAGCAATTTTTTTTTTTCATTTTCTTCTATTCATATTTTTCTAATTTGGACAACCAAATTTTATCTAAATACTATTACTTTCAATGGCAAAATTGAATTATACACAAAAAATTATTTTCAGACACATAAATAAATGGCTAAAATTATTTTGATTATTATTGCATTCAAGAGTCAATATCTATCTTTACATAATAAGTTTCGCCATTTAATATTCTTTAACGTAAGTGCTAGTATCTTATTTGACACTATTTAATCTAAGAGTTCTTTTCCTTTTTATAATTTTATTTTGGATGGTTATAATCTTTTTTTTATCAACATTTCAATCAATGGCTCGTCATCTATCCTGTATATATATATAACTAAACCAATGACTATAATTAGGTGTGTTACTATTTGATTTCTAGATCATCAAATTTTCTCACTTTCCTTTCTTATAATTTGAATTTATTTTAAATAAATTATGACGTAATTAATAAATTATTTTTCTACTTAAAATATATAATTGACATCATAAAGAATTTATCATATTGGCTAATCTGATTTTTTTAATGTCTCGATCAACTTTGAGCACCTATCATACTTGGACATATATATCACTTTTCATTATGAAACTATGACCTGAGTTTTAATTTTAGTTTTTAATATCTTAAATGAGAGAAAAATAAAAAAAAAGTACAATTGAGCAACGATAGTGGCGATGCAAAATAGTGGATGAGGCACAAGTAGTAGAAGAATGAAGTATTAGTGTATGGAGCAGAGAAAGATCAGAAAAAAAAAATATGCAAAGAATGTAATTTATAAAATATAGTACATGTTGTATGCCACTTAATTTTTATTATTATTTTTTACTTTTTTGCCTTTTGATTTTTGCAGCTCAAACTTTTTCAATTAAATCTAATCTTTATATAAAATTGAAAGAGAAATATTGATAAAATGGTGTAATGTTAATGTGTGTATATAATTAAACTATAATTTATAAATAAATATGATGGTGGGTTATGTTTGGCTCAAATTGCTCTCCCCCAACCCCACCCCTTTAAGTGGATTTTGGGTTAAGTTCAATTCTAAATTTTTTTGGCCATTCGGGTTTGACCCATTCAAATTTATTTCAGGTTTGGATTATTATTTTATAGTAGATTCAGATCGAATAAAAAATTATTAGTTTTAGACTCCAATTCCTTTCTTTTTAATTATATATATATATATATATATATATATATATATATATATATATATATATATATATATATATATATATATATATATATATATATATATATATATATATATATATATATAATAACCTTATGCCTTTTATTTATTATCAAATTAACATTTTATTTATTACTTCAATTAAATTATATTACCTATAGTATTATGGTTAAAATATGACTCCAAAAAATATATTTTCAGGTGCCACTTATCTTTCAAGAAAATAACCCATTTTTTTATATAAAAAGGAGCAAAAAAACAACAAATAAATAACAACATTAGAATTAATCATCTGTAGGAAAAAGGCACTCCGCTTTGTTGCCTAGAATTAGGCTAGAACAACAGTTAGAGCTTTATCAAACTAGAAAAAAATAATCATCCTGAGTAAATGCTAGGTTGGCCATAATATTCGCTATAGAGTTGGCTTTACGAAAAACATGATGAAGGTGCATTTCACAATCTTGAGCTATTAAAACTTTAATACTGTGAACAAGATCCATATTTGTAATTAAAAATGTGCGATCTTTGTTGAGATCATGAGCAACATGTGAGTTATTAATCTGAACCTCCAACTTCCTAATGCCTTTATATCAAGGGGTTAATTTCAGTCATGCTTACCGAATTTATGCCAAATTACGTAAAAGTAATAAAAAAATTTATTTCATAAAAATTATTGAAGTTAGTACTTTTATATACAAAAATAACTTTGATCAATTATTGGTGTAGACCTATGTTGGAAAGCACAAGTGGCGCGTCAAGTCAATACTGCATGCACACGTGGACTCACATCTTTTGCCATGCCAGGATTGATTTCACTCATAGTCACTGAATTTATGCTAAATTATGTAAAAAATAATAAAAAAATTTTCATAATAATCACTGAACTTAGCACTTGTATATAGAAAAATTATTTTGCTCGATTTTAGATGAATATCTAGTTGGAAAATACTAGTAATAGCCACATAGACCTAGCAAAAAAATCATTTTCATTTTGATTGGTTATTAGTACGGTCAATATCCCGTGACCATATTCACATGGCATGGTGACATGGCATCACATTGCTTTGACAGGTCCACATGTCAACTGACGTGGCTACTGTGCCATATGGCATATTGATGTGGCATTAGTTAGGATTCCATGTGTGCAGAAGCTGGTGATTGGGCATATCTTCACCTGTAATCAATCAAAGTGATTTTTCTATAAACAAATGCTAAGTTCAGTGATTATTATAAATAAAAATTTCTCTTATTATTTTTTCATAATTTGGCATAAGTTTGGTGACCAAGGATGAAATTAGCCCCACTTGTCACTAGTTCCATGTGTGCAAACAGTGCTGACTTGGCGTGCCACCTATCCTTTTCAACATTGGTCTTCACCAAAAATCGTTCAAAGTTATTTTTATTTATAAAAGTGCTATGTTCAATGAATTTTGTGAAATAAAATACTTTTTTTTGTTACTTTTACGTAGTTTAAACTTAAGTTCAGTGATCACAGATGAAATTAACCACTATTTCAAGCTTCTTGTAAACAATAAAAATACTTCCCAAAATTTTGTTGTATAAGCATTGCAAGAACCAAGAGTAGTAAAACCACCAACCCAATTCCTATTAAAGATGTGGATGACACCTTTTGTAACACACTATACATGAAAGTTGTGTGAAGTAGTGGTATGTCACACTTGTCGGTGATATTACTTAAATTATTCATTAATTATCTTATGAAATTGGCATTTAAAAAAAAAACTTCGACAATATAATGCGTGCATGAGTTCCTAACCACCTACAATTTCCAAATTAACACTTCCAAAATATGTAACAACTCAACAATCTCCAATAACAACTTGATACCCAATATCATCCTATAAGGACTCAATCATGACCCTAACCGAATTACAGTAAAGTGACGAGGATTATGGTTAATTAAGGCAAATATTGAATTATTTTCCATTATTAAAGTAAGTCCTATAAGGGGGTATTATGATAATTTCGGTATACAGGTAATGAGTAGGGGTAAATTATAATTAAAGGAAAGGATGCAATTGAAGTAAGATAGATGTTTGAGGCCTTTTTGTGAGAAATATAAGATGTGGGGGTTCATTTATGCTTTAAGGGTATTATGGGAATTTTCTTGGGAAGCCATTTACCCCACTTGCCTATTTATTGTTTCTAAAGATGTGGGGATCGGTTAAGACAAGGTGGAGATCTCTGTCTCTTTATCTCTCTCTTTCTTTCTCTCTTCCCTCTCTGGTTACGGGTTGAAGAAGAGAAACCTAGGGTTTTGGTGTTTCAACCTCATAAAGGTAATGTTTTCCCTCTCATGGATCTCTTCTCTATGTTTAATTTCTGGTATTAAGGATGTAGAGAGATGATAAATCATGCTTGTTGTCTCCATGTATAAGGAGAAGAAAGGAATCATGAGTAAAAAAATGGATTTAAAGGAGTGAAGGAGGTTTGAAGCTTCAAAGTCCAAGTATGGGAATACTATGATTTTGTTGTTTGTAGATGGATTTATAGAAATTAGGGTTATGTTGTTTGGATTCATAAATGAGTAATGAAAGATTACTTGTTTTAAGATGATTAAGGAAGGATTGGTTGTTTTAAAATGAGTTTTTGAAGATGATCCATAAAGAAACCAAGTTCTAAAACTATTTCTAACTAGGCTATATTTCAACTTGAATTTCGGAGTATTTTACTGCCTAGTTACTAGGAGCATATCTCAGTATTTTGTAAATATCTGAAAATATAGAAATGATATCAAGATGATTTTTTATGTTTTAGAAACTAAAAACATAGTGGAACAAGTTTGTAGAAGACCATTTTTGCTAAAAATGCATTTTGATAGGTCAAAAATCGCTTACAAGTCGAACTCAGAAAATTGCCTATGACCGTTCATGACTCGTGACACTTTGTTACTCGCGATCAAGTGCACGAGTCATGATATTTTCTCCCTTTTACGAGTAGTGACACCCATCACAACTTGTGACGCTTCCCTACTTCACCTAAACATGTTTTTTTGGCCCTTTAATGTCACCAAAACCGGTCTAAACCTTTTTAAGTAACTTTAAAGCATTTAAACATAAAATAAAAATAAGTTGTGACACTAAACGTGTGATTAAATAAAATGATATATGAGAATAAAATTAGTAAATGAACACTAACATTAGAATACATGAAAATGTTTAATTGTATTTTATTGAATTATAATGAATATACACATGTGTTTTGGCTTTGCTAAAAAATATTGCACATTGGTATTCCTCTACAATGACATGAGAATACTATGATATAACCTAGTAATAATAAGAGAATAGTCACAAGGTTACATGTCCAAGTTAAAAGAAAGAGGACATCACAATTTATGTTAAATTATGAAACCGTAGAAGCTTGATTGCACTCAAGGTCATAAGTAGAATTAATGATCAACATTGATATAATAATAATAATAATAATAATAATAATAATAATAATAATAATAATAACATGCTCGTCTGTTTACTCATGCCTATACTATATTATGATTAGTATATGCCTATCAGTAGTGTGCTACTGACTAAGATGAAATAATCTCGCATAACTTACCTAAGTATAAAATGTTATAAGATGAAAAATACAAGTAAGATGATTGAAGTATATATATATATATGATTATGTTAAAGTCTATAACTTGTTATCTATAATCTGATAGACCATGAAAGTTAATCAGGGGATTGAATATAAACAAGTGATGAACTTAAGCTATAAGTGAGCCTACTTATTTTATTATATGGATCATAAATGCATGAGTTTTTTTTAAGTAATTATGTATTGATGTGGGCTATGATAATGTGTGAAAGCTACTCACAACAGAAGGTAACAAGGTATGCCATTGAGAATTATCAATGAGTTAGGTAAGTCAATGTTTGATAATTGATTCAACCATGCTATGATGAGTATTTTGATTCATAAGTTGAATAAATATGAGAATCCTAAAAGTACGAATTGCTATGATTATATATATGGACATGCATATAATCTTATGAAGACTTTTAATTGCAAGAACTACATTTTTATAATTGCCTTATTGGTTTCACACATAATACTAAGTATGATGAGATTGATCAATGAAAGTAATACTTTATTGTGGTTACATCATCATGTAACTACTATGACATGTATGAATGATGTTGATGTAACTATGTGATTACATGACCTGCATCCATGAGTAATGGAGCCTAAAGCTCAATATTGATGTGTGATAAGAATGATATGCATTCTTTCATGAAATGTGGCCTTCAGTTAAATGATGTACTAAGTAAAGAATAATATGTTAACTCAAAGATTTTCTTATAGTAGTTAAGCCTGCAGATCTTAGTTCAATTGTGGATTAGATAGGCATGCCTAGAAGGATACAGTTGCAGCTACCATAGTTGACCCCGGTTGGGTCTTATTCCTTACTGGAACCATTGTTCGGCCCTATTTGGGTTTATTGTTTGTTCCTTGTTGGAACCATTGTTCGGCCCGTTTGGGTCTATTGTTTGATATCTTCAGATATCCATTGTTTGATACCTTTAGGTATCCATTGCTCCCATTATCCACCCTTTGAACTAGTACTTAGGCAGGCTAGTAAAGATAATAAAAATGTGCATAAAATAAAGTAATATGTGCATCGATTGCTTCACTTCTATAATGTACGCATGATGAATGTATTATTGTATTGTTTTGTCTTAAGTTCCTTTCTACTATAAACAATATTTGTGAAAAGAAATACGATGTTCGGTATGAGATGACTGTAAAATATATTAAAGTTATACGAACTGAGACATACATAATAATCTTCATATATGTGGAAGTTATTAAATGTTTGCATGTGATATGGAGACTTTATCAGTTAATCATGATGTCATACCTATTCTTTGAAATGGTATGCAAATCCGTTAGTAAGTATATGAACATTTACACATGTATATGCATATGTATAACTCTGTCATAAAATAAAGTGTAATGCATGAGGTAAAATGATGTCTTATGATGTTTAGTAGGCCATGCTAAGATTGCCCTGAGGGAATACATGATTATGAACTTGTCATGGGAATTGAATGATATATATATAAGTGTGAAGTAAGCATGCCTAATAGTATCTCATATTAATGCTGCATGACCTGAGAACTCCCTTGAGCTTTGAGTTAGTATCGAATATAAATCTTGTGTAACCAATATAAGGGAATGCTTTAAACTGAAGTGTTATCCTATCAAAGCCTGATGTCGAGTGCTTATGAATAAAAGGATGTTGAGGTGTCTAAATTATACTAGTTAATAGAAGGAAAAGATGATGATGATAGTGTAATTGATAAGTTCGGTTATAAGAGGATTTAAGCAATGCTCTAGACTTTAGTAGAGATGGTAGTTATGGTAAAGGTTAAGAACTCCCCAATATATACATTATGGAATGATTAATATTGTAGACCTATATATTAATTTATGTTATTGTGATTATTGCTTATAATATGAGGAACAATTGTAAAGTGGTTATCTATAGAGTTTTGTTCCCCACTAAGCTTTATAGCTTAGCACAAGTTTGTTTATCCGTGTAGGTTCAAGATAAGCTCCAGTGGATTGATAGCTATAGTGACTAGACAACCCTTGAAGAGAGGATATGGAGGATTGCAGTTGTTTGAGGATTTCATTATTTTTGGCCAATTATGTTAGGCCTTCTTATTTATAAGTTTGATTTAATTTTTTGCAGCATGTAATCATGGCCTGTGTTATTAATTATTATTATTTCTGCCTGATCTCTATTAGGTATGATAATGATTGATGATTATCCATGGTTAAGGGATTAGGGTGTTACAGTTAGTGGTGTCAAAGTGCCTAGGTTTAGTCTTTTCTGTGTAATAAGAAATTAAGAAATTATTTTGAAGGTTGACATGAATTGGTCTAGACCAAATATCCATATTCGGTGTTATTGTTATTAGGATACAGATTTTTGATGATTGTGAGTCATAATTGACTTATGATTGATAGATATTGGAGTACTAGTAGGATTTTGATTCAGAGCTTGTGAGATGATATCTAAGGAATTATAGGTATATCTCATTTCCTGATATTGGAAGTGCTTAAAAGCCTTGATGTTCTATGTTTAAAGTATAACATAAATTTGATTATAAGTATGTCTAGATTGTTTATTAAGATGTTTGAGGAAAAGTTTGTACGATGAGAAGAGAATTTTGAGTTTTGGCATTGCTGAGCATGCAAGATATTGAGGTTATTAAGATGCTTTATATATAATTATCAGAATTTTTCCTAATCAGCATGGGCAAGTGAACATGTTTCATGGTATTAGGATAGAATAAAGCATAAATAATATATGTGAATATGCATGGGTATTCATTGCATACATGAAAATATTAACGCATTGCATAGCATCCCATGTCATCTCATAACACATGAATAACATCGCATCGTATTCAGGTCCAGCTGAAAAGGGAAAACTGATAGAAGATATCACGAGCATAAGAGTATATGGAGATCAGAGACAGATACCAAGGTTATTGATGGATGAGTTGTTATAGTTATAGTTGCTTATAACTAAGGCAGAGTTTGTAAGTGCTAGCAATAAAGATAAAGACTATAGGTTTAAATTTCGAGGACGAAATTCTTTTAAGGATGAGAGATTTGTAAGGACCCAATTATAGCCCTAACTGGATTATAGTAAAGTAATGAGGATTATGGTTAATTAAGGCAAATATTGAATTATTTTGCATTATTAAAGTAAGTTACATAAGGGGGTATTATGATAATTTCGGCATACAGGTAATGAGTAGGGGTAAATTATAATTAAAGGAAAGGATGCAATTGAAGTAAGATAGATGTTTGGGGCCTTTTGTAAGAAATATAACATGTAAGGGTTCATTTGTGCTTAGGGGCATTATGGGCATTTTTTGGGAAGATATTTACCCCACTTGCCTATTTATTATTTCCTAGAGATGTGAGGATCAGCTAAGACAAGGTGGAGATCTCTCCCTCGCTTTCTCTCTCTCTTCCCTCTCTTGTTACAAGTTGAAGAAGAGAAACCTAGGGTTTTGGTGTTTCAACCTCATGAAGGTAATGTTTTCCCTCTCATAGATCTCTTTTCTGTGTCTAATTTCAGGTATTAAGGATGTAAAGAGATGATAAATCATGCTTGTTGTCTCTATGTATAAGGAGAAGAAAGGAATCAGGAGTAAAAGAGATGGATCTAAAGGAATGAAGGAGGTTTGAAGCTTTAAAGGCTAGGTATGGGAATACTATGATTTTGTTGTCTGTAGATGGATTTATAGAAATTAGGGTTATGTTGTTTGGATCCATAAATGAGTAATGAAAGATTGTTTGTTTTAAGATTATTAAGGAAGGATTCGTTGTTTTAAAATGAGGTTTTAAAGATCGTTTGGCTTATAGAATTGTTTCTATTTACGTTTGAGCTGAGATCTATCTATTTCTGCCAATGCTCTTTATTAGGGTGTCGATTCATGACATTCTTCATGAGTTTTATTCAAGTCATGACATCCATCATGAGTCATGCACCTTTTGCCTTCACCAGTGAATCCCTTCACGACTCGTGAATGGTTTTTCCCTTGGCTACCGACTCGTGAATTCCTTCACGAGTCATACATTCTTGTCCGAGTCATGAGATTGGTTGTGACTCATAAACCTCATTGTTTGACCTATGAGGAACTGAATATAGAGGTAGGAATTTAAGAGTTTTATGTGAAATAAGAAAAATCTGCTTTAAGACTAATAGACCTATCTAGACTATTTTGCTTATAAGTTGATCTATAGAACAACAAATCAATTGATTCTTGTTGGGTTTAAAATAGAAATCCATACCTATATTTCATATGAAGAAAGTAAAATCTAAATCTATTTCTAACTAGGCCATATTTCAACTTGAATTCTTGAGTAGTTTGCTGCCCAATTACTAGGAGCAGACTTCAGTGTTTTGTAAATATCTAAAAATATAGAAATGATATCAAGATGATTTTTGATGTTTTAGAAACTAAAAACATAGTGGAACAAGTTTTTAGAAGACCATTTTTTTTAAAAATGCCTTTTGATATGTCAACAATCGCTTACAAGTCAAACTTAGAAAACTGCCTGTGACCGTTCACAACTCATGACTCTTGTCACAACTCGTGACACTTTGTTACTCATGATCAAATGCACGAGTCATGATATTTGCTCCCTTTCATGAGTAGTGATACCCATCATGACTCGTGACACTTTCCTACTTCACCCAAACATGATTTTTAAGCCCTTTAGTATCACCAAGGCTGGTCTAAACCTTTTTAAGTAACATTAAAGCATTTTAAACATAAAATAAAGATAAGTTGTGACACTAAACATGTGATTAAATAAAATGATATATGAGAATAAAATTAGTAAATGAAAACTAACATTAGAATGCATGAAAATATTTACTTGTATTTGATTGTAATATAATTAATATACACATGTGTTTTGGCTTTGCCCAAAAATATTGTACATTGATATTACTCTACAATGACATGAGAATACTATGATATAACCTAGTGATAATAAGAGAATAGTCATAAGGTTACATGTCCAAGTTAAAAGAAAGAGGACATCACAATTTATGTTAAATTATGAAACCGTAGAAGCTTGATTGCACTCAAGGTCATAAGTAGAATTAATGATCAGCATTGATATATATATATATATATATAATAACCTGCTTGCCTGTTTGCTCATGCCTATACTATATTATGATTAGCATATACCCATCAGTAGTGTGCTACCAACTAAGATGAAATAATCTCACATAACTTATCTAAGTATAAAATGTTATAAGATGAAAATTACAAGTAAGATGATTGAAGTATACATATATGATTACGTTAAAGTGTATAACTTGTTATCTATAATCTGATAGACCATGAAAGTTAATCAAGGGATTGAATATGAATAAGTGATGACCTTAAGCTATAAGTGAACCTACTTATTTTATTATATGGATCATAAATGCATGAGTTTTGTTTCAAGTAATTATGTATTGATGTGGGCTATGATGATGTGTGAAAGCTATTCACGATAGATGGTAATAAGGCATGCCATTGAGAATTATCAATGAGTTAGGTAATTCAATGTTTGATAATTGATTCAACCATACTATGATGAGTAGTTTGATTCATAAGTTGAATAAATATGAGAATCCCAAAAGTACGAATTGCTATGATTATATATATGGACATGCATATAATCTTATGAAGACTTTTAATTGCAAGAACTACACTTTTATAATTGCCTTATTGGTTTCACGCATCATACTAAGTATGATGAGATTGATCAATGAAAGTAATACTTTATTGTGTTTGCATCATCATGTAACTATTATGACATGTATGAATGATATTGATGCAACTATGTGGTTATATGACCTGCATCCATGTGTAATAGAGCCTAAAGCTCAACATTGATATGTGTAAGAATGATATGCATTCTTTCATGAAATATGGCCTTCAGCCAAATGATGTACTAAGTAAAGAATAATATGTTAACTCAAATATGTTCTTAAAGTAGTTAAGCCTGGGGGTCTTAGTTCAGTTGTGGATTCGACAGGCACATCTAGAGGGATACAATCACAGCTGCCATAGTTAACCCTAGTTGGGTCTTGTTCCTTATTGTAACCATTGTTCAACCTCGTTTGGGTCTATTATTTGTTCCTTGCTGGAACCATTATTTGGCCCCGTTTGGGTTTAGTGTTTGATATCTTTAAATATCCATTGTTTGATAGGTTTGGGTATCCATTGCTCCCGTTATCCACCCTTTGAACTATTACTTACGCAGGCTAGTAAAGATAATAAAAATGGGCATAAAATAAAGTAATATGTGCATAGATTGTTTCACTTCTATAATGTACACATGATGAATGGATTATTGTATTGTTTTGTCTTATGCTCCTTTCTACTATAAACTATCTTGATGAAAAGAAATGCGATGTTCAGTATGACATGACTGTAAAATATATTAAAGTTATATGAACTAAGACATACATAATAATATTTATGTATGTGGAAGTTATGAAATGTTTACATGTGGTATGGAGACTTTATTGGTTAATCATGATGTCATACCTATTCTTTGAAATGGCATGCAAATCCGTTAATAAGTATATAAACATTTACACATGTATATGTATATGTATAACTCTATCATAAACTAAACTGTAATGCATGAGGCGAAATGATGTCGTATGATGTTTAGTTGGCCTTTCTAAGATAGCCCTGAGGGAATACATGATTATGAACTTGTAATGGGAATTGAATGATATATATATATATATATATATATATATATATATATATATATATATATATATATATATATATATATATATATATATATATATATATATATATATATATATATAAGTAAGCATGCCTAATAGTATCTCATATTAATGCTGCAATACCTGAGCACTCCCTTGAGCTTTGATTTAATATCGAATATAAATCTTGTGTAACCAATATAAGGGAATGCTTTAAACTGAAATGTTATCCTATCAAAGCCTGATGTCGAGTGCTTATGAATAAAAGGATGTTGAGGTGTCTAAATTATACTAGTTAATAGAAAGAAAAGATGATGATGATGATAGTGTAATTGATAAGTTCAGTTATAAGATGATTTAACCAATGCTCTAGACTTGAGTATAGATGGTAGTTATGTTTAAGGTTAAGAACTCCCCAATATATACATTAGGGAATGATTAATATTATAGACCCATATGTTAATTTATGTTATTGTGATTATTACTTATAATATGAGGAACAATTGTAAAGTTGTTGTCTATAGAGTTTTGTTCCCTACAAAGCTTTATAGCTTAGCACGGGTTTGTTTACACACACACACACACAAGTACGTATGTACATATGTACATACATACATACATACATATCAAACTTTACATGCCATCTTGAACAATGCAAAATCTAAGCTTCAGATATATATATGTGTGTGTGTGTGTTGTTGTTGGGAATTATCGATTACATACATCCCATGTATAAGCAAAAATTAAAATTTTTAACTAATAGATCTGATCTTGCCATGAATTTATAATATAAATATTGATGAGAATAAGAAAAATCACTTTTGATTTTTGTTGAACAGTTGGTTTTCCTTCTCACGGGGTTGTTGCAAACCACAGTGTCCAAAATAGAACACCTCCAATTAGTAATCCACGCTAGAGAAGGATCAAATGAACTAAGATTGATGGAGTTATAAGGCTGGCCAAAATTCCTTGATACTAGCAAGGAATGAGGGTGGCAGCTAGGATTAGAGAAAATGAGAGAGAATTTTCTTTCCTCTTAATGTTCACTTAACCCTAAATCCCTTTAACTTGGATTTTTATATCTAAGTTAAAAATCCAACTTCATAATGGGATTGGTCTCTTTAAAATTGTTGGAGAAATATTAAATGGGCTTCTGGAATTATTAATAGTTTATTT
Organism: Excoecaria agallocha; assembly: GCA_037975025.1. Taxonomy (NCBI): domain Eukaryota; kingdom Viridiplantae; phylum Streptophyta; class Magnoliopsida; order Malpighiales; family Euphorbiaceae; genus Excoecaria; species Excoecaria agallocha. The sequence continues at coordinate 63,493,928 of CM075811.1, read as the reverse complement.
TGGCTCAATTAAATCCAATTTAAATCCTTTCACAAAGGACTATGCACAAAACCCATAAACTAGGTCCTTTATACATATACTTGAATTTAATCACTCAAATGAATTTCAAATCCATTCAAATTAAATATGTAGGCTCCATAACACTTATTAAATATATTTAATTTGTCTTGGTCCAAGAATTAGGCATTTAAGGCCTTCTATATGGTTTTGGCGTGTAACCCTTCCTTTGGAGGGTTTCTGCGCCAAAACCAATTCTCGTGGCCTCGTTAATTTCTCCAATGGATCTATTAATTATTATATCAGCCCTATAACACTTATAGTCCAATAATAATTAATTATAAAATATAATATTTCAATTGAGTCCATTTTGCAGAATATTTCTAAAAAGTTTTGCGAACAATTCTACTTGATCATAATTAATTAAACTCTTTAATTAATTATTCTCTTATTCATTTCTCTTCTCCCATAATAATATCAAATATTATTATCCTTGTCATTTTATCATTTTATCTTTTACTCTATATGTATGTGACCTATTGGATTCCTGTCTATATTGGTAGTATAATATGTAATTATGAGTTCTATTCAAAACTCATATGATTTAAACTTCTTTAAATCATTTTATCAATTCCTTATTGATATTTATGATACACTATTATACAAATCATGAGTAGCCTCTAGATAGGCATCATGACTACCTAAATATCAGGAAAGTCAAGTGGTTTGATTATACCCTTCCATAAAAACAGTTACAGTGCAATTACTCCTTTCACCACTCATATCTCAATTAGATTATGAGTATGGATTTCTATCAACTCATATAAATCTAATTATGTATGTTCTATTAATTTAACCATTGTTCCTAAAATACCCTTCATAGATCCCTATCCATATTTGCATATTACTCTGGCCAGAGATTATCTAAATAAGGCAATTATAGAATCATGAGAGATAACTTCCCTTAATAAATCTAGGATGGTGAATCCTTTATCAATTACTCAACTATCTTCAAGTAGGTCATGATATACCCAACCTCCTAACTATGTTCACTCTCAGTTGGAAGTAATTAGTTATGAAGTAAAAGTATATCACTTGCTACTTAAGATAACTTTGGTGATCTCAAGTCTAAGGATACTTGCACAACCGCTATGAAGAGATTCCTCACTAACATAGATTTAATATCCATATGAGGATTCTTTTTGCAGGTATCCAATGAACTTGTTCTTCTAACAAGCATCCACATATTAGTTTTGATTATCTTCCATAATTACAATTATAAGAACCACTACTTGAACCATTCAAGAAGCATAACATGTGCTAGTTTGTCTGAATTAACAATGTTCTATCTTGTTAATTCTATGACTAGGGATATTTAGATATTAACACATTTGCATGCAATAGACATCTCATATCATGAACCATTTCATGATTGTCTTTACACTACGTTTATAATATCTAGAACTTCATTTATTAATTTAAGATTCACAAACTCATGTATTTAAACATAGCATTAATAAATGAATGATGCCTTTTATTAAGAATATGAATTCATACATATGAAATACATTCCTGTTACATGGGCTTTAGGGCATACTCTCTAACATGTGCGTGTGTGTGTGTGCGTGTGTGTGTGTGTACATACATATCAAACTTTACATGCCATCTTAGATAATGCAAAATCTAAGCTTCCACTTGAATATATATACATGCTATCAAACAATTTCTTGCCTTTAATTTTTGGTTCTCTATCTCTAGTTTGACCTGTCCTCTACACGTAACAAAAACTATGTGCTAAGCACTTACATGCCTAGTATTGGATACCCAACTAATATATTTTACCACACACAATCATGCAAAATCTGTTCAATTGAAGTTTAACAAAACTACTCATTATTATTATTGTTATCAACTTATTTTCTCCATTAATGTTATTATATTATTCATGTATTTATTTATATAAGTGCTACTTATTTTCCATATATTATTGTTTATCTCACTTTTCACTATTTCCTTCAATTTACCATATTTGTCTCAAATTATAGTTTTACCCCTCTAGTAGTTATTTTCACTTTATACTCCAATCTTAACCATTTAAGGACTTAATTATTTTACTAAAACTACATTTTTCCCCTCATGCTGTATCTTTTACTAAAATTAATATTTTTATCCTTATATTTCTTTTCTATGCCAAATTTACTATTTTACCCTTAAAATGCCCATTTAAGCTTATTTTTACAATTTTACTATTTAAATATCATTTTAACTTTGTATTTATAATTATGCCATTAATTTTCTCCATTTTATGACTAAATTACCATTTTACTCTTACCTTTTTTTTATTTCTGTCACTAATACAACATTTTTATCATTTATTTACTATTTTGCTACTATTTTTTTCCTTTCTTTTACTATCAAATTACCCCTTTTTCCTTTATTCTTTATTTTATCACCAATATTACACCTATATCCATTAATTACATTTTGCCACATTTTTCAACGTTTAGGATTATTTTATCGGTTTGTGCTTTCCCTTTATTTTTAATGCATAATTATAATTTTACCTCTACTTAGTTATTTTATTCACATTATTTTCATTTTAGTCCTTAAATTTTTATCATACTTTATCATTTACCTCTAATTTGCCTAGTTAGGCATATTTTATGGTTTTATCATAAATTTCACATTTTTTTCAATTTAGTGCCTAATACTTGCACTTGGTAGCAAATTATTTTTTAGTCTTCGTTTTCAATATATTTAGCATATACTCATTATCTTTCTTTTTACTTTCCAATTATAAACTAAAATTACTAAATTGTCCTTACTTTAACAATTCCACTACCATCAAATTTCTTTTAATGCTTATTTATCATTTCATTATTAATTCTTTATTTTTATAAATATTTATAATTTTACCCTTTTAATTTATATCCATCTCATTTTTACTAATTTAATTATGAATTTGTCATTATTTTGCCCTTAGTAGGTTCTAGTGGAAATCACACAAATGAATTGGATGTGCGAGACTTAAACCATAAAGGCCAATATCAGTACTATTCCATACTTTTCTTTTTTATTTTTTTCTATTTTGGTGTGAATTTTCCATTGGTCCCCTTCTATGAGTTGCCATGACTCGCTACTGTGGTTAGTGCCTATATGACTAGCCAATTACATCAAATATGTAACATCCTAAACTACACCATAGTAACAATATGACATGTTTAGGGTGAATATGAAATGGATATTAAAGTTTAAATATGTTAATGATTAGCTTGGGGATTTATATGTCATTACTATAAAAGTTTAAGTTATTTCGATAAATGTTTAGTTTAAGCCATGTAAGGAAAATAAATGAAATACATGGACCAATATGTTAGTAATATTAAGATTTCAAGTAATTAGCAATCAAAGAAATCTATAGTGATAAGAAAAAAATTTTTAAGGATGACAAATTTGTAACCAATGGGAAATCAACATTTATCCTTCTTGTACGAAAAAGCAAAAACATAAATAGAGAGAGGGAGACACTTGGCCAACCATTTTGAGGCCAAAAACTTAAGTTTTATTATTCTCTTTCTCTCCTAAAAATACACCAAAAATATGCTTATAAAGGGTTTAATAGAGAGAGGGCAATCTAAGTTGGATTCTAAAGCAAAAAGAGGTAAGTTCATATGGACTTTTAACTTTTTCTTCTTTTTTGTCTTATACTTGTTAAAGAGTTAGAATCTATAGATTGATATTGGTATATATAGATATGTATGATGGTGATATAGTGGAAAGAATTAGCAAAGTGAAAAAGAAGGAAAAGCTAGAGCATAAAAAGAGGTTTTTCGATTGAATGAGGTGTGAGAATTCATATCATCTTATTGTATGAATTAGACACATTTAAAATGATTTATATATCCATTTAAATGTGAAATTAATGATTGAATGTTAATTTATGGTTATATTGCATACTAGATCTTGTGAACGCTATAAAAGTCAATTTGGAAGAATTTTATCCCGAGTTTATTTGAACTAGTTCTGGTATTTTGGTCATATCTTAGACTATAAACCATTAAATAGAGTAATTGTAATTGAATATGAAAGATAGAACATAAATATACAATTTTTTAGAAGAAATTAAGCCCTAATTCTATCTCTAAGGTCTTTGAAAATGTGGTTGTAAGTGATGAATTGATGTTGCCCCTATTTTTGAGCAACTTTCTTGTTTAGTGAATATCTCTTGATGTAAAATCCCAAATGACTTGATTTTTAATGTTATGTAAATAAAACACATAGGGAAAACAATTTCTAGAAGAGCATTTTGCCTAAAAATGTCATATACTTATTCAAAAATGCATTACAAATTGAACTAGGGTAGTTGTCTCGTAAGAAATTCAGGAATTCAATAGGGCATAGTTATGAACATTTAGGGTATAATCATTTTTAATGCATTATTCCCTTAAAACCCCATTTTGGGACAATATTCATAGCTATGAACATGAGGGTAGAACCATCCCTCACCCTATTTCAACTCATAAGTGAGATTTTCTCATAGAAATGTCATCAAATCTCATCCAAACACTTTTGGATGATTATAAAGCTTTGTAAACATATGTTCAAGCATGTATAATGTCAGAATAGACATGAAGTACATGGAAATGCATTGAAATATCAATATGTACATTGTGTGCAAAGTAAATTGCATGTTTATAAGTGAGGCTTATGTATTTTCATCACTTGTAAATATATGGCATGTGTAGATGCATATGAATACAACTTTTATGGTCATAACTAAGCATGTATTTATATGTAAGAGTTTTAAAGAGATTAAAAAGATGATGCTAATCACTTGGTAAGCTTTTAAGAATACGTGAATTTGTATATGATAAAATACATATGTTTATATCATTTATAAGTATTTGTTTATGCAAATATACCTATATAGATTAGATGATGATGACTAGATATATATGTGTTTACAATGAAAATATGACTTGCTAGAGTCTAAGTTATGGATAGATAGGTATGCCTAAAGAGATTTTGTAGCTACTCTAGTCTAGTGGTATTGAATAGTGTATTTATCTCGACACTTTAGTATCAGTACTAGTTCAAAAATATTATTTTGAGACTTATGCACTCCAGTGATGCCTTTCAAGGTATCTCTAATGAATGTTACCTTATGGTATCCTTTAGCTCCTATTACCTATACCTTGGCCTACTAAAGTCTTGGATCTAGGTAAATAGGCATGCTAGAAGGGTTTACGAGTACTCTAGTGACACTACGGTGCCTTTACTTAAGACTTATGTCTCTCCAATTTAGTTCTCTAACACTTTCAGTACAAGAGTACTATTTATGGCTTATACCTCTCTAGTTGATACCTCTTTGGTATCTCCAGTTGATACTCACTTCGAGTATCTCCAACAAGCATTATCCATAATTACAAAATATAGTAGGCAAATCAATAAATGCTCTATTTTCTATTATGTTCAATTTTGTTTGTTCAGTAATATGTCATTAATCCTATATTCTAGATCAATGAATGATTACCACATCTAAAAAGGATCATTTAATCTATTAAGTTTTGAACCAACATGTTTTATACTGTTTATCCTGATCTAAATTGATTTGTAATTTATAATGTCTAAATTAAACTTTCCAAATCTGTATAAGGCCTACTTCTATTCCATCTTGTCTTAGCTTTCCTATTTAGTATATTTCTATTTTACACAAAATTAATTTTTTCCATTTACTAGACCTATACATAATTTATTATATTCTAATGGCAAATCCATTTGCAATGTAGGTTTGTAATAGAAGGTTAGCTTAAAGTGAAGATCGAACTCGGTAAATGAAGACTTTTATAAAATGTAAGCAATACAGGTATCATAATAAGTTGTAAGTTGTATATTACTTTAGAAATATGTAAACCTAAATTTATGAGTGTGCTACCCGATATGTTTAAAAATATATGTGAAATAGTTTGATACACGTGTTGTGAACTCTAAAGTTAAGTTTTTGATAACTTATGATATGCTTAGAAATAGAGCTTTTTACATGATCAAGTATAAGTGTGTAGTAGCATACCTAGCTCCCTCTTAAGGTATATTGGGGATGTCATAACATACTTTCGATTTCTCTACTAATTACTAGGGGAAAAATTATTTTTCACATTTTATGTGATAATTCACATTCTTTTCATTTGTTTCATTATTTAGTAGTACATAATCCATACACAACAAAAAAACTGCCAATTAGCGACTAAATTTAGCGACGGCACAATTTTCGTTGCTAATTTTGCAACGAATTAGCGATTGTTTTATAATTCCGTTGTGAGAAGGATATTTTCTTTTTTTTTTTGCGATGAAATAGCGACGAAAATAATAAACAGTCGCTAATTATTGGCGAAAAGTGTACGTGCCTTGTATTGCGAAGGAATTAGGGACAAAATTTTCCGTCGCTAATTTTTATAATTTTTTATTCAATAAATTAGTTCCAGAAATTTTAGCGACTAAAATTTTAGTCGCTAAATTTGGCGGGAAAATTTAGCGCCTTTTTTTGCGATGGTTGAGCAATGGAAATATATCTATCGCTAATTAGTATTTTGTTACGGTAATACGATTAGCGACGAAAATATTTAGTCGCTAATAAATTAAAAAATAAGTTTTTTAATTTCATTCCCATGATTTATGTATAATTTCAAGTAATTTTAATATAGACCATATAAAATGAATATTTTCTTTTGTAACAGAAAATTATAAATTATTTTATAAGTTGATAATAATTTTTTATCAATTATACCAAAATCTAATGTTATTTATTTAGAAAATTTACATTTTTAATCATAATAATAAACTAATTGTTATGATTATTATATATTTACGTGTTCAAGATTAATAAAAATAAATATTTATAAAATTTATTATTTCATTTAAAATAATAATAAAAAAATTTGTAATTTATTTTTATTTTAAAAAATTTAAATCAAATATGAAATTATTAGGAATTAAATTGATTTGTTAATCAATTATCCCAATTTTGAAAGTGTCCAAAGCTATTGAATATGAAATTCGGGCTTAGTCAGCATAAAATATTTTGAAAGACCACGAGACATAGTTTCAATTACAAATTTGTATTGTTAGCACAAAATTATTAGTTAGAATTATTCATCGCTATTTGTATCAAATTTAAAAAGGTGACATAAAAATTTTGAACTCTTATCCAAATAGAAACCTGAGGCCTAATTGAATATTGGATTTAGTAATGAATAAAGAATCATGATTAAAAAGAGACCAAATAAAGATCTCCGAACCTAATTTTCTCATTCTGTTGGAAATATTCTGTTATTATCTCTCTATTTTTGTAACATCAAATATTCTATTTGTTAGATGCTGGTTATTGTTGACTATATTATGCCTATATGGAAGCTTGTTATTACTAATATACCTAATAGCTGGTTACTTTTGATGATATGCCTATATGGGAGCTTGCTATTACTAATATACTGAATAACTGGTTTTTGTTGATGATATGTCAGTTATTGATGATGATATGCCTATATGGGAGCTTGCTATCACTAATATACTTAATAGCTAGTTATTGTTGATGATATGCTGGTTATTGTTAGTTATTGTTGATGATATATTGGTTATTATCGATGCTATGACTATATGGGAGCTTGCTATTATTAATATAATTAATAGCTGATTATTGTTGATGGTATGCTGCTTATTGTTGGTTATTGTTGATTATATGTTAGTTATTGTTGATGATATGCTGGTTATTGTTGTTGATGATATGCATATTAATGTTGCTTATATGCCTATATGGGAGCTTGCTATTTTTTAGACCGGTGATATTAATTGGTCATATGGTTATGGGACTTTGCTGGCCTTTTTTTGATATTTGTTTGTTTTAAATTGATTATATGCCTATGGATCGAAGCTTGTCAAATATAAACTAAATCATTATTGTTCAAATCTAGGAGAAGCATAATGGTCGGCCACCTACGCTTCCCGAGGCCTCCGTTCACACACACACTCTAAATCATGATGGGAAAACTTATGTGGCTGAACGAAGTAAGCAATTGCATGTAAGTAATATAAAATTTATTAGTTTTAGCCTTTACAATTATTTAAAGATTCGTGTTTGTAAATTATGTGTTGTAATTTTTTACATTCTATAGGAAAGGTATGAGCAGCTTCGAGATGAGCGATTACAAGGGGAATCATCTGTAGATGAGACTGAGTTATTTTATGAGGCTGCACAACGCAATAAAAGAAAAAAAATAAAAGGATTGGGCTCATATGTCCTTCATGTTGGATCCAGTTCAGCTGCATCACACCGTAGCGAGTACAACACTTTAACCAAGGAAGATGTCAAGGAAATTGTCACAGAAATCATTCGAGCATTGTTTCCTCACTTGGGGTTTCAACAACCAGCTGCTAATCAGCCTAATACTGCTACTGATGGACCTGGACATGATGATGTTGTGCCTTCAGCTGCACAAGATGATCCACATGATTATCTATCGGCTTATGGTGGTGGTTCTTCTTCCCAGTGATTTTAGCTGCACTATATGTTTGATCATTATTTTATTTAGATGACAATGTTGGTGCTAAATAGTGCAATGATATTTGTTATTTTATTGTTTCATGACAGATTAATGATAATATTATGTAATGTCTCAAATTATTATCTATATATGTGTATTTTGGAACATATTTTGATTTGGAATCAATATATATTTATATGTGTGAGACCATTGCTGTTTACAGGTTGAAAATAAATGAATAACGATCTTTGTATACAGGATTAAAATTATAAAATATAGTAAAAGAAAAAATTCAATTAATAATTTAGCGACGGATTTACGACAGAAAAACTGTCGCTAAGATGTAAAATATATAATTTCGGAAATCATTAGCGACAAATATTTCGTCGCTAAATTTTACACTAAATTTGTATTTAGCGACTGAAAACAGTTGCTAAATATTATTATTATAATTCTTATTTAGCGACGAAAAATTCAATCGCTAAATATTATTATTATTATTCGTATTTAGTGACAGAATTAGCGACGAAAAATTCAGTCGCTAAATATTATTATTATAATTCGGCGACTAAATATGAATATAAATTAGCGACGAAAAAATTAAAATTTGCGACGAAATATTTCGTCGCTAAATTAGCGATTGACTTTGGAATCCGTCGCTAATATATTAGCAACTGGCCTATTAGCGACTGTTCGTCGCGGCGTCGCTAATTTTAAATAGCGACGAAAAAATGGGATTAAGCGACGAAAAATTCCGTCGCTAATTTACAGTTTTTTTATAGTGATATACCTAACACGTTTTATATCATATATCATTCTTTTATCATATTTTATCAATTTTCATCAAACACAGACAATTCTTCCAATTATACCATTTGGCCAATATAGGATTTCAATCAAAATTGTCATGTCTCTCATTATAACTTATCTCAACATATTCTAAAGTATAATTCATTCATTTCTATACTTAATTTACCAACTCACACATTTATCTCTTAACTCACACCATTAGGCCAGTTAAGGTTATTTACCATTCATACATTTTTTTTCTTACATTAACATGTTTTTGTAATGCCCATATACACCTAAGGAGAATATGGAGCACAAACAAATGAGAAGTATTCATCCATTCAAAAATTCCATAATATTTATAAAGTAGGGAATTAAATGAGGAATAATTAACTAAATATACAAATGCAAGCAATTGAGACAAAGGTAATATATATATATATATATATAAGGTTTAAATACAAAATATCAAGGCATTGCTTATACAAAATTTCCTCATTAATGAATTATAACATCCTACAAGCCTTTGATCTAATGCTATATCGGATGCTAACACGAGATAACTTGGGCTAATATGGTTGTTCTGACTCCTAAAAATTTGCTCCACTACAATATCATACAGATAAGTAAATACAAATAACTATTAGGAGCAACATATGTAAGAAGGTAGTTATATAATTAAATAAAAATAACAACTCATAAATCTCAATTTATGCTCGAATATGCTCGAAAATTATAAATCTCAATTTATGCTTGTAAATTATTATTGATCCTTAAGCATAATGATAATTAGTTAAGGATAAAATGTGCTCAACCAATCACACACACACATATATATAACCTAACAATGCTTACAGGATTGAGTAACAAATATAAAGTAGAAGATCCCCTTAACGAGCATCACACAAAAAAGGTTTTAACCTCGGGGATCATAAATCAGAAAGTGCTTTAACACCATTTTCAGAAGACACCGTAATGTCACAAAAGTAGTTGCAAAAGTCTTAGGCATCCCTAATTATCTAACACCAGAACTCACATACCAGACCATACTTTAGTATTTTACTTATAGACAAATTGAATCCAGACTTAAATGATATGTATATATATGTATTGGTTTACAGAATCACTAAAAATAACATATCACTATAACTCTCAGACTTTATTCTATTAGGATTCAATGTCAAAGGTCTCAATTAAGTAAGTATTCCAAATTACAAGAGTGATTACTAATGAATTATGTAAATTTAGGAGCATTAAAATAAGTTCAAAAATCAAAATTAGGTATCTCAAAATTGTATAAAGCAGGAGGGTACTGAACTAGATTGACGTTCAATTCAGCTGGACGTTGCCCATTTTAGACTGAAATCAAGCAACTGACCTAGTTAGATTGAAATTAATTCAGCCAAGTACATATACTAAATAGGGGACCCGGTTGGATTGAGGATATACTTAGTCAAGTGATCCTCAATTTGTACCAAAAACACATAAACAACCCGACTTGATTGAAATCATATCAAATGGGTCACCTATATTCTGTACTAGCAAAATGATTAAAAATTTCTTGTTTCTATAAAATACTATCGGTAATGATTAGTAGCTCATAAGACTCTTACAAGGCATACTTAATTCAATTATCCCACTAACTTAAACTTCTACTAAGGATCAAATCCCAAGATCCTAAATTCATCTATTTGAATCTCAAGACGAATCCATACCCCAAATGCTGCTTAAAAATAGCAAAATAACAAAACATCCATATTTATCATAACTTAGGGACTATCTAAAAAATCCCAATTGGTTCCAACATTTGTACCCTTCTTAAGTTACTTCTAATTTCCAACATAAGAAGGGCAACCAAGTAGATTACTAAGCATTACTTCCTACAAGCTATAGAAAACTTATAGTGATAATCAAGAACATTCATTCATGTTTATACAGATTTAGTATAACCAATTCATTCCCAAATACCAATGCCATTAAGTGGAAAAATCTAGCAATTCTAAAACTTAAAAGGTGCATAAACTTAACTATTCACTTACCTTAGAGAAAAGGTACAGCCCCAAGCTTCTACTCCTCTTTCCCTTTAATTCTTCTTTGCTCTTTAGCTAAAACACAATAACTTACATCAAATTACACTCTTTGATTTCATTCCAAGTATTAATTTATGAATTTTTAAAACATAAAGAGAAAGTAAAAGAAATTCTATCCTACTTTCAACTTCACCATAATATTCTTTTCCTTTCTTCTTATTAATTTCCAGCCACAATTTAAGAATTAGACACAAAAAAATAGAAAAGAGTGAAACAACAGCTGAAAGTGGAAATTCTTCCCTATATGATGGTCGGCCTCCTCTCAAATGGTAGATTTTACCTTGAGAAACTTTAGTTGTTCTGGAAGCCAAAATGTCAATTTTCTATTGGTAACTTCATTAAATCTTGGTACGATAACACTTTAATCACTAATAAATATTTTGATTTCCAATTTCACTTTGACATTAACTTCTATTTCAATTTAAGCCCCAACTACAATTATATACTCAATTTCATAATTCATACAATACACTATATATTCAAAACAAATTCATAAATACCAATTATATCCCCAACCCTGCCGTTGAATTATTTAGGGCTTTATAGTTTTACTCTTGTTCTTAAGGCTTAAATCACTCATACATCTCATTAATTCTATAAATTCCACATGCACATGTTAATTTCTTTACTTATATAATGTGTTCCTTTTATAGTTTTTCAATTCATAATTACTTCCATGAATCTAATTTAATAATTTTACTCAATTATTACCCAATTTAAATTGTTTAGCAATTTTATAAATATACTTGTTCATTACATATGATTAAGCTAAACACATAATTGAATCCAACTCGAAATATACTAGTAGGGGTATCCACATATCATATTCTCTTTTTCTTCTTTTAATTTTCCTTTTTTTTTCTTTTTAACCTCTGTCACCTTGCTCCTTTCCAAATTGAATTATACACACAATTGACCTCATCAAATTTCTTTCAATTCCCATCCACAATCACATAAAAATAACTGCTTACAATAATTTCTAACTAAAACTAACAAAATTAGTCATTTCACTTACTTGATGAATCAAGTCTTCCTCACTTTCCTTATTTTTTCTTAACAAAATTCCTTAGCTTGGAGGATGCTAGAATTTAATTAAAATGTGATTAAATGGTGATTTATATACTATTTGGAATGAGAGAGAAAGCTTGAAACTAAGCTTCCATGGAAGACAAATTTGGCCAAAAGAGGACGAAGAGGAGCGAGACAAAATGGTGTGTAGAAAATTTTTATTTTTAAACCCTTATATTCATCTAGGATGAGTGGCCAAGATTGATTTGCATACTATTTAATTAAATGGTGGGAATTAAGCCATTTGTCACTATTTAATTGGTTCCAATATTTTTTCAAATTTTTATAAAAATTAGTCTAAAAATAAGAAAAATATTCCTTAAGGTCTTTCTAAATTTTTAGTTCAAAATGAGATTGTTTTAATAAATATTTCGATCTAATGGTGTATTTATCGATCCAATAGTTAATTTTTTAGTCACAACTTAATTTTAATTTCTCACTTCTAAAAATTTATTTAAATTATTTCTAATAGGTTTCCATGATCAGAATAATTTTTTGAAATGTAGAATAATTTTTTTTTATTATCGATCAAAGTTTGGTCAACTCCAAGCACTCTCCACTCGAACCACTAATTTTTTTTATTTTTAAATTTTGAGGATTTATTAGATTGCAATTTTACCTTAAATTATTATTTCTATAATCTTCATGAATTGTACTTTCCAATCATTAAAAAAGGTGTTAGTAGGCCTCGAGTAGCACTATTTACGGCTCAAGAAGTATCATTCATGTAGTTAAAACTTTTTTTTTCTGCTTGGGGTATTACATTCTCCCCTACTAATTAAAAATTTTATCCTCAAAATTTTCTTGAGTTAAACAACTACAAACACATTATCTCATTGTATCTTTTGGCTTTCATGTGGCCTCTTTGACATTATGGTGAATCCATAGCACTTTAATCAATAATAATTGCTTGTTCCTCAATTGTCTGATCTCTTGGGTAATTATTTTCATTGGTTCTTTACTATGTGTCATGTCAGTTCTTAGTTTTACCTCCTTTGGTGTGTTAACCTAGGTTGGTTCATATTGTCTATTTGTAGCATCATCATTTTGAACAAATTATGAATTTTCACTAGTTCTCATAGTAAATTTAATTCTAAATCTATGTCAAATTCTATGTTTTTTTTCATTTTTGGGCTCACTTACTACATAAGACTTTTGTCAGTCTGATGCAACTTCTATCCATTCTTTAACCATATAATCCTTCCTTTATGTCTCTTAAATTAAATTAGACCTAACCAACTTGCTTTAACTAAGCTCCATCTAAAATAAAAGACTTATATACTTTCTTCCATATAAAACTTCATTAAATACCATTTGTATGCTTGCTAGTTAACTGTTATTGTATAATATCATGTATTTGTTTACAACTAATGAACATCACCCATATAACATAATGTTTCTCTTTTTAATTTGAGGTAACCATTTAAAAGATTCCATCGTGATTCAATTCAATTTCTACTCGAGGTACTACTAATATTATTCAAAACAAATCCAATGTAACTTGATGTGCTGCTTTTACTCATTAACATGTAAGATATTTAGTAACTTATTCTGCAATACCGCTCTTCATTTTTTGTCACCAATCATATCGTTTCAAGTTTTGGTATATCTTTATAGTGCTTGAGTGCATAACATGTGAGCTATTATGGACTTCATTTAATATTTTTCTTTTGTAACTTATTTTCATGTGTGCTATTTTGGACTTCCTTAATATTTTCTTTTGTAACTTATTATTATTTGAAATACATATTCTACCATTATAACCCAAATAATCATTCCCTTAATCATACATTCGCTATCCCTCCTTTCTTAAACTTGTTTGAGAATTATACCTAGCTTTTCTTCATACCCTTGTTCTTCCTTAACTTATTACAATAAGTGTGGTTTCAGTGTCTACTTAACTACATTGTTCTTAACATTGCTATCGATAATCTAACACTTATAACTTTTAATTTATGCCATAAAAGTTTACATTACTATTCATACATGATCTTATAACTTGCTAAGAATGTTAGAGAGTATGCTCTAGAGCCCATGTAATAGGGATGTTTTTCATATGTATGAAATTTATATTCTTAATAAAAGGCATCATTCATTTATTAATGCTATGTTTGAATACATGAGTTTGTAAATCTTAAATTAATAAATGAAGTCCTAGATATTATAAACACAGTGCAAAGGCAATCATGAAGGTGTTCATGATGTGAGATGTCTATTGCATGCAAATGTCTTAATATCTAAATATCCCTAGTCATAGAATTAACAAGATAGGACATTGTTAATTCGGACAGACTAGCACATGTTATGCTTCTTGAATGGTTCAAGCAGTGGTTCTCATAACTGTGATTATGGAAGATAATCAAAGCTAACATGTGGATGCTTGTTAGAAGAACAAGTTCATTGGAGACCTGCAAAGAGAATCCTCACATGGATATTAAATCTATGTCAGTGAGGAATCTCTTCATAGCGGTTGTGCAAGTATCTTTAGACTTGAGATCACCAAAGTTATCTTAAGTAGCAAGTGGTATACTTTGACTCCATAACTGATTACTTCCAACTGGGAGTGAACATAGTTAGGAGATTGGGTATATCATGACCTACTTGAAGATAGTTGAGTGATTGACAAAGGATTCACCATCCCAAATTTAACAAGGGAAGTTGTCTCGCATGATTCTATAATTGCCTTGTTCAGAGAATCTCTGGCCAGAGTAATATGCCGAGATGGATGGAGATCCATGAAGGGCATTTTAGGAACAATGGTTAAATTAATAGAACATACATAATTAGATTTATATGAGTTGACAGAAATCCATACTCAGAACCTAATTGAGATAAGAGTGGTGAAAGGAGTAATTGCACAGAAACTGTTTCTATGGAAGGGTACAGTCAAACCACATGACTTTCCTGACATTTGGGTAGTCATGATGCCTAGCTAGAGGCCAATCATGACTTGTATAATGATGTATCAAAAGTATCAATAGGGATTGATAAGATGATTTAAAGGAGTTTAAATCATGTGAGTTTTGAATAAAACTCACAATTACTTATTATACTGCCAACATGGATAGGAACCCAATAGGTCACACACATATAGAGAAAAAGGGTAAAATGATAAAATGACAAGGATAATAATATTTAATATTATTATAAAGGTAGAGAAGAGAATATAATAATAATTAATTAAAGAGTTTAATTAATTATGATCAAGTAAAATTATCCGCGGAACTTTTGAGAATGTTCTGCAAAATTGGACCTAATTGAAATAATGTATTTTATGATTAATTATTATCTTATAAGTGTTATAAGACTACTATAAGTATTATAGGACTGATATAATAATTAATAGGTCCATTGGAGAAATTATAAAGGGCCAAAGGAATGAAGAAGTTGGAGGAAGCCCTCCAGAAGTGGGCCACACGCTAACTCCATACAGAAGGGCTTAGAGGGCTTTTTCTTGGTCCAAATTAATTTATATATGTTACATAAGTGTTATGGAACTCACATATTTAATTTGGTTTGATTTGGAATCCATTTGGGTATTAAAATTCAATTAGATGCACAAAGGGCCTAGTTTGTGGATTTTGTGCATAGACTTTTATGAAAAGGATTAAATTGGATTTAATTAAGCCCAAATGATTATAATTAATTCCAGAGGCCCAATTAAGAATTCTCCAGCAATTTTAAAGAGCCCAATCTCATTAAGGAGTTGGAATTTTAACCTAACTATAAAAGGCCAACTAATGAGAATTAGGGTTAAGTGATTAAAACAAAAAGAAAGTCTTTTCTCTTAATCTCTCTCTCCCTTTTGCGCCAACTCCTAAGCTAGCTTTTGGAAATTTCGGCCAGCCCTAGTAAAACACCAATTTGTTGGTTCAATTTACCCCTCTCTAGTGTGGATTACTCATTGGAGGTGTTCGATTTTTGACACTGTGGTTTGCGACAACCCGGTGCGAAGTAAAATCAACTGTTCAACAAAAATCAAAGGTGATTTTTCTTATTCTCATATAGTTATATTGTGTATTTATGGCAAGATCAGATCTAATGATTAAAAAATTTTAAAATTTCGCTCATGTATGTGATGCATGTAACCGTTAAATTCCAACAAAAAACATTAACTAATACAATTGTTAGGCCAAGATAATAGTCAATGATGCAGCCATATATGTGTTTATCTACTTATCTTCTTACCTAAAATTCAACTCTTTCTATCTAGGTCAATGTTTAAATTTTATATCCTATGGCAACATAAAATTTTTCTCTAAATAAACAACATCTCTAAATATTCAAAACTAAAAACCATGGTTACTAACCCCTAAATAATGGATTAGGTAGATCCTTCCATGTGATGCCATGCAATTTAGCATAGTTATTTAGTATGTTATTGCATTATTTCTTTAATTTATTTTCAATTCTTTATTACTAAATTCTATATAATTTTCAATTGTATGTCCAATTTCAATTAAGCCCCTGTGTTCTTTATTCGCCGCCATCGACTTTATTTATCATCTCTTTTGATTCATTTGACTTCCTTTGCTTTCATTTGTCCAAAATACATATTTCTCTCATTTAATTTCACTTTTTTTCTTTATTAAAGTGAAAAATTTACAATTTTATCCTTATAATTTCTTTTTACTGAATAAATCTCTAATTTGTCCCCATTATATTACAATTTACTTTTAATTCCCTTATTATTCATTTTTTTCTTACTTAATTTCATCAATTCCCACAATTAGTTAAAAATTTTCAATTTAGTTCCTAAAGTTGACTTTCTCTTTATTTTGACCAAATTTATTCGCAATTTTGACTATTTTGCCTTTTTTTTTTAATTTTGACAAATTGACCTCAATGTTGACCTATTTAACTTCCTTTGGCTTTTAACCTAATTTAAGTTTATAAATTATATTATAGTCCCTAAAATTCTTCTTAGAGTAGCAAATTATATTTTTGGCCCCTGAACTTTAACTTATTTACGGTTTGACCCTTTTTAACTTATTTACTCAATTTAATTTCTTTAGTTACTATCTTAATGTCAAAATTATCTATTTTGCTCCTGTTTTTATTGTGTAAACACATCGTTATCCTTTTTAAGTTCATTAACCATATTTTCATTTTAATATTCTTTTAATTACATGTGTAAATTTTTTTATACCAAATTTACTTTTTGGTCCTTCTTTCCTTATATAATTACGATTTTATCCCTACTTTATCATATAATTACTGTTTTACCACCTTGTTTGACTTATTATCTTATTTTTTCTTATTTATTATTTATTGACATTTATAATATTTTTAATGTCATAATTACTTTTTATTCTGATTTACATGTAAAATTTCACTTTTGCCCTTAGTTATCACCAGTGAAAATTCTCGAACCAGATAAGCGAGCTGAGTAATCCAATGAACTGGAGTGACCGCACAACCAGGATACGATACCGTTCTCCAATGCAATAGTTTTCCAATCTCCTGGAGTGATCACACAGTTTTCTTCCTCCAATTTCATACTATATGTAGTTTTTATTTATTCTAGGCCATAGTATAGTGAGATATATCAATTTCACATGAAAATTCTTAAATTTCATTAATTTCTACCATTATGTAACTATTACATAATTAGGTATAGTTCTCAATTTTCATTCTAATCAATATAATTACATTCCTTATGCCTTAATATGCATAATTATCATTAATTATCCAACTAAACATCAAATTACATTAGGATTACCCAAGGTACCCAATTCAGCCAACATAATGCCTTTCACTTTAAATTTAACTTCTTCATTAATTAAGGTTCCTAATGTCTTAAATTAGCATTATATCATATGATATTAATTTATTTCACTTACGAAATTAAGAGTTTTTTTTAAATATCAAAAAATAAATTATTTGAGGTAAAAAAAATTAAAAGGGAACATTAGGTCAGTTGCCATTTCCCCTCTATTTGTTCATTTGAAACCTATGCCTGTTTAACTCTCACCATTTGCCTCTCACTACCGTGCTTCCCCTTTGGCCACTACCATCCACCTGTTGCCACCCATCTTTTCTGCTTTCCTTGGTGACTGGTTCTACTTTGTATTTTCTGAGGTTTGATTCAATTAATTTATGCTTCTTTGTGCAATTGAATTGTCAATTAATTTTTACTTCTGCGTTGTTGATTTATTTTCTATTAGCTTCTGATATTAGGAATTCATGGGTTTTATCTTTCTCTTACCAAATTTATATTCAATTCAAGACATAGAATAGGTAGGCTCCCGATAGATTTTCATTCTTAACTCACTCTCCGCATTCTTATTCTTTGTATTTTCTTTCATTCCATATAAAAGCTAGAAATTTCATTCTTTTCAAGTAGTATTATTTTTTAATTTTAAATCTGATGCTTTCATTTTTACTATACTTAAAATAAGCATTTTTATTTTTATTTTTTTGGCATAGATCATCTGTATTTGTTGTCAAAATAAAATAGACACTATAAATTAGTTCTTTAGTATCGAACCTGTAGAATTTGCAAAAAAAACCTATGGATTTTCTTTGTTTTCAGATTTAAGCTTCAAGTGCTAGCCTAATACCCATAGAAAGGGTACTCTGATTTATTTATTTATTTTTCTATACTATAATTTCTGATTTAATAATTATAGGACGAAAAACCGAATGTTTTGGATACCCAAGTTTTTTGGAATTTGAGCTTTTATAGTTGCATAGGATCAATGCAATTTAGTGCATTGCGGTATCAGACCCAAAAATAGCAGTAGCCCCTTAATTGGAGAGATGAAGCTTTCCCATTCTTTTATTAGACTTCAATTAATCATATTGAAGTTCTTAGTTTTTGTTAACATTTGGGTATAACGTATAAATGAATGAACTATATTCGTTGATCGATATGAGAAATTATATTACAGTGATTCTTTAAATGCCGATAATAGAAGTCAAACCTTTAGAGCTGGTTGTACTTTATCTTCGTGTGAGCAAATATCTAACGGATCTCAACCTCTTCTTATTGTGTTTGAATTTAGAAGAACACGAGGAAAGTATTATTTCTGTTTGAATTGCAATTTGCAAATAAAGGAAATTGCTTTTTATTGTGTGTATTTGTTTTGCATATTTTAAAAAATATTGAATTATCTGAAATATCGGATTATATTATTTAGTATCCAAAATCAAAATGAATTATAGTGAATTTTATAAGAATTATATCAAATTATTTTGAATTTTTAAGAAAATAATAAAGCTTAATTTTTAAAATATCCAAAATTTTAAGACAATAAGAAAAATTGCAAATTCTCATATTGTTTTTACCATATATGCCCCAAATAAAATATATTATTTAAATCCATGTTTAAGTTCAACCTATCAAAATAAAATAAAAAATAAAACGTATATGAATGAAATATATAAGTATGAAAAAACTCATTAAAAATAATCATTAACTATAATAAAATTAAAAAAATACGACCCACCGAATGTATTAAAATAAATTCAAAAGAATTTACAAACAAAATAATACCAATAAAAAAAGTTTAGAAGATTTTGCAAAATATATATATATATATATTCTACATTTTCTCACGAACTTTCTCCAATAGGTTTGGGCCATTGCTTTTTGAAAATGTTCTCACATCTTTCTATTATTAGATTCTCCATTACTCAATTTCTTGAATGTTTTTCTTTTTTATTTGTATTTTCACCTTATTCACAACTATCAACTTCTTTGTTATTATTTTATTCCATCTTCACTAATGTAAAAACTTTTAGTAAAAAGGTGAGAATTATCTTCTATAGTGGTTGTATCACCATATAAAATACACAACTTCTCATAGTTCTTGCAACATACTTCCTAATTTTTCTTACCATCTTATTCACCTATTGGAAAATAGAACATTATGATAATTGACAAGTAATTTGTTGACTTTAGAAATATATCTTGTAAAATTTTAGCCACACATTTTCACTAACAATTATTTGACCAGTTATAGAATTGTATCCAATTTCAATTTCATTCAGCAAATTATTGAAAATTTTTCAATACCTTCTAGTATTTTTTAATTTAATTTTGAATTTAATGTTACTATATTTTAGATTGGTTTTTTTTATACAAATTTCCTAATTTGCGTCTAAACACTCGGTGGTTGTTTTTCGATTTTCTCCATTAAATTAATAAAATATTGTTCAAACTTATGGAGATCAAACTGCTCCATCATGTTTAACTTCAAATACCTCGCTCTTATTAATTTAATATTCAATTCATGACCTAGACTTTCTATCTAAATAAAATTACTAAAAGAATATGAAATAATAGGCCAAATATATCAATTGACACTTGAACTTGACAAGATTTTTCATCTTAACACTTAAATTTAGACAATAACATTTTAAACACCTTAACTATTTAAATTTAGGACTTTTGAACCCTTAGGCTATGTTTGGTATGAAGGATTGTAATGTCATGTATTGGGTAATGTAATGAATTAAAAGATGTAATGTAATGCAATGTAATTATGATTACATTACTATGTTTGGTAACTTTAGTAATGTAATGTAATAACAAATACATTTCTATATTTGGTTGTATTATATACATATTTTGAAATGTAATCATAAATTATCAATTAATTTTTTATATAATTATTTTATTTTTTTAATTATTTAATATACTTATATATTTATTTTATTATAAATATATAAAAATCCAAACTTAATAAAACATAATTTTAAAAAAATATATATTAAAAATGCAAACTCATTAAAATGCAATTTTTAAAATATTCAAAGTAAGGTTTACATATTTATAATAACTAAAAAATATCAAATAAATTGTCTTAACTAAAAAATATTCATTAATTTGCCTACACCTTGAGTTTCCTCTGTTGATCTCCACCTTGTGCAATACAAGGTTTCCAACTTTAAAGGCTTTAGGCTTGACTCTTGTGCCATGGTATCTGACAATTTTTTTTTTATGTTGCAATTTTAGCACTAGCATCTGTATGTTTTTCTTCAATCACATATAGTTCCATCAACCTTTCAACTAGATTTCGAACTTCAAAAATAGACTTGTTTCCAAAAGAAGGAAGGCTGATCTCTACAGGGATGACAACCTCTTATGCATAAACTACGGAGAAAGGTGTTTGGCAAGTTCTTACTCAAGGAGATGTTCTATAAGACCAAATTACTTTATTGAGATCCTTTATCTAGTTCCCTTTCGCCTCTCTTGGTCTCTTTTTCAACCTTTCTAGTATGGTTCTATTTGAGACTTCAATCATCCCATTAGTTTGTGGGTGCTCCATCAAAGTAAACCTTAAATTGATTTTAAATCTAAGAAAAACCTCTGAAAATAGTACTATCAAATAATTTCTTGTTGTTAGTGATAAAGAAACCTGGTAGGTCAAACTTACAGATAATCTTTTTCTAGGAAAAATTTTTGATCTTCGAGGTAGCAATGGTGGATATGGGTTATGATGTGATCTATTTGGAGAAGTAAATGACTACAATGACAATGAACTTCATTTGTCATTTCCTAAATGGGAAGAGTCCTAAGATGTCAAGTCCCTACTAATTAAAGGGTTATAATATATCGATCGGCTACTATTTGTTTGTAGATTTCCTTATGATATTCTTATGAACATGGCACTGTGGGTAGCACTTTATCATGTCTTGCGCTCTTTTAAAGATCAAAGGCCAAAAGTAGCCCGTTTGTAGTACCTTTCTACACATAGCTATAGATACTTCATGTGCCCTACAAAGTTCTTTATGAATTTCCCTAAGTATATAGTATCCTTCCTCCTACAATACACACTTTAGCAAGAGGTGATTAAATGCTTCTTTGTATAGGAGACCATCAATTAGTGAATAATTTAGGGGTTTTCTGACAACCTTTCTCACTTCTGCTTCATTTTTAGGGAGAATGCCTATCTGTAAGTACTTGATAAGTGGAGTCATCCATGTTTTTATCTCATGAATTTCCATTATTTTAGCTTATTCTATGGATGGGAAGGATAATTCTTCAACTAGAACTCTTCCATTAGCAAAATTTTCGTCTTTTGAGGCAACTTTTGCTAAAATACTAGCCTACCTAATAGACTCTCTGGGGACCTTTTTAATGGTTATTCTAATTCTTGCTGACTCTAATTATTGGATTTTGGCTCTAACTTTAGCCAGATAACTCCTAATTATAAGTTCTTTGGCTTCAAACGTGCCAAGTACTTAATTGGTGACCAACTGTTAGTCGCTCTTCACTATGAGATTTTATGGTTGAATGGATTTGAACAATCTCAACCTTTGTAATAAAACATCATATTTAGTAACATTATTAAGCGCACAGATATCTAGCTTGATACCATTGTAGACACCATGACCTGAGGCAGCTTAGATTAGGGTTACCTGATGATGAGGATATGATGTATTACTAAAAACAAACTTAGACCTCAAAGCTTCGATTGTGAATCTCTCACTTTTTCTTAAAGATTTTTCATAATTTTCTATGTGTTTCAAAAAATTTCCAATTATTTTAACAAATCATTCAAAAAAGGCTCAGTTTTAGCCTTCAATGGTGATAGATATTGGTCATATGTCACTTGAAGGGTGCCTGTCTATGGGACCCTCTCTCCTGAGTTGCTTATCTAAGGGATATTTTTGGAAAATATGGGTTTAGTGATGAAGGATGCCTATCCCTTATTGAGAGATACCCGTCCCTTACTTATAGACCAGATTTCCCATATTTTTTGGGTTTTTCAAAATGGTAGTTTTTGATATTTTGGATTAGCTTTTGAATTAAGGGGATCTGATCTCTAATTTAAAAGGGCTTTGAGTTGTATTTCAACTCAAACTCTCCCTCAAGTATAAAATCAAAATCCTAGGGTTTTCAAAAAGGGAGAGGAAAATCATTTGTCATTTAAAAGGCCACCATTAGAGAAGACGAAGAGTTTCTTTCTCTCTCTAGCCTTTAAACTCTAAAGTATTTTTGCTAAAGCACACCATATACAAATGAATTTGAGAGTCAATTTTTGAGAAGGAAAAGCATGACTTTGAAATTGAGATTTGGACTATCATCGTTACAGAGTCAAAATATCTTTTAAGGATAATATTCTAGGTCCTTTATTTACTTTTTTTTCTCTATAATCTAATACAGATGATCATGTGATTGTTAACATGTATATTGGTATATCTTATTTGTTATAATGATTATAACTATATGCTTGTTAATTCGAGAAGTTTTAAATAATAGATTTGGATTAAATTAGTTGGTTATTGGTGTGCTTAACATGATTTCCTCCATTGTTGTACATATTAAGCTTGTTTTTTTATGTTATTTGATTATGTAAATATTATATTTCCTTGTATTTTATGCATAATTCATTATTATGACATATTTTGGCATGATTCAAGTCGAACAAATGCATATTTTAGGCTAGAATAATGTGTTCCATGATTTTTTTTTATTTTTTGCATATTTCCATAATTTTTAGTTCTGTCCAGTTGTGACAGATGGAAAAAAGGCATGAAGGATGGTCGTCTCTCACTCGAGGGATGGGACCCCCTCAGCGTTTTCCTCTTGGCCACCCTTACCTCCTGTTTGGCCATCCCTTACCCTATTTGGTCATCCCTGGATGTTTTTATGCCATTTTTTATATACTTCATGCATATATATGTATATTTATCCTTTTTTTATCATATTTGTACATTATTTCTTGTAATTTCATACTGTCTAGATTGTTTGTGTTTTTTTCACATTATAATATTTTTATCACTTTTGTACTGACTTTTTGTCTCTTTTTGATGCTTTGTGAGCATTTATTTCTTTTTATTTTTTATGGGTTTCCTTTAAATTCTTGCATGGGAAGTCATGCTCCCTAAAGTGACTCAATGCCCACTGCCTATTCGGTTCTGTTGCCTCCCATTCATCTATTTTTTACGATTTTATTTTAATTAGCTATTTATCTTAAATTTGTTGATTTATTTTTTTCGGGGATGTAATAACTAGTAAAAAAGAATTTTTGTGCACAATAAAGCAAAAGACACTAAAAATATTTTCTAGCGAATTAATTGAGTTTTTTTTCTAAATATGGACCAATGTTTGATTTTTAGCCTAAAATTCATGCAAATATAAAAGCCTTTTTGAAAATATGCATAAAGGAATCAATGTTCCCAACCTAACTAATTCCCCATTTTATGTATGATATTTATTTTCTTTTTGTACATTATTTTTTCAGATAATTTGCTTTTGTAATAATCTTAAGTAATTTTTTTTTATTTACTGCTTTCCTTATTTGAATGGGATATCTTTAATTCTATCACTTACATCATGTGAGAGAGGGGAGTGGATTAAATTTAAAACTCAGTTATAAAATAACACCTAACTAAGATACCTAATAAGAGTGATATCCCAAACACTAGTCTATATTTAGGCATCAAAAGGTCGAGACAAACTTTTCAATATTATATCAGGTGGAAATTTCATGACACCTACCTTTTTGAGCCTGCTAGTAAATGCCTCCATAGGTTGACTACCAATAATAAATTGGGTTTGATCCCCTTCTATGGTGAAGTGGCCAATTTGTGAGTTAAGTACACCTCATTTGATCTTATAGCCTAAGAGTGGGCCCCCGAGAGCAAACCCGAAAGCAAAAAAGACTAAAGAGATCTTGCTCCGAAAAAAATCTTGGTTAAGTTTTTATAATTGGGTTTTGTTATTAATCTTATCTCATTTCAAAAATTGCATTCATTCTAGAGCCTGAAAATTAAGCTGGGGGATCATTTTTTAACCCCGGTGCTATCCCAACTCATACCCTATATTTATTTAATACAGGGGGGTGTGAGACCCACCAAACCAAATCCAATACCAAATGGTATGTAAAATGGTAATCCATCGATTCTTATGCTTGGGATGAGCTAGACCTATTGGTAGGGACCATACTTAGGTAGTCTAAAAGTTTTATCACCCTTGACTCAAGCCTATGTAATGACAATAACAACTTTCCCTAGGTTGTATAACCATAATAATGTTTACATGTTATATAGACCTTTATGTATTGATCAAACTTAAATGAATTAGGAGGGTACCAGTCAATGGTTGTCATGCCACCAATGGGTCCAACCTTATCTGCATGAGTTAGTAAATTACAAAATGGTTAAAAACAATATGCCTGTGCTTTTAATTAGAGAGGACATGCTATTGAATTTCTACCATGCACCACACATATCCATTGGGTACCCTGTTAATCCATGGGCTAAGCCCACCGCACAACCCCCATTGTGGGAGCAATAAGTTGGAAGGCTATTGTTATGCTTGTATGTGATTGTGACTCATTTCTAACCAAACCATGCATTGCATTCATGCATCACGTATATATCATATTCATATATCATCTTACAATGCGTGACCTTTTTAGCCATTATAAAATCATTTAGGTAGTCTAGAGGGTCAGATAAGTGCTTGGTTTAAAGATTCGTATCCAGACTACTAAGATAAGGCTTAGGTTCAGATTTGGATTCAAAAGTTAGTTTTGATTTGGATTTAAAAAATATTCAGGGAATCAATTTAGAGATCGAAAATGAAAGGATAAATGAGACTAAAAGGGGTAATGAAATTGGAAAAGAAGCTGAAGACACTACTGTAAGGTTTCCATTTTTAAGGGAAATGTTGAATGTCACTCCGATCAGGACTTTGATAGTAAGGGATGACTTCGATCGGAGACTAGACAGACGTTTGCAAGAATTTAAGGAGAGAATGTTAGCCATGAATGGTAGCATAGTGGCATAGCACCTAATCCTAGGAATTAGCCTATGGCACAAAGCTATGAGACAGTGGAGCAAACTCATGTTAGGAATGCTGCCACAACTAATGCTACTGTGCTTTAAGGCCTACCTACAAAGGAAAGGAGACATGGCCCTAAAGATGACTTTATGGAGGAAGATGAAGAATACACCCCTTCAGTGATGAACATGAAAGCAAGGGGTCCTAGTACTGAGGATCTAGCTTTCAAAAAGATGGAAGAAATGATCGAGGCAATGTCAAGGTTGTTGTCAGTAGGTAGAGGGATAAACCCAAAGGATAAAGACTTGAATAGGAATGGACCACTACCTCTAAGGTTTAAAGTGCCTGATCTACCAAGGTTTGGTGGTATCTTAGATCCCTAAGCCCATATTAATTATTACACTCTGATCACGAAATATCTAAGAAGTATAAGGTGGAGTATTTTTGCTTGTATTTAAATAGGCTCACCATAGACTGGTAACATTAATTAGATAGATGGATTAAGGAAGATTGGGACCTATTAGCATAAGAGTTCCTCAAGCAATATGACTATAGCATAAGGATTGAAGTCACTTTGAAAGAACTCAAATTACTTCATCAGAAGCATGATGAGTCTTTTCATAAGTACCTTATTCGATGGAGGAATAGGTTGCTGGAAATGAAGAGGAAATCAAAGATTATTGATCAGATAAAGTTATTCCTTTGGAATACGAGTCTATATTTAAGAGGTGGTTAAAATATGAAGGGCCTAAAGGACTGAGAGTCTTTGAAAGATATAACTATGGAAGTTGAGGGAGAGTACTTAGCCAAGAAGGCGAGCAATGAGAATGCTAGGAGGAGTTTTAGCAATAATAAGGCTGTAGTAAGTATTAATGGATAGACCTGAATTGAAAGGACCGCAGAGGTGTCCACTATAGATTTATGTTAGAGACACTATTTCAACCTAGGTAAGCCTTTATCATAGGTATTGAATAGATTTGGTAATGAGGGGAAGCTTTAGCCTTTACCACCAAGGCCTATAAAGAGTCAAGGCTTGCCCCAACATATGAAAGATCAATACTGTGCATTCCATTAGCACACATTACACTCGATTGACTATTGTTGTACTATAAGGAATAAGATTCAGGATCTAATAGATAGCAAATAGATTTTAGACCCATAAGAAGAGGGATAAGAAGAAAAAGGGAGGTTAAAATGCAATGCCACCTCAAGTGTACATGATAAGGTCAAGTTTTCCTAAATGTTATGCGATGTAAGATTTGTATAGGAATGAGTACTTAGCCATTACTCATCCCGTCCGAAAAGTAACAGAGCCAGTTGAGGAAAATCTACCAATTTCTATGATTGACTATTGGGATACTCCTATAGAAAGTGAAGATGAAGGGACTTTGATGCCCATTGATATATGGAGTTTAGGTAATGAGCAAGAGGAGGAGTTAGAGGAAGAAAGAGAAGTGAAAGCAATCATGAGAAGTGGGAAAGTGGCTCCTGAGGTTAAAAAGCAATTGGCTCTAGCTACAGTGCCAATAAAGAAATAAGTCCAGAATGATCAATTAATCACGTAACTAAAGAACACACAGGCTCTGATAGGTATCTGGGATTTATTAAGGCAATCTCTTTCATACCGGCAAAAGTTGATAGAGGCTTTGAGTGAGACTATCGTTGCTATTACTATCTCGCCCTCTAAATTACTAGACTTGGTTAAAGGAGGAACTAGTGAGAATGTGGTATACTTTGACGTTGACTTGCATATAGAAGGAATCACAACCAACCCTTCTACATCATGGCACAGGACGATGGTAAGCATGTGACTTGTGTGATGGTAGATGATAGGTCCTCCATTAATTTTTATCCCTTTGTGGCAATTCCAGCCTTTGGGCTAAATAAAAGTATGCTTTGTAAGTTTGATCTAACTATTTCTACCTATGACAATTCCAAGATGTAGGTTGTTGGGATATTTAAAGATGTAGTAAAGATTGGGCCTACTGAAATAGAAGTTGATTTTGTAGTCTTACCCATCCCAACCAATTTTTCTATACTCCTTGGAAGACCATGGTTTCATAAGCTGGGAAGTGTGCGATCCATTTTACATTAGATGATCAAAATCCCTCATGATGGGCAAGTGATCACCATTAAAGCAGCAAAGAAAAATTAGGTGTCTGTACTTGAAATAGCAAAGTAGTTATTCAACAGGTTCCATATAACAGTTATTAACAATGAAAAGAGTAAAGATAGTTTCTCTAAGAATCCTCAAGTTATTAATATGCTTAAGAATATGAGTTTTCTACCAGATGCTGGTTTATCCAAGAATTCTCAATGACCTCAAACCGTTATAGTTGCTAAAGGCTAAAAGTCCAAGAAAGGGTTAGGTTTTATAGGTCCAAGCAAGAAGGGAAAAGAGAAAGTGATAGCAAAGGGTTAGGCTTTGTATTGTGGAGAGGAAGAGCCTCAGATAATAAAAGATGAGCTAATGCTAGGGTTTGAGCTGTTCAATGATATTTTCAATTAGGAAAAGGGAATCATCAAGCTAGTTGAGGGTTTTTGGGATGAAGAGATCTTGTTACACCACCCAGCCTAGGATAAATAAATAGCATAGGAAGTCCGAATAGAGAAGCTGCTTGTTATCCAGTTGAAGGTAAAAAGAAGATAGAAGTTGAAGAGCCACTAAAAGTTGACCCGTGGATGAGAGAGACATTCGATGCTGACAAGACTAAAGAAGACATTTTCATTAATGTTGTTTATGTTCCTGAATGTTTTGATGAGAACAATTTTTGCTATTTTGATTACATTAATGAGATGAGTAATTTTGCCTACTTGTGTGATGTTTCTTCTGATTTTAATATTCATGATCATGATCATAAAAGATTCATATTTGACATTAACTTAACGGAGACATGTTCATTCAATCTCATAACAAAAGAAAATCCAAATAATATTTTACTAGCATTGGACATGACTCCTGGAGAGAGAAAATTTGAGAGAATATTGAAAAAACATGAAAACGTCTTTGCCTAGGCCTACGAAGACATGTTAGGGATAAATCAATAAATTGTTGAACATGCCATTCCAATATACCTAGGGTACAAGTTAGTTAAGTAGAAACTTAGAAGAGTTAGGCCAGAATGGTTGAGAAAGTTAAAGAGGAAGTAAGGAAGCAAATAGAGGCTAAGTTCTTAGTGGAAGTCCAATATCCCACAAGGTTAACAAATGTGGTTCCTGTAGTGAAGAAGGATGGAAAAGTCAGGGTCTATGTAGATTATAGAGATATGAACAAGGCCTGTTCCAAAGATGATTTTCCCTTTTCTCGCATAGATGTTTTGGTTGATGGTATAGCTACTTATGCCATGTATACTTTTATGGATGGGTATTTTGGATACAAACAAATTCTAAACAAAATAGTGGATATGATCGAAATGGCTTTCATAACCAAATTGGGCACATATGCCTATTGGGTCATGTCTTTTGGTCCTAAGAATGCATGTGTTACCTACCAGAGAATGGCTACTAAGATCTTAGATAACTTGATGCACAAAGAAGTAAAGGTGTATATAGATAATATGATGATCAATTCGGTCACCAAAAAAGGTTATTTGGGAGGATTAGAGAAGTTCTTATAAAGGATCAACAAGTGCAATCTTTGCCTTAATCCTACAAAGTGTATTTTTCAAGTTACCTCAAGTAAGCTTTTGGGCCATGTAGTGAGTCAAAGAGGTATAAAAGTAGATCCAGACAAGTTATAAGCCACTAAAGAAATGCCAATGATTTGGAATGAAGACTCTCAAAAGGCATTTGATACTATTAGGGAATATCTACTAAATTTGCAAGTGTTGAGATCACCCTAAAAAGGTAAACCTTTGATTTTATGCTTGGCAATAAAGGATAGTTCAACAAAAGCCATGATGGCACAAGAGGATGATTTTGGGATTGAGTATTTAGTGTACTATTTTAGCAAGAAGGTTCTCCCTTATAAGGTGAGGTATATAGAAGTTGAAAAGATCTATTTGGCAGTTATATAGGCATTAAAGAAGCTAAGACACTATTTTCATTCTTATAGAATCCAAGCTATGGCTAAGCAGAATCCTATTAGGTACTTACAATAAGCTCCTTCATTGTTAGGAAAGATAGAAAGATGGTTGATTATCCTTTAAAAATTTGATATAAAATATGTCAATAGAATGACTATCAAAGGGAAAGTAGTAGTAGAGTTCCTAGCTGACCAACTTTAAAAGGAGAGAAAGCGACATTTGAGTTTCCTGATGAACATGTAGCAACTATAATAGTGCAAGGATGGAAAATATACTTTGATGGAGTAGTGAATAATAAAGGAGCAGGGGTTAGAGTAATCTTGATCTCCCCAATGGAAGAAAAGTTATCTCTAGCCAAAAAGTTAAGGTACAAAGCCATAAATAATGAAACAGAGTATGAAGCTTCCATTTTTGGGTTAGAAGCTTTATTGGTTGTTAGGATAAAGTTTGCAAAAGCATTTGGAGACTCATATTTAGTGATCTACCAAGCAAAGGGAGAATGATTAGTGAAAGAAGAATGCATATTACCCTATCTTAAGCACCTAATTTTAAGTGGTCAATTTGAGGATTACATGTTTAAATTCATTCACAGGGAAAAGAACTAGTTGGCAAATGCTCTAGCTACCTTAATGTTCATTTTAGATAACCCAAAGGTAGTAGTCATGAGGCTTGTATTAATTTTGAGTTCTAACAAGTCATATTTTGAGAAAGAGCAGGTCATGGATGTCAAGGTGGATGATGAAAAGCCTTGGTACTTTGATATTTAGAATTACCGAAAAAGATCAATGTTCATCGAAGAAATGACTAAAAAGGACCAAATGTTGATTCATAAATTATCCTCCTAGTTCATTATCCGAGGAGGGGTTTTTTTACAAAAGATAGCCTGATGGAATTCAATTAAGGTGTTTGGATGAGAATGAGGCAAGGAAGGTAACAGAGGAAGTACACATGGGTGTGTGTGGTGCACATATGAATGGCCTAGCTTTAGTAAAGAAGATTATGAGATAGGGTTTCTTTTTGGCTCACAATAGACACTGATTGCTCTAGGTACGTCAAGGAATGTTAGCTATGCCAACAGTATGCAGACTTGAGACATTTGCCCATTTCAGAATTATGTAACCTAACTTCACCTTGGCCTTTTACTGTATAGGGTATACATATCATGGGAATTATCCATCCACCCTCTTCAAATGGACACATGTTCATCATAGTGGCCATTGATTACTTTACCAAATGGGTAGATGCCAAGTCTTACAAGAAAGTGGATGCACGGGATATGGCTAGGTTTATCGAGAAGAACATAATATGTAGATGTGGTGTCAGATAATGGGTTACAATTTTTAAGAGAAACCAAACAAACTCTTATTAAGTATGAGGTTCAACATCACAAATCTTCTCCTTAAAGACCACAGGAAAATAAAGCAGTTAAAGTAGCCAATAAGAATGTGAAAAAGATTTTTGCCAAAATGGTTCTTATAAGGATTGGGTTAATAAACTACCTTTCACACTATAGGATTATAGGACTACAGCCAGAACATCCTCAGATGCCACACCATTTTCTTTGGTGTATGGGACAGAAGTAGTATTATCCATATAAATTGACCATTAATCTCTGAGGGTTGTTTTAGAAGCTAAAATACCGAAAGTAGAATAGGCTAGATAAAGGCTAGCATAACTTAACTTTTTAGATGGGGAAAGAATGATGGTTTATTATCATAATTAAGTCTGCTAAAAAAGACTCGCCTGTTCATTTAGGAAGAAAGTCAAGAGGCACCCTCTGAAAGAAAGAGATTTAGTGTTTAAGTAGATGAGATCGGGGATTCTAGATATTCGAGGCAAATTCAGGCCTACATGGGATGGCCCTTTTGTGTTAAAGACATTATTCTCCAAGGAAGCTGCCATTTTATTAGATAGCAATGGCAACAAGTTCAGAGAACCTATGAATATTGGCAAGTTGAAGAGGGTCAATGGATAAAGACTAAAAAGGAAAAAAGGAATAAAATGAATACCCCACAAATCAAAAAATCAAAAAATCGCAGACTTGCTAAAATTGGGCACCTTGCAAGGGTGAAAATAGAAAAAAGGTACCCTGGGTAAAATTTAAAAGTTGAAAGAAAATAATTAATCAAAAAAACCTAAGAGGGCTTATTGATGACAAGAGTTATGATGTAAGTAAAGTTTCATTCTTGAGATCGAATAATATGTATTATTGTGTTAACATATAATAATGGTTAAGTGCACTAAAATCGAATAAAAAATGTCATACCTATAGCCATTTATGTAACAAAAAAGTAGCATTCTCCTTTACATGTTCAAAATTAAAAAATCCATCAGAAATAAAATATATCATCTATACTAGTGTCTGATCTAATCTATATGTATCACTTCTCTTTCATCAAGATCCTTGATAGCCCAAAGCTTGTTATTAGTAGTTGGACTAGTAATCTATTATTTATAAGCATTAAAAGTGGTGAAGTCACTAGCAGCAATAACAAATAAAGTAGTCCTCACTAGGATCTAGGTCCATACCCTTTGATGGTACTCTGACACAAAAGCATAATTAAGGACACCAACTCGAAAACCCAATGGTCTCCTGACAATATCCTGCCTACCTCCAAACTATCGAATGCAGCAATCAGTGATATAAAAGGTAGCACAATGGAGTTCACATAAAGGAATGCACCTAGAATCTCTATCCATAACCATAAAGGTAATGGGTAGCTAAACACATCTGAATCTAATATGAGCATCTTTCAAGAGAGCCATCTAGTCAGCCACCTCTCGAACTGATTGGAACCTTTAAAGTAGGTGATAGAGAGTAACATGGTACATAAGGTAAGGATCTATAGCTCTAACTCAAGGAGGAGGCTTTGAAAGTAATTACAGCTTCTTACGGAGCCATACCTAAAAAAAAGCCATTGAGATGAGTTAGGTTCGTCTTAGGCAAAAATAAGGTAAAGAGATACATAAAAATCTAAAAGGATGCCTATTTCAATAAGAAAAGCTAGTATAAAAACCAATAAAGGGTGTACTACCTTAAAAAATTAAGGACATACCTGAAGAAGCAATGGACTGCTGGTAAAGGGGAGTAAAGTTCATGATGAACTACATCCAAGCATAAAATAGTCTCTACTATGATCACAGGGAATGGATTATATCCCTAAAAT
This sequence comes from Excoecaria agallocha, assembly GCA_037975025.1. Taxonomy (NCBI): domain Eukaryota; kingdom Viridiplantae; phylum Streptophyta; class Magnoliopsida; order Malpighiales; family Euphorbiaceae; genus Excoecaria; species Excoecaria agallocha. The sequence continues at coordinate 63,460,514 of CM075811.1, read as the reverse complement.
ATGCTATCCACTATACTAAACAACTCATAGTTCACAGTTATGGGATCCTCACCATACACTAGCAAACATCTGGTAAAATAGCAAGGTAGAACCACACCAGTGTGAAAGGTATGCACATTGTTGAAGTCTGTGAGAACATCAACTAGCTGCTCTAGAGGGAGCATCTTTCCAAAATCCCAAACCTCAAGCCTCATAAGGAAGAATACCAAGACCATGGACTACCTCTCTAAAAATATTATTCTCCCCTGCAAAATTTTTCATAATTCATTAGCTACTTGAAAAATTAAATACAGCATTTGGCCGAAGAGGAAATGAATCTTCCTAGGGCCATGAGCCTCCCATTTAATTTTTAGACTTCTTTAACCATTCGAGGTGGTTGCATATCCAGGATTGCTTGTATTTTTTAGGGTTCGCCTCAATGCCTCATTGTAACACCATAAAACTAAGGAATTTTTCAGAAGATACCCTTAATGTGCATTTTTAAAGGTTGAGCTTCAACCAAAATTGATTTATGGTGGTAAATACCTTGGCTAAGTCTGTTGCATGGTTTGTTGATTCTTACTCTTGATGATCATATCATCGACATAAACCTTAAGTTTCTAACCTATTTACTCATTAAATATTTTGTTCATTAGGTAAGTTGCACCCATATTTTCAAGCCAAAGGGCATCACATTGTAGCAGTATATGCTCTCATTGGTGATAAAGCTCATCTTCTCCTAGTCCAATAGCCACATTAGGATTTGATAATATCCTACATATGTATCAAGAAGTGAATATATCTTGTGGTAGGCTATAACATTGACAAGATGATCAATGCTAGGCAAAGGATAATTATCCTTAGGGCACACCTAGTTTAAATTTGTGAAGTCCATGCACATTCTCAGCTTGTGGTTCTTTTACTTCACCAGTACTACATTTGTAAGGTAGTTTGGATATGATACTTTTTAGATGCCTTCAGATTTAAAGAGTTGATCTACCTCTTCATCGATGAATTTATTTCTATCAGGTGCATGCCTCCTGAGTTTGATTGATAGGTGGAAATTTAGGGTCTATGTTAAGCTTGTGCATAATGACATTTAGGTTAAAGCAAAGGATATCTTCTGGCAACCATATGAAAGAGACCTGATTTATCATCAACACTAAAAGATGTCTATCCTAGTTTTTTTTATCTAGATTTGATCCGATCAACACACTTTTACTAGGAGCTAGCTCATACTGGATCAGGTCATCATCAATATGCATTTTTACCTTAATCTTTCTACTCCATAGATTTCACCATGGCTATGTAAGCTTCTCTTGTTGCTTTTTGAATGCCTTTCAATATATCCACCCCTCTTTCAATGGGATTTTTCATCACCATATACCTGATGCTAGTAACTATACTAGTTTGGAAAAGTAGAGGTCTACCAAAAATGGCATTATAAGTGAATGAAATATTGAGGACCATAAAGTTAGATTTAATAGCCTCATCTCCTAACTTAACAAAAAGGTTGATAGAACTTGTGACAAGAATTGTGGCATTGTAGAGGCCTATTAAGGGAAATGCAGTCGAATCTAAGCTCACTGATCGATAACTTTATCTAATTATAGCACTTCCATTGTCATCTAAAATTCTTTTAACTTTAAAATTCTAGATGGCTACTTGTACTACCAAAGCATCTTTATCTATAAACTTGAGGTCTCCAACATCTTATAGAGATATGGCAATAGAGGGTAAGTTTTCACCCTAAGAAGAGAAACAAATTCCTTTTAACCATTTTTTCTACTTGCCTAGGTCTTCTTTATAAGATGAGCCTCTGGCAATTACATTAATCATACAGAGCATTCCCTATGCTGATTAGAGGAGCTTGGCATCCATCAATCTTGATATTCATCATCATTAGACTTTTCTCTAGCTTCAATGGATAGACATAGACTTTTAAGCTTCTAAGCAATAAAACTTTTTTTGGGAGACCTTCTAGATTAGCTTATCAATTTCTTCTTTGAGTCCTTTGCACTCATCAATGGTGTAGCATACATCCTTATAGAACTCATAGTATTTTAATCTATCCCTTCAGGGGTTAGATCGATTTGAAAATTTCTTAGGCCAGTTCAACTTATTATGAGAATTGTTGATCCATAGGAGTACCTTCGAGGGCTTTAAGTTAAGTAAAGTGTATGTCTTTGGTGGAGTGCTCCCTCTTCGATCGGATTGAAGGAGTTTTAAGACTTTCTTTTTGGTGGGACCTTTTGGGATTTCACTTATGTTTGGACTTTTTAAACTTTGGCTTGTCAACCTGATTGGATCAACATCATCAAATGCTTATGAATAAACTCTTAAGGCATTATCCAACTATATAAATTTGTCAGCCCTATCTCTTAATTCATTAATATTAACTAGAGGGATTGGTCATCAGTACCTAAAATAGCAATTTATTCCTGATAATCCTTGAGAGGGTTGTAATAACCTTATCGAGATATAGGTTTCTAATTTGTAAAGCTAAAGTTTGGAATCTATCAATGTAGTCCATGAGGCTTTCCTCTTTTCTCTATTTTAGGTTTATTAAGTCATTGACAACCTTAGGGATCTTCACTTAGATAATAAATCATATGATAAAGAGCTCTTTAAGTTTTCTAAAGTTTGAAATAGAGCTAGATGAAAGACTGTGAAATCGATCCAAAGCATCTTCAACTAGTGTTGTAAAAAAAACTCTACAAAACACCCTATCATTGTAAGATTACATTTGAATTTGAGTCAGGTACTCAGATATATGGCTTTTAAGATCTATATTGCCAATTTACCTTAGCATTCTTACTTTTGTAAATTGACATGGATGCTCAATTTATCTTATCACCCAAGAAAATAAGGAGACAGTGCTCTTACTGAACCTAGATTTTTTGGAGTGACCTAGGCAAAACTTCTTAATGGTCTAGAGGAACCATCTATTATCTTTATTGACAAAAGTTCCTTTCTGTTTGCACTTGGATCTTTTAGGAGCCCACATGAAGGATAAATTCATTGTGTACCTTCTAGCGATAAGAATACAAAGGGAAATAATCATCATCCTCATTCAAGTTGCTATCATCGGGTTGGTCATGATGGTGATTTAACTTCCCTTTACCCTTACCTTGATAGTTGTAATCTCATATGTTTGGGCGAGTTCCAGAGTAGGGTCTCCCTTCATTGGTAATGATGCCCTTTCTTTTATTTTTAGGTCGATCTTTCCCTTTCTTCCCGAGTTTGCTTTCAGCTTCATCACCTTCATCAACCATTTTAGGTTGCTTATTATTCTTGATTGAGTTTAAAAGTTTATCTTCTAGCTTTACACCAAAGCCTTTTAGGAGGGCTTTGAGGTCTTTAGCAATAATGAGAGTTGAATCTTTAGGTTGGTTAATAGCATTAAATAGCTCTTCATCATTAAAATTGGGTATGAGCTTTGGTGGAGTCATAGAAGTCTTTATGCGAGGTCTTTCTCTTTTAGTTTCCTTTTGTCTTTTGAATTTTTCATTTTACTATTTTGATTTATCGATCTTCACCTCTTAATGAAATCACAAAATGATAAGTCTAGGATAGTTAAAACTTATAAATAGAGGGATATGATATGGTAGCAAATTATGTCAATATGTTGGTTACTGTAAGCCAATCTATAAGATAGATAAAGACTAACCCCTAGTATCCAGGGATTTAACACTCTGATGCTAAAGTTAAAGGATGCAGAGAGAGAATAATGACTATCTATAGTGTCTTATTCCCATCTGTTGCTCAAGAGATAAATATAGAAGGTTAAAAAAATCAACCCAAAAGTCACCAAAATCCTAAATAAACCCTAGATGCATTAATTTATTGATCTAAAGCATCCCAAAACTAAGATTTTAGCCCTAAGTCATGTTTTAACTAAATGATAAGCAAAATAATAACTAAGACAACAACTTAAAATGGGAAGAAAATCATGCATTCCTGGAGAAACCATACCAAAAATATTATTTTATCACATATATAGGTTTTGATCAACATGGCATTTGACTAAGCATGTAAATCTAAATAAATAACACATTAGAGACACACTTAACATTATAAAATAACATGTATGAATATGATGAATCTAGAGAGAGAAAGAGAGAGACGTAGAATATTACCCTTAGGAGATATTCTAATCTTGAATGCCTTAAAGTCTAGATATTTATTCCCATTGATGGCTTTTATGTTTAAGAAAATAAATGATTTTGTGTGTGTTTGGTTGGATCAAAAAGAGTGTGTTAAACCTTTGGCCCTAGAGAGAAAAGAATGAATTTTTTCTTATCTAAGAACGTATCCTTCTTTTTTTCCAAAAATGATCCCCACTTAGAAAACCCTAATTTTTATTTTATTCCTAGGAAAGAGTTGGTATTGCATTCCAATTCTAACTCTCTAGGTACAGAAGGATAAATCCCTTAAAATTTAAGCTAAATACCCAAAAAAATCAATCTATCCCTGTAAGAAAAAAATTAGAAATCTAAAAGTGAAACCACAGACTGGCATCCCCTATGATGGACAACAGTCCTTCACATAAAAGCTTTTAATTTATAAAAATGCATTGGACCTATCTTGGATTGGAGGGAATTTTCCATAGACGATGTCTCTCATATGGTATATGACTGTCTGTCATGGCAAAGGATGAGAGTTAAATTTTTTAATGTTCTTTTATTAAAACCTCCAAAAACACTTGAGAAATCATAAACTTTTAATGAACAATGTGAAAAAATCTAAATTAGAGCTTTGCGATCCATGCTTTCTATTAGAAATATATTGTTTTCTTATCATCAAACAACCCTGATATTAGCTATCTTGGGTCATGGTGTCTAGAGCTATCCTTAATTTTTGGGATATGGTGCACTAGTGCCAAAGTGAGCCAAAATTTAGAGTAAAGGAAAAATGCATATTTAAGGCAGCGAATCTATGGTTAATTTTCTTTAAAACACATACCATCAAAGCTAATAAGTCTCATAGTCGGGTAGGTACCATCAGCTTATTGATGTTTTAACCCTTGGTTGGGTAGTTAACATCAATTTATCGATGTGTTAATCCTTAGTTTGGTAGTTAACATCAGTTGTTGATGTGTTAACCCTTGGTTGTATAGTTAATAGCAGATTGTCAATGTGTTAACCCTTGGTTGACTATCTGATTAGTGCTAGCTTGTCAGCATGCATAATTAAGATAATTTGATTGTATCTAATTAGCACCATCTTATTGATATGTATAATTAAATTGATTTATTAGATTTAATCAAGGCTAGCTTGTTGGCATGCGGAATCAAATAAGACTATGTAATTTTCTATTTGTGCTATCTATAGGCATACCCAACCTTACAACGGTGGTGGTTAATGCCATCTGTAGGCCTATCTAGAAATAATATTCTCGTGGAAAAATTCTGGCAAATATGTATTTGTGTGGAGTCACTGATGTGTTTGGAAACTTATTCCCTATGTGTGAAAGTCTAACTTGGGGACATTATACAATGATTTTTCTCCCATCACTGGAAGTCAAAACAACCGTCTGAACTATGCTTTTATCAGTGTGCTTTAGTTTTATATGGTGATCTTAGCCAGATTTTGTACACTTCTTAATGACTATGTCATCACTCTATAAATTGGCACCACTGTAAAAAAAACCATCATCATTAAGGCTATTGATTTGCTTGATTTTACTCTGTATCTTTCCAAAATTTACATTGTAATAAGACTTTCTCCCTTTGTCCAATAGTTCCTTATTGTCAACATTAGTCATATAACTTGTAATGTATTTAGGTTGAAACATTCCACACTTTAAAATGACATGGTTTATTACCAAAGAGTCCTCTTAGTTATAGCCTAAATGAACATTAACTGCTACTATGGTATTCTGACCATTATATAGCTCTAGTTTCAACACTATTCCATTTTGAACTCATGATAATCTAAGCTTTCCAAGGTAATTAGTAATAAAAGTTTTTAAAAGTCGTCTTTTGGGATACTATAGTTGGAGAGACAAAGTATACATCCTGATCTTCAGATCTATTATGAAAGATTCATAGCCTATTAAGAATGCTATTGAGCTTGATATAGGACTCTTCTTGAATGGTCATGATTGTAATAGGGAATGATCCCACAACTTTGACCTAGTAGGAAGACATGTTGAGTTTATAATGAGTGTACTACACAACTTGCTTCCCATAAACTCTAGCAAAAAAAAAATATTTGACACCTCATGCAAAACTGAAGTTATTTTTCTCTTTTGTTCCAACTATTTCAATAATTTCTTTGTCTGAAAGAGGCTAAAAGGAATATTCTCCCTCTTTAAATGACTTCAGCTTATATATGTTCTCAATAAATAAAAGGGGATATAAAATCCTTCCAGAGTCCAAAAATATTCGTACTTTTCTTTGTTATACATCTTGTTTCATTTTAACTTGTTTAGGTGACTTCTTGCAGTGATGTCTTGAAACGTTGACCAAATGAGAAGGATTGCTATAGGTCCTCTCCATCTCAATTCACAAATTATTTATCATTTTGATCCAGTTTAGTATAGGTGTTATTCCATTATATCTTGTAATAAGGAAGTATACCCTATTTGAGGTCTGTGATCTATGTACCTTTTAGTAAGATCTTGGGTACCTGTAAAAAGGATCTAATATTAGTGTTTTGTTCATTGAACTTTATTTTTCTATTTTTCTTCAAAGGTGGTTCATCATATTGTCTTTTCATTTTAACTAACTGTCAAGTTTTCATTTTAATCATACATTTTATTGTCAATTTGTGGTGTCATTCTTTTATCACTTTTAGATATATTAAACATGGATACAAAAAATAATGAAAATAAACATAAATACATGTAACTTATATACATCAAAATGTCCAAAAGTTTTAAAACTTCATATATATAAAATAGTGAGACTATTGAGATGAGCCTGATCTTTTACGGTAGGATGGTACATATGGAGGATAGAAAGTTAGAGGTCTGGAAGGTGTGATTGATTGCGATGCTATTGGTGGCTACTCCTCCTACTTCCTGAATATAAAGTGAAAACATGGTAGTGTAATAGAGAATGGCTACAAGATCTGTGCTATAAGCTTAACAAGATGCTCTGAACTCTGGCTTACCCTGAGGCTGCTATAGAATTCTACTATAGGTATCTTATAAGGTTATTCCTTAAATCCCTGATGTAACTCCTAAGTTGCTTGTTGGTATCGATCACTGCTTGTCTCCCTCTAGAAACCTTAATCTCAATACAGCCTCCCTATTCTCTAATTTAGGTAAATGACTCTTTAACTACATGTGTGGTCACCTCAAACCTACACCCTGCAGTCACCAGATCAACACTAATACCTTATACCTTAATTTATAAGGACTATACCATGGTCAACACATATTGTAGGGTTTGGTTCTGACTCTTGGCAACCTCCTCTGTAGCAAATAATCTCCTTAAGATGTCATTAGGCAATAAAGCTGATGACGACTGTACTAGTGATGGAGTAGTGGATGTGGATACCTTAGGCTATTTGGACGGCAAAAGACCAGTGGAAGTTGATGCCTTCGGTTATCCATATGGTGAAAGCCTACTCAATCTCTTGGCTAGTGGTTGCTGATGTCTAATCGATAATATGGGATGCATCAAAGGAGTGGGTGACCTAACAAGAAGCTCATCTAAGTCAAGGAGCATGTCCATCTCATAGTCTAGATCCATACCTCCCTATCGATTGTATAATTTCTCCTTCTATGCATGCTGTTATGATGTCAATGCTTTAGATGGTTGAGGTTAAGGTGGCTAAGGCTGCTAACCCTACCTTGATTATCCTTTTTTTATGGATCTAGCACTATAGGATTTATATTATAGCTTTTTCTAGTTTCTAAAATAGCTAGAAGTTTGTACTAGTTTTTCTATCCTTGTATTGACTTTACCACCCTTATAGTGAGAACGACCTATATATCAACATATATGTCCTCCTGAATTGGATGTTTAAATGTCCCCTCATCTGGCCCCAAAGCTAAAAATAGTTAAGTCACTATACCCCTAATGCATATTTGTATAGTAGGCTAGGTGGCGACTCTGAGCAAGTAAATAAGGATCTCGTGCGTGATGTCAACCCTCTTATGCATATGTATCATCCATAAGCAAGTGATCTTAGTTGTGTTGATCGATCCATGACTACTGATGCAACCTAGATATATATGGATATCACCTCTTGGATATATCGACAGTTTTGAGTAGCTAATATAGTGTACTTTTCCATGTCCAATTAATATACGGCTCTAGAAAAGGTGATGGTTGCCTATCATGCCCGATCAACTATCCTCTTAGGAGTTAGAATGTCCAATCCTATTAGAATACCTATGGCTTGTGAAAACCATTGATAGGTGATACTGTAGTTGATGCCTCCTACCCAAAATTGGACTACCCCCTCCTCGGTGTCCAACCTCTGATAGCCACCATACTTTAAAGTTGTGAGAAACTCTCTAGTCACATCTAGATAAGTCTAAAAGGTTGAAGTAAGGAACGTTATCCATCCTGCTATGGCTAATAGCCCATCGACCTCTTCATCAAACCCCAAAGTCTGGACGAGAAACTACCAAGATAAGAAGCGGTTAGATATGAGCAAAACCCAGGATAAGGTATGATATCTATTAACCTATTGAGGAATCATATATGCCAGTAAGGGTAGAGCCGGTGTGGCAAAAGCATCTCTGTATGGCATCACAACAAAAACTTATAGAATAGCGATGAAAATTAGCGAGAATAAAGAAATTTCTCACTAAATGCACCATTTAGTGATGACATTGCAATGAAAATGATTTTTATCGCAAATATTGTTAAGGGCTAGTGGGAAAATAGATATTGTGACAATTTAGCAATAAATAAATTTTGTTGTAACTAATTTTGGTGTAAAAAATAGTGATGACTTTGCGAGCTCATAAACCTTACTAACTCTTAATTCATGGCATAAATGATTAATGAAACATTAAGCGAGCACTTACTCCTTGAGAATTTTGTGAGAAATAAATCCTCGCTAATTTAAGGAGGATAAATCACTCGCTAACGGTTAAATAGTTTGGCTTTTAATTTATAAAGCATTTAGCGAGGACTTACTCCTCGCTAATTTAGAAAGTACACATCCCTCACTAATAGTTAAATAGTTTGGCATTTGATTTATGAACCATTTAGCGAGGACTTACTCCTCACTAATTTTGTTAGAAATAAATCCTCGTTAATTTAGCAAGGACAAATCCCTCGCTAATGGTTAAATAGTTTGGCATTTGATTTATGAACCATTATAGTGAGGGCTTAATCATCACTAATTTTACGAGAAATAAATGCTCGCTAATTTAGTGAGGATAAATCCCTCGTTGACGGTTAAATAATTTGGTATTTGATATATGAACTATATAGCGAGGGCTTAATCCTTGCCAATTTTGTGAGAAACAAATTCTCGCTAATTTAGCGAGGATAAATCCCTCACTAACTCTTAAATAATTTGGCATTTGATATATGAACCATTTAGCGAGCACTTAATCCTATCTAATTTAGCTAGGACTTTGTCCTTGTCAATTTAGTTAGGATTATTCCCTAACTAATGTTCATTTCATGTTAGATGTGAGGTTTAACTAATTAGCAAGGATATAACCCTTGCTAATTTAGCTTGGACCATGGTCGTTGCCAATTTATTAAGGATGATTCCCTATCTAATGTTCATTTCATATTAGTTGTGAGGTTTAACTAATTAGTGAGGACATAACCCTTGCTAATTTATCATTCCTTTGATGATGCTCATTCGAGGTTGAATGTATGGTTAACTAATTAACAAGGACATAACCCTCGTTAATTTAGCTAGGACTTTATCCTTGCCAATTTAGTGAGGATTATTCCCTTGCTAATTATTAATTCATGTTACATGTGAGGCATGAACTAATTAGCAAGGACATAACCCTTGCTAATTTAGTTAGGATTATGGTTTTCACTAATTTAGTGAGGATTTTTACCTCGCTAATGCTGATTTCATGTTGGACGTGAGGTTTAACTAATTAGTGAGGACATAACCCTCACTAATTTAGCTAAGATTATAGTTCTCGACAATTTAGTGAGGATTATTCCCTCACTGATATTGGTTCCATGTTGGATGTGAGGTCTAGCGAGCATATAACCCTCGCTAATTTATTCATTAATATATATATTTTTATATTAAATATTAAGTAAATATAAATTTGTTATTTTTTAGTTTATTGTTTAAATAATGAAATTTTCATATTAAATTAAGAAAACAAAAAAATTCATATCAATATTTAGCAAGGATGAATCTCATGTTAAATTTTGCAAAATAATATTTATCACAAAAATGCATGCTAAAATTTAGTAAATAACATGTCCTCACTAAAATTTAGCGACAACTTAGTTCTCGCTAGCAAAAGTTATACCACCCTAATCCATAAGATATACAAAACCACCAATATCGATATTAAACCCACGATAAATAGATGAACAATAATGATACAGGCCATAATAACATATAAACTTCTTAGATGAAATAATAGTCCAATTTAAGAGAACATATATATAAACAACTCTCAACACAATTGTGAAACCACAATTGCAAACCTTAAACTTCTATACCTTTACTTATACATAGATCAAGTCACTGTAGCTACCTATCCAGAAATGAAGCTTATGTTGCAACCTACAGAGATAGAAAAATTTGTGCTAAGCTATAATGCATAGTGGAAAACAACATAATCTATAGACAATCTTTTAACAAGAATTATCAATAATACAGGCATAAAATTTAGCGATGACATAATAGTGTACTCTTAATAATTAAACACAATGCTTAAAATCATTTAACACTCTAAGTGAACTTAACTAGCCTTTATAAGCTTTACTAATCATTTTACTAACAAGCCTTTTTCTTACATTTCTAGTAGTCAATAGTCCTCATACATCGTGAACTATGATATGAAAAGCCTTGAGAGTTTCAATAGCATATACTTTCGTTTAATACCTTCAATTACACAGGTTACAAAGTGATACATTTAATATTTTATCATCAACACAATAGAGGGACATGTCATAAGCATAGGCAAATTGGGATTGAGTAACATTGTAGGTAATCCTTCAGTTATGAAACCATTGGAGACATAGTTAGGCATGATTTCTTCATACATATTACGAAATTTTACAATATAGGATGCATTCTAAAATTACACTTATGTTTATATTCATGTTGTCATACATACAGTCATAGCATGGCAAACTATATGTGACATAACATCATCTTGTACCATATACTATACATGAATCTATAATGGATTCATATGTATATAAACATATGTATATGGATATATACTAGAATAAGAAATCAGCATGTGACTCTAAGAAACAATATAATTACTAAAGATGAATCCTTAGTGTACAAATTTGTATTCATAATTTATAGATCCATAACACATATGCAATATTGAAGTATCATATATTCAATAGTATTGCAACCTTCACATATTACTCATTTTCAATATGTAGAAGAATAGTATCATGAACATCATTTTTGAACTACCAAGTTTCAGTTTCTTAGAGTTCCATATAATGACTTCTTCTCATCTTACATTAAGGCTGTTTATTCTAAAGAAGTGGATAATGGTCTAATCAATATGTATCCAAAGGTACCAGAAGACACCCATACCTGAAGCTATGACAACATATCTGAAGATATAAAATCAGAACACATCCGAAGAAACTAGAACATACCTGAAGGTATGAAATCAAAAGACTCATCAGGGCCGAACAATACAATAAACCGATCAGCGAACCCAAATGGGGTTAGCTATAACCCAAATGGAGTTATTATGATCCAAACAGGACCATCTCAATACAATTGTAGCTACAAATACCTTTATAAGCATGCCTATTTATCCACAACCTAAACATAGATGCAGGCAATAACCCCTTTACAATAACAATCCATACTTTACTTGTTATTTAATCACATATTTATCACAGTATATCAATACATGGAAGGTCATGCAACACTTGTTCAATAATCAATATTCCATGTACAAGATGCAATATACATAATTAAGCATAAGCAATCTATAGTCGCAATCAACTCAAGGGTATATATATATAAACACACACACACACACACACACACTCACATTATGCCATACTAACTTGGTACGTTCTTTAAGTTTCTTACTTAGGTTAGTGCAAGCATACACATCTATTAAGCATGTTTTCATGGGACAAGAAATGTGATTTTAGGTCGCATGCCAACAATACTCACACTAATCAAGATGATTTATATGAATAAAAATCATTTAAATAATCAATGCATGAAACAACATGCAAACGTACAATCACTTAACAAGAAGTACCTTTTACGATCTATCAATCAATCTTTTCTGCTTAATTATACTCATATTAATCATCACACATTCAACTCATCCAATACATCATATACATGTATTCAGTATAATACAACAAATGAAGGTGTCTCAATTCTAAAATCAATATCTATTTATGCCATTTAATATTGTCTTAGTGCTTATCTAAGCATATAGGTTCATTATCTTAATCAAATGTTTAGATGCACAATCTTAAAGTACCTATGTAAGAATCCAAAATAGGCCTTAGAAAAATTCTAGGGCAATTTCACATTAGCAAAGTCTAATTAAACATTATTGGATGGATTATCACGTTTTGCTTGACCTTTTGGTACTCTTTTGCCTTTATCTCTAGTTATAGAGCACCAAATTAGATGATTCCAATTGGGTTTGAAACTAGACATCCATACCTAGATTTCATATGAAGAAACTAAGTTTCAAATTTGTCTTTAACTAGGCTATATTTAAACATAAATTCCAAAATAGTCTGATGCCTAGTCACTAGGAGCAGACCTTAATGTTATGCAAATATCTGAAAATATAGAAATGATATTGAGATTATTCTTGATATTTTTGAAACTAGAAACATAGTTCAACAAGTTTGTAGATGATAATGTTTGCTAAAAATGGCTTTTGGAAGGTCAAAAATTACTTACAAGTCGAATTTAGAAAACTGTCTGTGATAGGGGATACAATAGTCAAGTAATAATAATATAGTTTGAAGGTTAAATTAAAAGAGGATAAAAATTTAGGGGTTAATTTGTAAATATGGCATCTTAAGGGTAAAATGTGAATAAAAGAGTGAATTGAGAGGTTGATTTAAGAGAAGGAATAAATGGAAAGGTCAAATTACAACATACAAAAAAGTGATAGATTATTGTGAGACATACAAGTTTTTAAGGGACCAAAAAGGGAATTTTCCCTTGCCATTATATATAGTCAATTGTAAGAAGAGAGATAGGGTGTGGGACAGAAATTTCTTGAAGAAATTCTGAGTTTTCTTTCTTCTTTTCCTCAAAGACATTGTTAAATCTCTCTCTAAGAAATCCTTGAAGAAAAATCATGGCATGTTGAATTAATCAAGGACAATTAGTGTAAAGCATTAAGGTAATTATCTTATTTTTATTTTTAATCATCTTCTTCTTCTCCTCTTTCTTGATTTTTGTTGAGTGGTTGATGGAATAAAATGCTAGAAATGGAGGATTTAAGAAATTAAATTATGTGTAGAAGAAAAAGGAGAAGGAAAGAAGAATAAGGGAAAAGGCCTTGCTAAAAATTGAAGACTAAGGAAATTCTACATGTGATTGTTGTTGGTCGAGCCATAATTTAATTGTAAGCTAGTTTTATTAAATGAATGGAGAAATAAACCTTAAGGAATTTTAATAATATAAAGATAGGAGAGTGATGAAAGTCTTATGAGCTAGTGGTTGTAATTTCAACATAAATTGAGTTGGATATTTCTTTTTGAGACCATTTCAATTTCTGTAATTACATAAGATATGTTTCTACAAAATTGTGGAAGGAACATGGTAAATATGCCTATAAGTCATCCTAATAATTTTTAGAAATTTAATTGTGCTGTTAATTTGGTTCTAGAAAAGTTTATATAAAATATGGCATATCTCCTTGTAAAGTGAACTAAATGCTATGAATTTAAATTCTATGGAAAATAGACTTCTTAACATATGTTTTTCATGAAGAATGTAAAGCCTAAATCAGTCCTTATGCTTGCCTAATTTTAGCTTGAATCCAGACCTATACACAACATTGTCACTAGGAACAGTACTTAGTAAAATGTAAATATCTTGAGTTTTGTATATGATATTCAAACGATTTTTGATGTTACAGAAACTGAAAACATAGGGGAACATGTTTGTAGAGGACATTTTTGCTAAAAAAGGACATCTTCTAGGTTAAAAATGGCATATAAATTTGATCTAGAATTCTACCTCTATGCAGAATTCCAAAGATAGAAATTTAATGTTTAATGTTTAAATGTTGTTATGTTTACTAGGATTACAAGGAATACACACACACACACACACACATATTAAGTTATGAATATGAACTCAAATATATATTGAGCTTATGAATATGAACATTTAATGTTTAAGTGTTGATATGTTTACAAAGGATATATATTAAGATTATGATTATGATTTTTTAATGTTTAAATGTTGTTATGTTTAAATGTATGATTGCATAGAGATACATTGTTTTACATTTAACATGTTAAATGATTGATTGAAATGTTATGTATTTACATGTATGTTCAAAACATATGTACATGACTTGTTGTATTAAATTATGCTTATATATATGGACATCTTCAAATTTAATTAGGACATATAAAAAAATGAAATTGAAAGATTTGATGGTATGAAATTTGATGCCATAAAATATATTTAGAGTACAATAATTAAAGAAGATAATGTGAATATATATAAATATATATATACATGAATGCTGAAAGTTGTATATATAAACTTACATAATTGTCCATATGTATGTATATGATTTATATTACCTCAAATTAAATGTTCATGTAAATGTATGTTTAAAACAATTAAAATATTTGCTGATAGATATGGCACTGTTATATTTATATATATGATCCACTGCATATATAATTATGCTATATGTTGAATTGGGATAGTAAAATACGTATAAATGTTGTTACCATCATGTATGAACATAATTAAGATGTCGAAATGAGATAGTATATATAAATGCCCAAACAATTATATGCTTAGGAATATACCTATCTATTATCGATTTCATTGATTTACCTACACACTCTACTATTAAGCATCAACCTTGTTTGTGCTTAAGATGTAATGAGTATGTATAAACATAAAATAGTATAATCATAAATGAGTGAGCATCAACATTGAAATGTAAATATGGATGATTAATTTTACTTGGTTATATTATATTAATTGACTATGTTTGTTAGGTTAACCAATTAGATATGAAGAAATATATTTAAGAGTAAGGATATAAATTATATTTTCATAGTGAATTGTATAAAAATGCAATTATATAATGACAACATACATGTGCACATTTATCTTCATATAACTATGATTCTTATAAATGTGTCATATGAGTATGATAGAAAAATATGTAAGTAGATATGCATACTCAATATACGATTCTAAACTTTACAGTATATCTTGAACAAATGGGAATTATAGATATGAATGTATATAATAATTGAATTTTGGAATTGAAGATAGCATGATGATAAGTATTGTTATCACATACATTTGAATGAACTACATGCATTCGAATTGATAAAAAAGTACAGCTTATTTATGCTCATACATGTATGTGATATCATGTTCACATAAAAGTCTATATATGAACATGTTTATGCAGCTCTGTACATAGTTGTACATATACATAAATATATGTATGTGATTAGAAAAATAAAGTCAAGAAATATATTGTTTGCTACTAGAGTTCAATTATGGATAGATAGGCGCCTATAGGGATATTGCAGTTGCTTCAAAACAGTTTTGACCCATTTGGGTTAATTTGAAATTAAAAGTTATAGCGACCCTGTTTGGGTTTAAAAGTTAGAGTGGATTTGAAAAACCCCATTTGGGTTGTAGCCAACCCCATTCGAGTCTGTTTAACTGGTCCAAGTTATCAGTTTGACCCCGTTTAGGTCCATGTTATTTGTTTGACCCCGCTTGGGTCCCATATTCTGTTAGACCTTTTGGGGTTCATTATTTGTCCTCTAGGGCCATTATATCAACCCCGTTTGGGTCCTATATTTGTCCTTAGGGACCATTGTATTGACCATATAAGTCTTTTTCTTTGATATCTTCGGATATCTATTATTTTGATACCCTCAGATATCCATTGTTCCCGTTATCCATCTTTAGAACTTGAGCAGGCTAAATTAAAGTATAAATGCATTATAGTCAATTTCAATGTAATGGTTAATCATATTGTATGGAATAGTATGATGAACAATGATTTTGTGTATAAATTATAAGAGCATTTTATGTGATATTAATACTAAGAATGCTAAATTAAATTTAGGGTATTTCATTATTTCTAGTATCCAAAATACATGCTAGTTGGTTATATAATGAAATTGTGTTATATTAATGCTTTGATTAAATTGATGATATATATATGTGTGTGTCCTTTGTGATCATAAGCCTTTTTCTATATGTATGCCAATGCATGATATATGAAGGAACTTTTATTAGGTTAAAGAGTATTATATTATCTAATGGACGCAACAATATCATAATTGCATAAGAATATTTTATATTAAAGATTATAAGAGTTAGACAGTAATAACCTTTGTTTTTGAAATATTTTTCTTATGCTTATTTTTATGTGTTCACATTATTTGTATGTAAACATTTAATGAATGTGTATTTGTTATTTGTGGTACGATGTATGCAAATCTAAGACCCATAACCTTGGTATATAAGAATAGTCTGGCAATGATGTATAATTGTTATGCTTAATTGATAGGCTTGTTTTTATAACTTATGCAATATAAAGTAAGCATGAAGTGTTGATTTGATATTTAATTCTAACGTGTATGTATCAATGACATACAAGAATAGATGAAAAGATAATAGATAATTATGCTTTTATGGTTTAGTGTCAATTCAGAAACTAATCATATGATAATTAGTTGAATTTAAAGCCATAGGACATTAAAGCTTACATGATTATATATGGTGATTAAAGAATCAATGT
Source organism: Excoecaria agallocha (assembly GCA_037975025.1). NCBI lineage: Eukaryota > Viridiplantae > Streptophyta > Magnoliopsida > Malpighiales > Euphorbiaceae > Excoecaria > Excoecaria agallocha. The sequence goes on along the minus strand of CM075811.1, from coordinate 63,443,420 downwards.
AAATTTTTATCGTTGAACTTTATGATTTTTGTAATATGATTTAACTGCTGGATTTTTATTCATTCCTTGAAACAAAACTTTTTTATAATGAGGCATGATATGTACTTATTGACAATCACTTGAGTGGTCGTTTATCATGATTTTAAATCCCCACTAAGCTTTATAGCTTAGTACGGGTGTTTCATCCATGTAGGTTGTTGGGTGATATCTGCAGAAAGATAGCCAACTCAAGTCAATGAGAGAGACTAGTGTAGACTTTTATTTTGGGATCTTCATATATATAATTATTTTTTTTTGTGATATTGAAAATATTGTATGTAAATATGTTAATCAGTTGTTATATTTTGTAAAAGAACTCTAATGTATATTATAAAGTCTTAATAGTATAGCACTCTTATGGATTAACCATCCATCTCCTTTTCAAGATCCTTAAGCATACTTATAACAACATATTTCCCAAAATTAATCCTTAAATATCCGAATATTATCTATCATTAAACATCTTTAATCTAATCTCAAATTACAATCCATTAAATCTCAACTTATTTTATGAATTTCAATTGGAATTCAACTATACTCAATATCTTAAATCCACTACCAGTTAATAGTTTCAAATATGTTGACCTCTCTTACGTGTGATAAAGATTTTATAATAATTCCAAAAATCTATGCAATAGGTTCAATCTAGCATTATAACAAAAAAAACTAAATCAATAATTTAAGTGGAGGAAATTACAATTCCAATGATTAAGTTGTCTATTCATACCCATCTCATGAATCCCTTTTAATTCTATCAACCTTTTAGCTTTGGATTATCCCCTTTAAACTAGTAAAACCCAAATCAATCACACACATGTAAGAAGAAAGGGAAGTTCCTGTAGCAACCCCCATGAACAATTTAATTAAACCTTGTTCCCATACCTGGTATGAAGGCTTTAACTACTATTGATCTACCTCTTAAATGCTGATTCTTCCTTCCTTTACACAAGATAAATAACAAACATGATTTTCCTTAATTTCCCAATATAGAAATTGAAACCAAGAATGTAGAGAAGAAGTATCTTTAAGAGGGGGAAAATTATCTTTAAGAGACTAATTAACTCACAAACCTTGAGCCATCCTCTTCTCACCCATAACCAGAGAGAGAGAGAGAGAGAGAGAGAGAGAGAAAATGAAAGAAGTTAGATCTTCCTTCTCTTTCCTTTCCTACGATCTCCACCACTCACATCCCATAAGATCTCTTCTCCAAAAAGCTACTAAAAGAGTTAGTGGGGTAAATATCTCACTAATGGAATTTCCAAAATTACCCTTACTAAATTTAACCCCATTAACTTATAATGCTTACAATGTAACCCTAAACTTATAATTTAATTCAGTTGCATCACTAACCATAAATACTTACTATAACTATATCAATTTAATATACATGCATAATTACCAAAATACCCCTCATGGGTCTTAACTTCAATGATGCAAAATACTCTAATTTCACCTTATTTAATCATAATCTTTGTTAATCTTCCATAATCAGGTTAGGGCCATAGTTGGGGCCTCACAAATCTCTGCTCCTTAAAGAATTTTATCCTTGAAATTCAAATAGGAGGTCTGTACAATTATTGCTATCGATTCTAAAAAATAATGGTTTAACTATAAACAACTATGATCATAAGTTTTCTATAACCATAAACAAACTCATCCATCTATATTGATAATACCTTTCCTTGGTATCCAGTTATTCTTATGCTCGTTATATTTTTTTTTTATCAAATTTCCTTTTCAACTTGGGCTAAAATATGATATGATGCTATTTATGTCGTATCAGATGGTGTGGGATGCTATGTAATGCTTGAATGATTTCATGTATGCAATAGAATACAAATGTGTATTCACATTACTATATATGTTCTATCCCATCCCAATATAATGAAATATGTTCAATTGCCCATGCTAATTAGGAAAACTCAGAAAAATATATAGAGCATCTTAACAACCTTAACATATCATCAAAATAATGCCAACTATAAAAAAGCTCCTTTAAACATATAAAACTCTTCCTCAAGCACCATAAAAGAGCAATCTAGATATACTTATTAATAGGCTTATGCTATACTTCAATCATAGAAGATAAATGCACCTAAGTATTTCCAATATCAGAAAGAGAGAGATACTAGAAATTTCCTTAAAGCCATGCCACTATTTGTAAAACATAATCTTACGAGTTACTCCAATATAAACAAAACTATAAGTCGACCATTTATATCAAATAATCACATTTTTAAGTTACAGTAACATAAAATATCGATATTTGCTCTATGCCAATCCATAAAAACTTTCAAGAACAAATTCCTAATCTCTTATTGCCTAGAAAAGCCTAAACTTGGGTGCTCTGACAGCATTAATTGTAACACCCTAATCCACAAGATATACAGAAACACCAATACCAATATTAAATCCATGATAAATAGATAAATAATAATGATACTGGCCATAATTACATATAAACTTCTTAGATGAAACAATACTCCAATTTAAGAGAACATATACATAAACACCGCTTAAGACAACTATCAAACCACAATTACAAACCTCACACTTCTAGACCTTCACTTATGCATTGATCGAGCCACTATAACTGCTTATCTAGAAATGAAGCTTATCATGCAACCTACCTGGATAGAACAACCTAGGCTAAGTTATAAAGCTTTGTGGGGAACAACAGAATCTATAGACAACCTCTTAACAAGAATTATCAATAATATAGGCATACAATTTAACGATGACATAATAGTGTGCTCTTAATAATTAGACACAATACTTACAATCATTTAACACTCTAAGTGAACTTAACTAGCCTCTATAAGCTTTACAAATCATTTTGCTAACAAGCCTTTTTCTTACATTTCCAGTAGTTAATAGTCCTCATACATCGTGAACTATGATATAAAAAGCCTTAAGAGTTTCAATAGCGTATACTTTAGTTTAACACCTTCAATTACACAAGTTACAAAGTGATACATTTATTATTTTATCATCAACATAATAGAGGGACATGTCATTAGCATAAGCAAAAAGGGATCGAATAACATTATAGGTAATCCTTTAGTTATTAAGCCATTTGAGATATAGTTAGGTATGATTTCTTAATACATATTAAGAAATTTTACAATATAAGATGTATTCTAAAATCACACTTATGTTTATAAGCATGTTGCCATACATACAATCATAACATGGCAAACTATATGTCACATAACATCATCTTAAACCATATACTATACATGAATATGTAATGGACTCTTATGTATATACACATATGTATGGGGACATATACTGGAATAAGAAATTTGCAAGTGACTCCAAGAAATGATATAATTTCTAAAGATGAATCCTTAGTGTACAAATTTTTATTCATAATTTATAGATCCATAACACATGTGCGACATTAAAGTATCATATACTTAATAGTATTGCAATCTTCACTTATTACTCATTTTTAATATGTAGAAGAATAGTTTCATAACAATAGTTTCGAACTACCAAGTTTCAATTTCTTTCAGCTCCACAAAACAACTTCTTTTCATCTTACATTAAGCCTGTTTATTCTAAGGAAGTGGATAACAGGCTAATCAATATGTATCCAAAGGTATGAAAATCATACCCGAAGGTACTAGAACATATCCAAAGAACGTATTCGAAGATACCAAAACATACCCGAAGGTATGAAATCAATAGACCTATAAGGGCCGAACAACACAATAGACTAATTAGAGAACCCAAATGGGGTTGGCTACAACCCAAACGGGGTTGTTATGATCCAAATGGGGACCATCTCAATACAATAGTAGCTGCAAATATCCTTATAGGCATACCTATTTATCCACAACCTAGATACAGAAGCAGGCATAAACCCCTTTACAATAACGATCCATACTTGTTATTTTATCAGATATTTATCACAGTATATCAATACATGGAGTGTCATGCAACACTTGTCAAATAATCAATATTCCATATACCAAATACAATATACATAATTAAGTATAAGCAATCTACAGTCATAATCAACTCAAGGGTACACACACACACTTATATTATGCCATACTAACTTGATATGTTCCTTAAGTTTCTTACTCCAGTCAGTGTAAGCATACATATACATTAAGCATGTTGTCATGGGACAAGTAATGTGATTTTAGGCCACATACCGACAATACTCACACTAATCAAGATGGTTTATATGAATAAAAATCATTTAAATAACAATGCATGAAATAACATGCAAATGTACAATCACTTAGCAAGAAGTACCATTTTGGATATATCAATCCATCTTCCCTACTTTATTATACTCATATTAATTGTCACACATTTAACTCATTTAATAGATTAGATACATGCATTCAATATATTACAATAAATGAAAGTGTTTCAATTCTGAAATCAATATCTATTTATGCCATTTCATATTGTCTTAGTGCTTATATAAGAATATAGTTTTATTATCTTAATCACATGTCTAAATGCATAATCTTTGAGCACCTATTTGTATACATTAAAGTAAGCATGTATAAAAGTATAGAATTAGGGGCATAACATACCATTATATCCATTCCACTTATAACAAAGATATTCATTTTAGCTATTCAAGTATCAAACAAACATCTATAAGGGAAGGTAGGTATTTCTCATTATTCTTTAATACAATATACTATAAGGTATTCCATTATTTACATATTTGTTTCCAATTTACACCTATAACTTGCTACCATACCTATTGCACTTTCAATTTCTTCCATATTATAGCACCATCATTCTCTATTATAGTCTATTGGATCATGGTGATCATTAATTTACCTAAACAATAGTTGCTCAATACAATTGCTTTAATATAGAACAAATTAAATCCTTACTAGATGGTATAGCCAAAACTTCATGAATATAAGTTAAGACAATACTATATGCATATTCATGGTAAGCATACTTTCCAAATCTCAAGACTATATCATGACCAACTTGCTCATCCTTACATTATTTCATTCAAATTCTTATGTTTTTGCCTTTGGTATATATATATGTATCAATATTTAGCAATTGAGGGACTATATTGCTTATAATGTACTAAAAACTACACCAAAACAAGTTCGTAGGAGTATACATCAAGGTTGGGGTCTAAAACATAATAAGCAAATAGATTGGGCAAGCCATGACAAACCACTTAGCTGTGTGGCCAGTCCACTCGGCAGAGTGGTCAATCCACTCGGTAAAGTGGCCAAACCATTTAGCTAAGTGGCCAGTCCATTCGGTTGAGTGATGGTCCTTGACCCTGAGTGTCCAAAATCAACCATCCATCTTCTTTTCAAGATCCTCAAGAATTCTTATAACAACTCATTTTCCAGAATTAATCCTCAAACATCTGAATATTATCTATCATTAAGCATCTTTAATCCAATCTCAAATTTTAATCCATTAAGTATGAACTTATTTCATAAATTTCAATTGGAATTCAACTATACTTAATATCTTAAATCCATTGTCCATTAATAGTTTCAAATCTATTGACCTCTCTTACATGTGATCAAGATTTGCTAATAATTCCCAAAATTTTATACAATAGGTTTAATCTAACATTACAATAGGAAAACTAAATCAATAACTCAAGTGGACGAAATTACAATTCCAGTGATTAAGTTATCTATTCATATCCATCTTATGAATCCCTTTTAATTTTATCAACCTTTTAGCTTTGGATCATCGCTTTTTAAACCAGTAAATCCCAAATCAATCACAAATATACAATAAGAAAGGGAAGTTCCGATAGCAACCCCCATGAATAATTTAATTAAACCTAGTTCCCATACCTGGCATTAAGGCTTCATCTACCTTGATCCATCTTTCCAATGCTGATTCTTCCTTGCCTTACATAAGGTAGATAAAAAAACATGATTTTCCTTAATTTCCTAAGCTAAAAATTTAAATGAAGAAGGAAGAGAAGAATGATCTTTAAGAGGGGGAACATTACCTTTAAGAGACTAACTCACAAACCTTGAGCCATCCTCTTTTCACCTGTAACCCAAAAGAGAGAGAGACAGAGAAAATGAAATAAGTTAAATCTCCCTTTTCTTTCCTTTCCTATGATCTCCACCACTCAAATCCCATAAAGTCCTTTATCCAACAAGCTAATAAAAGAGTTAGTGGGGGTAAATATCTCATTAATGGAATTTCCAAAATTACCCTTACTCAATTTAACCCTATTAACTTATAATCCTTTCAATTTAAGCCCAAACTTCTATTTTAATTCAATTGCATCACTAACCATAAATACTTACTATAACTATACCCAATTAATACACATGCATAATTACCCGAATACCCCTCATGGGACTTTACTTCAATGATGCAAAATACTCTAATTTCACCTTATTTAACCATAATATTCGTTAATCTTCCATAATCCAATTAGGGTTGCAGTTGGGGCATCAAAAAAGTTAACGAGGACTTTAATCCTTACAAATGGTAGGGAGGACTAAATCCTCAGAAAAGTTAGCAAAGACTTAGTTCTCGCAAAAGTTAACGAGGAATAAATCCTCGCAAAAGTTAGCAAGGTCTAATATCCTCGCTAAATTCAAATAGGATAAATTTCGTTACAAAATTGTTGTCCTTGCTAAATTAATTTAGTGACTAAAAATCATCATTTAGCGAGGATTTTTATCCTTGCTATTTTGCATTTTTCTTGTAGTGCATCTTGCAAAAATTAAGTGTTAGTTTTCCATGGTTAACTTGGATTGCAAGTAAAATAAATTAATTCGCTAATAATTAAGAAAAATATCGATAGCATGCTGGCTTAAATCAAAGCTAGCCATCCTGCATAGAAATGAATGCTAAGCACCACAAGACAATTTAAAACAACCTAGGAAATATAGGAGACATTTACGACAAACAAAGCAAAATACAATTATTTACCAAATTCTAATGAAAATTTGGTAGCATTCAGGCTAGGAATGTGCCTACTCCCTACATGAGAAATACATTTCAACAAATCAGCAGGCCATTATTGGCCACTAAGCAATCCAATTCAAGTTATTTCTCTTAACATTCATACTAATTCAACATTATTCTTAATTATATTTGTGCAACTGTTTGTTAATTTCATCAGGTTTTAAGGTACAAATTTAAGTAAAACTATTTACATTGGATAGAAATAAAATGACTACAAACAATTTTATTTACATGCTCATATTTAAAGGCTTATTTTTCTAACTATATTATCATGCAATAACAAATTTCACAAATTCAAGTCTAACTCCTATAGGCTTATGCAAAGCTAAACTACTAGGTAATTCATAAATAGCAAAATTATTATACTACATTTAAAACATGAACAATATAAATTAAGAGGAAAAAAGTGACAAAACACTTACTTGAAGTAGAGAAGATGGATAAATAAATAAAAAAGTAATGCAAACTAAGTACTATTCCAATGTGCACATTGATTTTTGATGAATTTCCATGCAAATGGCATAAAATGAATGAGAAATGAGGGAGAAGGAGAGAAAAACTGAAAGAAACCTTTAAAGAACAAAAATGGCAGTAACAAAGGAGTAGGGAAGAAGAACAAGAGGAAAAGGTTTTTATTTTCAAAATTTTTGAATGACAAATAGGCAAGCCATCCTTCGCTAGCAATCGATGACTGCCTTATACGGCCAATCGGTCATAACTTTTTCATCTTTTTTCAATTTTTCTTTTTCTTGTTACTTTATTTCTCTATTTTAATATTTAGTTTTTTACTTTAACATGTTATTTATCATCATAAACCTTTTTTATTCTTTAACATTATCATATTTACACATATACACACATTACGTACATACACATGAATACAAATATACATAAATTATTTATTTTCATTATATACTCCCTGAACTTGGATACTCCGTGAAATCTTGGGTGTTTCCTAAATTTTTTTAACCTTCTCCATTCTAGAATCTTCTGAAGCTTTCACATTGTCCATAAGCCTTTTGAATTTCTTACAAAATAAAAATAAGGAACAATGTAAAAATATATGCATGCGATGCACGAGACATCAAAAAAGCTTCATTTGCATAATATAGAGGTGATAGATGGGCTGGCAGTTGCTCATTTCTCTAGGGATGGCCGTTTATTAGCCCTTTTCTATTACTTCCCTTTATTCCAAGAAGCTTCCTTTCAGGTATTTTTATTTCTTACCCTCTTTCTCTTTTGGTCATTTTCTTCAGTTATTTACTTTTCTTCATAATTTTTGCATTTAAACCAATTGAGAATTGTTGTTATGTTAACTTTGCTATTACAAAATTGCACTAGTTACTAGATGATAGAAGAACTTAAAAGGACCCATTTTTGGCTCTATATTCCAATCTAAATTTTTAAGAAAAGTAGCCTTTGATAAAAACCTAATCTTTGCTGCCATTTGACACTTGGACCTGAGATTTTATTTCTTTATATTCACACATCAGGAGTTATGCCCTTTACTTGAGGAGTTTGCAGAGACAATCCATGTGATACTTGCACTTGATACTCGAACATATCTACTTTCCACTATCCTTAGCTACCCTAGAGAGGTGGCTTTTCCTTAGATATCTTTTTTTTTAAAAGCTAGAGGTCTAGTGTCTTAAGGGAAGACCCTTTTATTAGAGCTATTGACTAATGTTCTAGCTGACTTTGATGCTGTGCTTAATTTTTAGTTTGTCATCATCCTACTTTATTGCTTTACCCGATGTTTTCTTATGCGTTCAGATGATCTAATGATTAGTGATTAAAAATTATTCAGTGTCATGGATGGTGTGCATAGGGGGTACAACCCATTTCCCTTGATTGTGGAAATTGGATCCTTCAAGATTTTTATGTATTTTGTTATCTTATTTTTGCCTAAAATGAATCCAACTCACCCTAATAGCCTTTTTTTCCATTTTTTAGATATGGCTGCATGAGAAACTAAAGCTATGGTCAAAGCCTCCATGTTGAGCTAGGGTAATGGGAATTTACCCTAAAAGAATGTTATCCTTAAAAATATGTGACATGAATTTGAGTTGATATAGAAAGGAGTCGATTGGGTGGCCTAGTTGAAAGATGATGACATGATATTTAGGTGTACTTAGCTACCCATTTCTTTTATTATTTGGGATGGATATTTTGGATGTGTCCCTTTATGTGGATTGCATCAGGCCACCTTTTACATTACCTTTTACTGTGCTTGCCAGTTCGGGGATTGCTAGGATATTGATAAATGCCTATTGAGTTTTCAAGGCAGTATACTTTTTACTCCTTTTTTGTTGAATGAATGCGAAAGGATTTTGAATCGACTTCCTGTGAGGACCATCATTCTTGAGATTGCTATTTGTGACTTCATCACTTTCAACTCGTATAAGCTATGGTTGTCGTGTTCGACAATTGACAATAGGATTTATCACCTTAGGCATTTAGATAGAGGGAGATGTGATACAGATAGACTAGATCAGATATTATCATAGACTATATTTTTACTATTATTAGAATTTTTTACATTTTAAATGCATTAAAAAGGAAAAGAATAACTTTTAGATATATTAATAATTCTTTTGAATATATGCATGGTATTTCTTTCTAATTTTAGTACACATATTCATTATTCAACATTATCTCAGTGACACATATGACTTAATCTCAAAAATGAAATTTTAAAAGCATAATTACTCTTATCATCAATTAGTCCTCTTGAGTTTTCTTCATTAATTATTTTCTCTCAGTCTCTAATTTTTACCTAGGATGCCTTTTTTTTCTCTTTGAAGTTTATATTTTGGTTATGGTGTCATTCTAGTAGCCATTAGACATTTTAGAGGTGACTCATGACCTTGAGTTGTGAGTGAGTCACAGCTTTTGAATGGGTTATAACTCACTTAATTAGGCTATAACTCGACCTACTCAAAGCCGTGACTCACTTTCTTGAGCTATAACTCGGCCCTTACCTTTAGAGTGAGTTTGTGACTCACTCTAGGCCCATTTGCTTGGCTTTTATGTGTTTTATTATTTTAATTATTTTATGTTTATGTTTACTTTTTCCATTTTTTTCTTGTAATTAGTTTTCTTTCTTTTTAAACCTATTTTTCCCCTTGTTTAACTTTTTTTTTAGATTCAGATTTATTGAATAACTAATGTTGTTTTTTTATGTTTTATTTTATCTTAGAAATACATCAAGAGTTTGTATAAAAGTTTGGAGTTGGAAATTTAAGCTCATTCAATTCAACATCAGGGTTTTGGATTCATTTGATTATTTATCCATTTATTTTGTATTTGATTATTTACATTATTTTCATATGATAATTTTTAATAGCTAGTAAAAAGGGCATTTTTCACACTAAATGTTTTTTACTTAATTAACTAATGTTTTTAAATGGGCCAATGTCTATCTTTTTTGTCCTCAAAGTTACATATAAATATTTATAAAATATGCATGGGGAATCGACTCTATAATACCTGCTTTATGGTGCCCAATAGATGCCTTATAGGCTAGTCATCAATAAATGAATAGGGATACCTCAAGACACTGTCTTATTCCTTTTTAAGGCATGAGGCATTAAAGATTGAGTGGAAACCCTATCCATTACGAAGCAATTGACCTTTACAAGTTAAATGACCCTTAATCCGGTCTTGATCCAAAAAGTAGGTTTTGAGAAGGATGCCTCTAGGATTTGGTATGCATCATAGTGGTGACTCTATTAGGGACCATAAGATTTTGCTCTGAAAGTAACTTGGTTGACTTAGCATTAATGATAATTTATAGTTAATTATACTAAATTTCTTGTAAACTAGGTTGCATTAGAACATGCTACAACCTTAGAATTAGGTTAAGCATCCCTATTTGACTAACTTTGCAATCTTAAAGCACGACCCTATGTTGACTCAATGTAGGAAAGTGTTAAAAAGGATAGCCAACCTAAGCCTAGTATTATATGGTATATTAAATGGTGATCCAATTGATCATTATGCTCATGATGAGCTAGACTTGTTGGTAGGGACCATGCTTGGGTAGCCCTAAAGTTATACTACAAAACTAAAACCCCATGTAATGGTCATTAATGCTTTTCTTAGGTATCATGTACCATAACACCATGCTTGCTATTTAGATACCTACATATTCGATAGGAATTTGATAAATTAAGGTGGGTACTAATCAAAGGTTGTCATGCCCTGATTGGCATACCTTTGTCTGAATTACCCAAATATATAGTGATCAAAGGTGCATTTGCTTATGCTTTCAATAAATAGAGGTTATGCTTTATTGGGTTCCTTATTAAACTATAAGCTAATCCCACCTAGAAGAGAGACTGTAAGACCACTTATATGGAAACAATAAGGTGGGAAGGTTTACTTTCGACTTATGCATATTTTTTTAAAAATGATGCATAATATGCCCATGTATTACATATATAATCATAAATTATGCTAAAAATTTATTTTTTTCAGCCATCATAGAGCCATCTAAGTGGTTTAGGGATTTGAATTTTTATGGCAAGATGAGTGTTCATTAGACAAGCTTTAAGCTCAATTTTCTCTTAGAATTCACTTTGAGTAAAGCTATAATAGCCTTAACAAATATCATGGCCTAAATAGATTTACTAAGGATGATTGGGATAGGTTGACAAAAAAGTTTCTAAGGTAGTATGATTGTAGCATGCAGATGGAGGTTACACTAAAGGATCATGAGTTACTACAATAAAAGCAGGATGAGTCATTCCATGAATATTTGATAAGGTATAGTAACGGAGTAATGGAGATAAAAAGAAAACATGATACTATCAATTTGATTAGGCTTTTTATTAGAAATGCTAGCCCTTATCGAAGAGAAGGCTTGAAGATGAAAGGGATGAAATATTAAGAATCTTTAAAGGATGTTGCCATTGAAGTCAAGGGTGAATACTTAGAAAAGAAAGCAAGCTCTATATGTAGTGCAGATTTTAGCTTTAGATGCCAAAGGTATGAAAGTGTGGTTGTTAATGCTCATGGTATTGGTATTACTGGAAAGATAGCTAAAATGTCTATGGCTAAAAGCTCTCAAAGGAATTATTTAAACCTGGGTAGGAATTTGTCAAGGGTACTTGATTGATTAATAAATGAAGGGAAATTCCAGCCATTTTAAGCTAAGCTTGTCAGAAGTTAGGTTCAGACTAATCATTGAGCTGCTTAATATTATGCATATCATTAACACAAATTCCATCTGTAGATCACTATAGGACTTTAAAGGATAAGATCCAAGAACTTATTGATAGTAAATAAATTGCTCATAAAAAAAGAGGGAAAAAAAGTAGAGGAATTATAATGCAGTCCTACCTCTAGTATCAATGAATGGTTCAAGTTTGTTTGAATGGCATGTGTTTTATGATTTATGTTGTAATGGATACCTAGCCATTACTCACTCTGAGTTGTTAGAGGCACGAAAGGAGAATAAGCTGGCAGTATGGGTGATCAACTGTTAGGAATCACCCAGTAAAGATGATGGTGGTATCAATCCCATAGATTCATTGGATTTTAAGAATAAGGAAGAAGGGATAAAGGTAAAGTTGATTATCGAAAGCGGCAGGGTGGTACCAAAACTAGAGAGAAAACCAGATCGATAGCCATTACCTATAAGAAAGGGAAGGGGACAAGGATTAGATCTTCAAATACCTAAAGAAAAATCTTGATCAGATTTTTATCTGGGATTTGCTTAGGCAAGCACCATCTCATAGGCAAAAAGTGGTAGATGCCTTATATAAGTCCACTATGGCTATCATTATTTCTCTTTCAGAGATACTAGACTTGGTTATAGGAAATACTAGGGAAAAAATTGTGTACACATATGGAGATCTGCCCATTAAAGGTTGAGAGCACAAATGTCCTTCATACATAAAGGCTCAAGTTAATGGAAAACGTACAACATGTTTGATGGTAGACGATGGATCCTCTCTTAAAGTGTGTCCACTATTAGCACTTTTGACTTTCAGGTTAAATTAGTCTATATTGAGTAAGTCTTATATGGTGGTCACTACCTATGAGAATTCTTAAAGGCAGGCCATAAGTACATTTACCACTAATGTGAATATCCAGTTAATCGGCCTCAAGATAAAATTTGTAATATTGCCAATATGTGCCAACTTTTTTGGGTTATTGGGAAGATATAAGTTCCAGATATTAGGTAAAGTTTCATATACTTTTTACCAGATGATTACGATTCTCCAAGAAGGTAAAGTGGTTACCATAAAGATTACCAAGGAAAACTAGGTTTTTATATTGGGAATAGTAAATCAACCATTTAGTGGATTTTATGTAATTGCCATTAGTGCTGATAATCGAAGTGAATAGGAGTTTACCCCTTAAGTGGTAAATATGATGAAGAAATTAAATTTCCTACTAGGAGCTAGATTAGGTAAAGATTCCCAGAGTCTTTCTATAGTATTACTACAATAGCAGAGACCAACAGTAAAGGATTAGGCTATAATAAGTCTAATGCTAAGAAGAAAAGTTTACCGAAGCCAGAAGGCGTACTACGTATTCTTGATAATTTTTATGCCTGCATCTACTGTGCCACTGTATTATGGTGAGATCAAACATATGCTAGTTGATGGGAAGGTTGTTTATGGGTTTGAAATATTCAATGATATTTTTGACTAGGTTAACAAATCCATCAAACAAGTTAGATGCATTTGGGATGAGGAAATTATGATCAAGTTGCTTGATTGGGATGATAATGTTCCTAAGGAGGTTGTAACACTCGAACTTTTTGCTTCTATAGTCAAAAGGAAGGAAAGATTTAACTTTGAAATTGTTGTGCCTAAGTTGAGGAAGGAGAGTAAAGAGGCTATCATAAAAATCATGGTACTCTTAAAACCCCAAGAGAAATCTTTATTGTATTGGATGTTACCCCTGAAGAATGAAAATAATTTTAGAGAATATTGAAAAAATATGAAAGAGTCTTTGCCTAGATCTATAAAGACATACCAGGAATTAATCTTGCAAACACTGAGCATGCCATCCCTACCTATCCTAGGTATAAGCCTGTTAAGCAAAAACTTAAGAGACTAAAGCTAGAATGGGTAGAGAAAGTCAAAAAAGAAGTGAAAAAGCAAATACAGGCTAAGTTTTTGGTAGAAGTCCAGTATCCCACTTGGTTGCCGATTGTAGTTCGAGAGGCTAAGAAAGAGATAAGGGTTTGAGTTTATATGGACTATAGGGATCTGAACATGGTCTGTTTAAGGGATGATTTTTTTCTTTCTCACTTAAATGTCTTAGTAAATAGTGCAGTTACTTATACAATGTATAGTTTTGTTGATAGGTATGTTGGATACAATAAGATCCTAAGTAAGATTGTTGATAGGATTAAGATAACATTCATTACTAAGTAGGGCACATATATTTATTGAGTTATGCATTAGGACTACAGAATGCAAGTGCTACCTACCAAAGAATGGTTATAAAGATTTTGGATGATATGATCCATAAGGAAGTAGAGGTATATGTTGATGATATGATGATTAAGTTTGTAACTCAAGAAGGCCACTTTGAAGCTTTAGAAAAGTCATTTCAAAGGATTGATAGCTATAACCTTTATTTAAACCCGAAGAAGTACGTGTTTTGGGGATTCTTCATGCAAGTTCCTTAGATATGTTCTGAGTCAAAAGGGAATAGAAGCAGATCTTAATAAAGTAAAGGCCATTGGAAAAATGCCCGTATCGTAAAAGGAAATAAAGTTTGAGGACTACTGTACATTAGTCGATTTATAGCCAAGCTGACTTCTATCTATGAGCTTATCTTGAGGTTGCTTTGAAAAGATTAGGTAGTAAAATGTAGTGAATACTGTTAGGTAGCTTTTGACACAATAAGGAATATCTTTTACGTCAACTAGTATTGTGACCCCTATAAATTGGGAAGCCTTTGATTTTGCATCTAGCTATAAAAGATAGTTCAATGGGAACCATGATGGCTAAAGAAACTAATTTTGGGATTGAGTATGCCATACATTATCTTTGCAAGATGTTTATGCCATACAAAGTTGACTATATGAAGGTAAAGAAGATTTACTTATTAGTCATTTTGGCCTCCAAAACTCTAAGGCATTATTTTCATTTGTATAGGGTACATGCAATAGCCAAGCAGAATCCTCTTAAATATTTGCAAGAAACACCCTTAAGAAGTGGCAATTACATTGAGAAGTGGCAAGAAGGTAGCATAGGGAGAGGAAAAAGGTAAGTTACAATCATCATCATCTAAATTGGAGTAGTCGACATGGAAGGTAAGTGACTCTAACTTTAGGGTAGAAGTAAATGTAAATGCTCCTACAATTGACAAAGGTAAAAGTATAGTGAACCCTAACATAGAGGATGTTGACATATATAAGTTGCCATTTCCTGCTATAGCTAAGAAAGAGAAGAAAAATGAACAATTAACTAGGTTTTTAAAAATGTTCAAGAAATTGCACATTAATTTACCTTTTGTTGAAGCCTTAGCTCACATGCCAAACTATGCTAAATTCATGAAAGAACTTTATTCTAATAAAAAGAAATTTGAAGGATGTGGGGTTATACAACTTACAAAAAATTATAGTGCAATAATCATGAATAAGATTTCATAAAAATTAGAGGATCCAGGTAGCTTTACTTTACCCTATGAAATTGGTGAAGCTTTTGTTGGAAATACCTTATGTGACTTAAGGGGTAGCATTAATTTAATGTCATATTTAATGTGTAGAAAACTCAATCTTGGTGACCTCAAGGAGATGGGAATGAGACTCCAACTTGCGGAGATCATCTACTAGTGAAGGTGGGAAAATTCATGTTCCTTGTGGACTTTGTGGTCATTGAAATGGAGGAAGATAGGAAGGTGCCACTCATTATAGGGAGACCATTTTTGAATACAATGAAAGCTTTGATAGATATTCATGGTCAAAAGGTCACCCTATGAGTTAATAATGAAGAGTTGGTAGTGGACATGGACAAAGCTCAAAAGCATCCATCAAGTAATTTGGAGGAGTCAATCTATTTTATGGATATGGTGGATGAATGTATAGGGAAAATTTAGGAGAAAGTGTTGCTAGATGACCCATTGAATTTGAGTTTAATGCATTCTTTAAAAAAGTGAGAGTTGGATGAAGCAGGAAGAGAATTGATAGCAGCATGGAAAAAGGATTATGAAGAGGAAGAATCAAAGTAAGAAGGGGTTACTTCATAAAAGAGAGATTCAAATTCTAAACTTAAACCCCTTCCTCCCTATTTGATGTATGTATTTTTAGAGCATGAAATAGAACCAATAATTATCTCTTCTATGTTGTTAGGTTTTGAAGAGAAGATACTGCTTGAAGTGCCAAAGAGGCATAAGAAAGCGATTAAATGAAAGACATCAAACTTGAAGGGTATCGACCTAATTTACTGCACTTATCGGATTCCTATGAAGAAAGAATACAAACTAGTAGCTCAACCCCAAAGGAGACTTAATCCAGTAATGCATGAAGTGGTCAAGAAAGAGGTACTCAAACTACTCAATTCAGGTATTATTTACCAAATCTGTGATAGTAAGTGGGTTTGTCCCATGTAATGTGTTCCCAAGAAAGGGAAATGATAGTGACTAGGAATGAGTTTGATGAACTCATTCCAACTCGTATAGTTATAGGTTGGAAAGTATGCATAGATTATATGAGACTTAACAATGCCACTAGGAAAGATCATTTTCGATTGCCATTTAGAGGTTAGCAGGAAATAGGTTTTATTATTTCTTAGATAGGTATTTGGGAAATTGGAAAATCCCTATAGTCCCTGAAGATTAGGAGAAAATGATATTTACCTACCCTTATGGCACATTTGCCTATAGGAAGATGCCTTTTGGACTATGTAATCTGTCAGTTACATTTCAGCGGTATATGATGGCAATTTTCCATAACTTTATAGAGAAATTTATGGAGGTCTTCATGGATGATTTCACCATTTATGGGTGAGACGTTAAGAGCTAATTAAAACATCTTGATTTGGTGCTAGGAAGGTGTGAGAAAACCAACTTGGTATTAAATTAGGAAAAGTGCTATTTTATGGTGAGGGAAGGCATTGTGCTAAGGCATAAAATTTTAGATAGGGGAATAGAGTTGGATAGAGCCAAGGTAGAAGTCATAGAGAAACTTCCACCCCTAACTAGTGTTAAGGGAGTTAGGAGCTTTTTGAGGCATATGGGTTTCTACCACAGATTTATCGAAGACTTTTCAAATATTACAAAACCCTTGTCTAATTTACTTATGAAAGATGATCCTTTTTAATATACCAGTGAATTTTTATTAGCATTTGAAACATTGAAACAAAGGATTATTTCCTCCCCAATGATTACATCTTTGGATTGGAATATTTCCTTTGAACTAATGTGTGATGTAAGTGATTTTATAGTAGGAACTGTACTCAGACAAAGGTAGGAAAAGGTGTTCCTTTGCAATTTATTATGCGAGTCACACCTTAATAGGAGCCCATGATAACTACACCATAACCGAGAAATAACTTCTCGTAATTTTCTTTACCTTCGAGAAGTTTAGGCCTTATTTGTTAGGGAATAAAATTGTATTGTGGTTTGACCATACAACATTAAGATATCTCTTTGCCAAAAAAGAGTCCAAACCAAAGAGTTTAATTTGTAGATAAAAGATAAGAAGGGGCAGAGAATTCAGTAATAGATCACCTATCTAGATTGGAGTATGATCATATTGAAAAAAGGGAGATTTTAGATTTATTTCCTGATGAGCGTATTTGTGCTTTGTTTGTATGTAAAGTTACTATACCTTGGTTTGCTAATGTGGCTAATTTTCTTCCAGACAGATACATACTGAGGGAGTACATATGGCATCAGAGGAGGAAGTTAAAGGCCGATGCAAAATACTATATTTGGGATGATCCTTATCTTTTTCGCCTGTGCGCTAACCAAGTTTTGAGAAGATGCATTCCGAATGAAGAGCAAGGGGAGATTATCAAAGCATGTCATAGTGGAAAAGCTGGTGGACATCACAGACCCAATAGAATGGTATCCAAAATTCTTTCCTCTGGATTTTATTGGCCCACCTTATTTAATGATGTGAAAATGTGTATTCAATCTTATGATCATTGTCAAAGGATGGGTAATATATCTAGGAAAGATGAGATGCCTTTAACTAATGTGCTTGAGGTAGAGTTGTTTGATTTATGGGGGATAAATTTAATAGGGCCTTTTCCAATTTCTTATAGGTTTGAGTATATCCTAGTGGTAGTAGATTATGTGAGAAAATGGGTAGAAGCCATGGCCACTAGGACTTGTGATGCTGAGATTGTGCTAGAATATTTAAGAAACAATATATTCACCCGATATGGAGCTCTGAGAGCCATTGTTAGTGATGGTGGTAAACACTTTGTTAACCATCAATTCAAAGCCCTCTTGAAAAAATTTAGAGTGAGGCATAAAGTCATTACTCCTTATAATGCTTAAGCCAATGAATAAGTAAAGGTGTCCAACCAAGAATTAAAAGCCATTTTAAAGAAAATAGTTAATACACCTAGAAAAGATTGGTACCTTAAGCTAGATGAAGCTTTGTGGGTGTATAAGATAACATTCAACTACCGATTGAATTAGAATATAAGGCTTATTAGGAAACCAAAATCTTGAATCTTGATCTTGAAAGTGTAGGAAAATGCAGAGCATTGCAACTGAATGAGTTAGAGGAACACAGGTTTTTGGCATACAACCATGCCATGAAGTACAAAGATAACACCAATAAGTGGCATGATCACAGGTTGATCAAGAAGGAATTTATGCCAAGGATGAAGGTGCTCTTTTATGATAGCAAACTGAGGTCATTCCCTGGGAAGTTAAAATCGAGGTGGAAAGGGCCCTTCAAAGTTATTGGAGTGGATAAATTTAGAGTGCTAACATTAAAGCATCCAAGGTATGAGAAAGAGTTCAAGGTGAATGGACATCGTGTGAAGCCCTGCTTTGAATCAACATTTGATGGTGCTTCAGTGATTGTCACTCTCAAGGATCTTTGATGGTGTTTAAAAGTCTAGATACGGACTTGGTAAATGTAGAACTACCTCTAAGCCCTTACTCTTAAGAACACCTTGTTTTGTTTTTATTCTTAAAGTTGTTATGTTTAGGAAAGTGGTTCCAGGGAATGTAGGTTTAAGTCATAATTTTGAAGTTTTCACTTGTCTGAGTACGGTTGGAAGCTATGTTTAATGGCTAGGAGCAGTTAGGAGAAAAATAAAATTTTTGGTGAAAATTTTAAGGGGTCACGATTATTAGCCTCTTTCTGCTAACTATGACATAAGTCAGTTGTTGCTTCTGGACCTTGGATCATCTTAGGTCATGGGTGGTAGGCTTTATCTGGTATCCATAAGTCCAATAGCTAGGTTAATTTTATCTCACGGTCATTTAAATTTTGGTACTGACCATGACCCTACCCCTTTTTCAGTCTAGTAGCCAAAGTTGAGGTATCTCACGGTCATCAGGTTTTACCTACTTACCGTGAATTTATAAAAAAGAACCTTTAAAATGCTATGTTTGGTTTTCTTTTTTAGCCAGTTTCTTTTCTTTTTGTCTTTAGGGTTTCCAATTTTTTTTATTTCTTTCATTTTCTTTTTCATTTTCCCTCACATTCCTCTCTTTTTCTTTCTTCTTTCTCTCTTCTGCTAGCCATCGTTCCTCACTATGATCAATAGGTACGAATCTTATTCTTCTTTGATTTCTTTTATTTTCAATTTTGGTTGCTCTTATTTGGGGTTTACTCCTATGTCAAATTTTTTACTAGTTTCACTCTCTATTCTTCCCTAACTTTCATTTTGTTATTTTTTTTATTTGTTTGTATATGTTCGTTAGTTTTTTTAGTACCTAACCTCATCAACCGAGTAAGTTCCCATTTCTCTTATAATTTTATTTGTAATTTTTCTAGGGTTTTACTACCTTTTCTCATGGTGATTTCTTTTGATTTTCTTTTTATCTCTATGTTTTTTCTTGTTATTTGTCACTTTGAATTCAATTTTCTTCTCTTTTATTTCTTTCGAGTTTCCTCATTCAGTACTTCTTCTTTCTCAAATTTCTTTTTTTAATGATTTTTTTTTCTTTGTTTTTTTCCTTTCGTTATTTTGCTTTTCTATAGTTTAATTTTTCATTCCTTTGTTTCTATTCTTGTTGTTTCTTCTTTCTTTTTATCTTTATGTTGAATTTTTGTTTATATTTTTGTATATATGTATATTATTCACTGTATTCTTGGTCTGTTATGGACCAATTTAGTAAGGGTGATGAGCCACATATATGATCTCTCAACCCTTATATGTTTTGAATTTTCGTTTAATGTTTATTTTATTTTATTTTGTTTGTATGTTGAATTTAATCGAATGATGTGATTTTGTGTGGTGATTTTAGTTGGCTTGAGTTTTATTATGTTTAGTTTAGTTGCTTATTCCTTTCTTTCTTTTTATTTTTGTATGCCTCCTATTCACCAGCCTTCACATGAATAGTTCTTTTTCATCCTTACTATTGCATTTTTTAACATTCATAAGGAAATTAGTTGGCTGATAATGCTCATTCAAAAATAAGGACCGTGTTCAAATTATTTTGTTAAACTTGATATGCATGGTTAAATGAATGAAGATATATCTTGAAGTAGAATTCCTTATGCTTTATTCTTGGTAGGCATGTGAGTTTTGAAAAATGTCATCGTCTTGAGTAGATAAAGTTGAAATTGTTGAATCTTAATTCATTTCATGTTTTACTCTTATTGTTTTTATCTTTGAGGCAAATTTTGATAGATAATTTCTTACTATCTTAAGTTCTTATCATGAGTGATTATCCAATGCCCAGACACCTGATTAAATCTGTTAACTTGTTAGGATTCCTTCTTTAAGTGCTTGCCTACCTTAGTAAGGAAACCATGATCTAATTGATGTTACTTGATTTGGAAACTAATGCAAGTAGGTATAACTTAATTTTCAATTTTTTTTAGGTTTGTTGTGTGAGCAAATAACGTACTTAGCTAATGTATGTTCATGCATATATGTGTTCTCATTTCTATCATCGAGGTATATAGGTTGAAACGGTTTGACTTGCGGGCTATTGGTTTCCAAAGGATGGCTTGATCATTATGGTTTAGTGCCACGTACCTTGAGACAGCTTATTTTATTGCATTCACATTTGCATCTAGAATTCTGCACTATTATGTCCAATCATAGTTAGGAGTAACCATGTTTCACTGACATCAATTCCTATTTGACTAGAACCTTGACCTTTATATCTTTATTTCCCTTTGGCTATCCTTTATAAGTTGTGGAATATACCCTTTTCTTGTTGAGCAAATTGAGGATGTTTGTTAATAACTTAACATTGAACACCCACCCACACTTGTAGTGGTCATATGCAACCTTGCTGCTCTGTTATTACAATTTTGTAAATCCTTTGCATCATGTTCAGGTTTTAATTTGGTGCTTTATTTAGCATATATTCCTGCTAGCCTTAATTACCAATTTAATTTTACTTTAGCATCTGGACATGGTTGACATAGCATACGTAGTGTTGTGCTCTGCCTTGAGTTATTTACTTTGCCCTTATTGGCTATTTCTCTTGCTGCACCCTATCAAGCATAAATTGTGTTATAGTCTACCTTAGCTTTGCTCATGTGATTCTTGTGCTTCTTCTAAAATGATGGCAAGCTTTAACTTTGTTCTTTTGTTCTTGACAGTAGCCCCTAAGCGATCACGTGTTCCCAACCCTTCATCATCTTAAACATAGGCTATTTAGCCTATCTCTAGCCAGCCTCTACCATCAGATAAGCAAGGAAAGCCCAGTCAGCCGCCTCCCTCAGCACCTATTCTTGGGAAAAGGAAAAAGAAATCCAAGGGGCTTAAAGTACCTAAACGGGTGCCTAAAAAGATGTACATAACATACCAAATACTATTCAACTGTGAGTATCTGCCTTCCATTTATCTGGACTTAAGCTTGTTGGTAAAGTTAGGAATTCAAGAAGAAATAGAAAACCATATAGTAGCAATTAGGTGGCTAAAATTTATTAAATACAGGGACCTAGTACATCCTCACTTGACTAGGGACTTTATAACTACTTTCAAGTTCCATTTTGGGCATAACGAGTTTCTTGATATGGTCTCTTTCTATTTGGAGGGGAAGTATTATGAGCAGACTTTGATGAAAGTTACTGCAGCTTTAGGGTTCCCCATTGATGGTCCATTTGCATATGTAGATTATGATAAGAATGTTGCTTGGGCCAACATCAAAGAACCACAGATTAGAGGTTTTTATATTTTAGGGACCACTAAATCTCACCATTTAATGGATCATGCTTTTTAAATTTTACATCGATTTTTCTCTAAATCCTTTATGTCTCATATGCAAAGTGTAGGTTAAGTCAATCTACGTGAGGTGCTCATTTTGTCTTACATGGCCAGAAATTTCCCAATTAATGGAGCTTATCACTAGTTGTATAAGCTTGAAGAGATTCAGTAGCAGCCCATAAAAATAAATAAAATTTCATTGGGTGGCTGGGTCACCATGCTTGCTAGGGCTTTTGAGCACCCCCTAAATAACGACAAAGCGCTACCTGTGGTGGCTTACATTGATGAAAAAATGCTTAAGAACATAAGTTGCTTGTGCTGGATGAGAATATGGAGCATGGATTTAGACTCATTTATAAGGAGGAATACTTGAGAAAGATGCAAAGAAGTTTGTGCAATCCTCCTCCTACCCCAAATCATAAAGTTATGACCCTCTTTTCTGGCTAGTACGCTACCTTAATGGATAGGATGGATGCCTTGGCGGCAAATCAAGAGGAAATGAAGCATCAACAGTAGATAATTACAACCTTGGCTACTTTAGCATCAAGGGTTAACCCACCTGCCCTTTTTATGCTTGATGTAGGGAGTTTTCTGCCTTACTAATATTTATATGCATTTTTATCTGCTTCTTACTGAGGACAGTAAGCTTTTAAAGTGTGCATTAGAAGATTTATTAGGTTGGTAATTTGATTAACTTGAATTTTATTTTATGGATAGACTTGATGACTTTTAGGAAGGTATTTTTTTTATTTTTGTGAAGTTTTTTGTGTGCAGATTTTCCTTTGAAGAATAAGAAGATTGGGATTTATTTTCCTGAAATTGTGAGATCTTTGAACCATAAACCCTGCACAGTTATTTTTTATAGTATTTAAGTATACTTAAAGTGCAATTTCAGTTTCTTTAGTTTTAATTTAAAGCAGTCTTTTAGTTCTATTTCATTTTCTACTTTATGTTTTACTTTGTATTTTACTTTTAGTAGGTTTATTTTGTTTTAGTGTTTCATTTTTTCCTTTGAATATAAGTTACAATAACTGTGTCCGTCAAGTTTTTAATTATTTTGCATTTAATCTAAGCTTGCTAGTTAATCTTGATTGGATCAATTTGAATTCTATGTTGTGATATGTTTGTTTAGAAAGGTTAAATAGCCAGAGAGCAGTAGCAATGTCCAGTGAAATTTCTTTTGAATTGTTCTCAAATAATTATATATCATCCAATTTCTATTCTAATGAGGACAATAGGCTAAATTTTTTGAAATTAATTCAAAACCTATGAGTGAGAGCAGTCGACTGAAAGAATTTTAGGAATAGTTAGAACCTTCCTCATCACCCTTCGAAATGTATATTCAACTCAGGTAGAATTGGGAAATAACCCATGCAGCCTTTCTTTGGCAACTACATTTTAAATGACTCTTGACCTACCTTTTGATTAAATTTTCCATTGTTAGTGCCTTTGAGTTTAATTGGTATGCTAAAAGCATGCTATGTGATTTCTTTTTCTTTGCACTGATATTTAACCATATAACCTAAATGCCTGCATGTCTTAGTTTAGTTGTGGATTAGATAGGCATGCCTAGAGGGTTACAGTTGCAGTTGCCATAGTTGATCCTGTTTGGGTCTTGTTCCTTATTGGAACCATTGCTTAACCCCGTTTGGGTCTATTATTTGTTCCTTATTGGATATCCATTATTTGATACCTTTGGGTATCTATTGCTCCCATTATCTACCCTTTGAACTAGTACTAAGGTAGGCTATTAAAGATGATAAAAAATATAAGAAATAAAGTAATATATATATATATGCATTGATTTCTTCACTTATTTAACATAAGCATCATAAATGGTCTATTGTATTGTGTTGTTTTATCTTAATTTCCTTTTGGCCATAACTGTATTTATGAAAGGAAATGCCATGCTATGTGTTACATGATTGTGATATCTCACACCTATTATAAGGAAGGTTCTCGTGTGAGTGCCAGTGTGAGTTAATTCCACCAATGGGTTCCACGATAAATAGATTAGCCACACAGGCCACAAACTCACTATATTTTATTAAAAGTTATATGAACTATGACATACATAATAATCTTCATGTATGTAGAAGTATGAGATGTTTGCATGTGGTATAGAGACTTTGTCGATTAATCATGATGTGTAATACCTGTTCTTTGGAATGGCATGCAAATTCATGAGTATTTATATGAACATTTACACATGTATGTGCATAAGTATAATTCTTTCATAAAGCAAAGTGCAATGCATGATATGAAATGATGTCGTATTATGATTAATTGACCATGCTAAGATAGGGCTGAGGGAATACATGATTATGAACTTGTAATGAAAATTGAATGATATATATGTGTGAAGTAAGCATGCCTAAGAATATCTCATAGTGATGCTATATGACTTGAGCACTCCTTTGTACTTTGATTATATACCAAATGTATATCTTGTGTAACTAATATAATGGATTGTATTAAACAGATGTTTTATCTTATCTAAAGCATGTTGTTGAGAACTTATGAGTAAAAGGATTTTTAATGTGTATGAATTATACTAGTTTAATAAGTAAAAGATAATAATGATAATGTAATTGATAAGTTTTGTAATAAGAAATGCTTTAGATTTTAGTAAAGATGGTATTTATGGTTCAGGTTGAGGACTCCCTAGAAAGTCTATTATTAAGTGATTAATATTGTAGATTCATATGTTATTCTATGTTATTGTGATAGTTGTAGATGATATAATGAATAAGAAGGAAATTCTAAGAGGTTGTCTATAGAGTTTTGTTCCCCACTAAGCTTTATAGCTTAGTACGATTTTGTTTATCCGTGTAGGTTTCAGGATAAGCTCAAGTGAATCAATAGCTATAGTAGTTAGAAAACCATTGAAGAGAAGATCCGACGAATTGCAATTGCCTTTTAGGATTTTAGTATGTATCGTGGGCCAATTATGTTAGGCCTTCTTATTTATAAGTTTGATTTAATTTATTGTGGTATGTAATTATGGCCTGTGTTATTATGAATTATTATTTCTACCTAACCTTTACTAGGCTTATGATTATGATTGATGATTATCCACGACTGGTGGATTAGGGTGTGCCAGTTAGTGGTATCAGAGCATCCAGGTATAGTCTTTCCTGGGCAATAAGGAATTAAGAAATTATTCTTGAAGGTTGAGATGAATTGGTCTAGAACAAATATCCATATTCGGTGTTATTGTTATTGGGATACATATTTTAATGATTGCAATAGATAATTGATATATATTGGAGCACTAGTATGATTTTTATTCAGAAATTGTGAAGTGATACTAGAGGAATTGCTAGTATGTCTCGCCTCCCGATATTAGAAGTGTAAATGCTTTGATGTTCTATGATTGAGGTATAGTATAATTTTGATTCTATGTACATCTAGATTGTTTCTTAAGATGTTTAAGGAAAAGTTTGTATGATTCGAAGATAATTAGATTTTGGCATTGATGATGATGCAAGATGTTGAGGTTATAAAGTTGCTCTGTATATTTCTTAGAATTTTCCTAATCAGCATAAGTATAACGAGCATAAGAGTATTTGAAGATTAAAAACATGTATTATTTTTATTAATAGATGAGTTTATTATAGATATAAAGAATATTTATGGTTATAGTTACTTATAGCTAAAGCAATCTTAAGAATTGGTAGCAATAAAGATTACCAATTTTCAATTTCGAGGATGAAACTCTTTTAAGGGGGAGAGAATTGTGAGGCCCCAATTATGACCCTAATCGGATTATGGTAAATTAATAAGGATTAAGGTTTAATAAGGCAAAATTAGATTATTTTTGCATTACTAAAGTTAAGTCATATAAAAGGTATATTGGTAATTATGCATATGTGTATTAGAGTGTAGCTAAAATATTAAGGAAGGATGCAATTAAATAAAATAAGAAGTTTGGGGTTAAATGTTAAGAAAATAAGTTTTTTAGGGTTAAAAATTTATAAGGACAATCTTGGAATTTCCTGAGTGAGATATTTACCCCATTAACTCTTGTAAGGCTTCTTGGGGAAGGTGGAGATCGGGATAAGGGCAGAGAAGAAGTCTCTCTCTCACTCTTTTTATCTCTTCTCCCAGTTACTGGTTGAAGAAGATGATAGCTTAGGGTTTTGAGAGCTAACATCTTTAAGAATAAAGAAAGAGCTAGATCAATGGATTTTGTAGGAGATAAAGCTTGAATATCAGGTACGAGAATTGTTTATGAGTTGTTACTATATATGTTTTCCCTCTTTTGTTACATGTGTTTTCTTAGCTGAGATTAAGGGTTCAATATAGTAAATTAGATGAGTTAAGAATATTTTAAAGCTTTAATGTTCACTAATGTAAACCACTAGGGTTAGATATGGGAATTAAAACACTTGACTTTTTAACCCTTGGCTATGAACTTCCTTGCACGACCACTCATGTTTTTTGTTCCTTGGATGCATGACCACTCATTCTTCTTGATCCTTGGATACACAGCCACTCATGCTTTTATTTCCTTAGATGCACGACCACTTATGTTTCTTGTTCCTTGGATGCACGACCACTTATGTTTTTTTTCCTTGGATGCACGACCACTCATGCTTTTATTTCCTTGGATGCATGGCCATTTATGTTTCTTGTTCCTTGAATGCACGACCACTTATGTTTCTTGTTCCTTTAATGCATAACCACTTATGGTTTTCTTCCTTCCTTGCACTGCCAAACAAGGCTTTTATCCTCTGCTTTGCATGGCCAAGTGGCCTGTTGTTCTTTGCTTTGCACGGCCAAGTAAGGCCTATGGTTATTGATACACGGCCAAACATGTTTTTCTTCCCTCCACTGCATGGTCATATGTACTCCTTTTATTCATCTGAGCCAACTCTCACCCCAAGTTTAAGGCATGTATTTAGATATTGAACATAGTATCATATGGTCCATAAGATTATTAAGAGAACAAGAGTTGAGGTGAATTGACTATAGTAAGTAAAAATGATGATAAAGGGTTATTAAGTGATGATTGTTATGCGAGTTGATATCAATGGATTAATAGACTATAAAAGTCTCTCTTTCTAATGCTAAAGTCCATAAAGATATTGTTTAGAAAAGCATGAATGTAAGATGAGGTATTATAGAAATTTAAAAGACACAAATGCTATTATAAGAGGAAGAAGATTAAATTAAGTTATAAGTTACCCAAAGTCACCTGTAAGGTGAATAAAGCATGATCACTTAATTGGAGAAACCTCTCTCTATATATATATTTATGTGCACGTAGTAGAGTGAAAAGATTTAGGACAATAAACCTATAAAGTGATGATTTGGATTCCACTTGAACTCTAAATTAGAGGGTCTTGCATATAGTAATGCTAAAATAAGTATGTTGCTAAAATGTGCTTTAGTGCCTAATAGGCCAAAACTAAAAAGAGCAAGAAGAAATATAGTAATCACAAGATTATATGCTATTTAATATGCCCTATATAGTATGGTATAAGGTATGTGCTATGCCAAAGCAAATTATTTTACCCCAAATGCTATACATTGATAATGTTTTGCAACGGCATGAAAAATACTATGATTTAGCCTAGTATTAATAAGAATATAGTTGCAATGTTACATGCCTAAGTTAAAAGAGATGAGATATTAATTGATACTTAATTATAAAACTATAGAAGTTTGATCATGCTTTAGGTCGTACCGAGGATTAATGTTTATCTTTGATATAAAGGAATATACTTACCTGGTTTCCCTATACCCTATGGACTAAATACATGCCCATTAATAGGGTGTTGAAATTAAGATGAAATAATCTTACATAACTTACCTGAGTATAATATGTTAAAAGATGGAAAGTACTAGTAAGATGATTGAAGCATATATGATCGGGGTAGGGTAGATAACCTATTATCCACGATCTAATAGAATATAAAAGTGATCTAAAGGGATTAAAGATGAACAATTGATAACCTTAAGCTAAAAAGAACCTACGCATACTATTATATGAATCATAAATGCATGAGAATTGTTTAAAGTAATTATGTACTGATGTGGGCTATGATGATGTGTGAAAGCTGCTCACGGTAAATAGAAACAAGGTACATTATTGAGAATTATCAATGAGTTATGTAAGTTAATGTTTTATAATTGATTCAAGTTGCCTTATATGCACGCACGCACACACACACACACACACACACACACATATATATATATATTGACATGCATATAATCTTAGGAAAACCTTTAATTTCAAGAACTACACTTTTATAATTGCCTCACTGGTTTCATGCATAATACTAAGTACGATGAGATTGATTAATAAAAGTAATACCTTATTGTGTTTGCATTATCATGTAACTACTATGACATGTATGAATGATGTTGATGCAACTATGTGGTTACATGACCTACATTCATATATAATGGAGCCTAAAGCTCAACATTTATATATGATAAGAATGATATGCATTCTTTTATGAAATGTGGATATAAGCCAAATGTTGTACTAAGTAAAGAATAATATGTTAAATCAAAGATGTTACTAAAGTGGTTAAGCCTGTGGGTCTTAGTTCAATTGGGGATTAGATAGGCATGCCTAGAGGGATACAGTTGCAGTTCCCATAGTTGCTCCGTTTGGGTCTTATTCCTTAATAGAACCATTGCTCGACCCTATTTGGGTCTATTTTTTATTCCTTGCTAGAACCATTGCTCGACCCCATTTTGGTCTATTGTTTGATATCTTCGGATATCCATTGATTGATAGCTTCGGGTATCCATTGCTCCTGTTATCCACCCTTTAAACTAGTACTTAGGCAGGTAATTAAAAATGATAAAAAATATAAGAAATAAAGTTATATATATATATATATATGTGTGTGTGCATTAATTTCTTCACTTATTTAACATAAGTGTGATAAATGGTCTATTGTATTATGTTATTTTATCTTAAATTCCTTTTAGCTATAACTATATTTATGAAAAGAAATGCCATACTATATTTTACATGAATGTGATATCTCACACCTATTATAAGGAAGGTTCCCGTGTGAGTGCCATTGTGAGTTAGTTCCACCAATGGGTTCCACGGTGAATCGATTGGCCACATAGGCCGCAAGCTCACTATATTGTATTAAAAGTCATACAAACCATACATACATAATAATCTTCATGTATGTTGAAGCATGGGTTGTTTGCATGTGGTATGGAGACTTTGTTGATTATTCATGATGTGTAATACCTGTTCTTTGGAATAGCATACAAATCCATGAGTATGTATATGAAAATTTACACATGTATGTGCATAAGTATAATTCTATCATAAACCAAAGTGCAATGCATGAGATAAAATGTTGTTGTATTATGCTTAATTGACCATGCAAAGATAGCCCTGAGGGAATACATGATTATGAACTTGGATTGAAAATTGAACGATATATATATATATATATATATATATGTGTGTGTGTGTGGGGGGGGGGGTGGGTGTGTGTGTGAATTAAGCATGCTTAAGAATATCTCATAGTGATGCTACATGACCTGAGCATTCCATTGTGCTTTGATTTTGTACCAAATGTATATCTTGTGTAACTAATATAATGGATTGTATTAAACAGAAGTTTTATCCTATCTACTGTCGAGAACATATGAGTAAAAGGAATTTTGAGGTGTATGAATTATACTAGTTTAATAAGCAAAAGATGATGATGATAATGTAATTGATAAGTTTTGTAATACAAGAATGCACGCAATGCTCTAGATTTTAGTAAAATTTTATTTATGGTTCAGGTTGAGGACTCTCTAGAAAATCTATTGTTGAGTGATTAATATTGTAGATTCATATGTTATTCAATGTTATTGTGATAGTTGTAGAGGATATAATGAGAAAAAAAAAAGAAATTCTAAGAGGTTGTATATAGAGTTTTTTTCCCCACTAAGCTTTATAGCTTAGCATGGATTTATTTATCCGTGTAGGTTTCAAGATAAGCTCCAGTGGATAGATAGCTATAGTGGTTAGACTGTTATGAATTATCGGTTACATGCATCTCGTACATAAGCGAAATTTAAAATTTTTAACCAATAAATTTGATCTTACCATGAATTTACAATATACATATTAATGAGAATAAGAAAAATCACCTTTGATTTTTGTTGAACAGTTGATTTTCCTTCTCATCGGGTTATCGCAAACCACAATGTCTAAAATCAAACACCTCTAATGATTAATCCACACAAGAGAAGGATAGAATGAACCAACAATTGAGAGAAATAAGGGTTGGCTGAAAAACCCCAGTTTCTAGCCAGGGAAGGTGGCGACTAGGGCTTTTTTTTAGTGAGAGAAAAACTTTTCTCTTAATTGTTCATAGTTAACCCTAATACACCATCACTTGGATTTTTATAGTTAGGTTAAAAATCCAACTTCATAATGGGATTGAGCTCTTTAAAATTTCTGGAGAATTATTAATTGGGCTTTTAGAATTATTTATAATTATTTGGGCTCAATTAAATCCAATTTAAGCCCTTTCATAAAAGACTATGCACAAAACCTACAAACTAGGCCCTTTGTACATATACTTTGATTTAATTACCCAAATGAATTCTAAATCCAACCAAATTAAATATGTAGGATACATAACACTAATGAAACATATTTAATTTATTTTGGTCCAAGATTTAGGCCTTTAAGGCCTTTTGTTTGTAGTTGGCATGTGGCCCTTTCTCTGGAGGGTTTCTGCGCCAACTTCACTTCTTTGGGCCTTTATAATTACTCCAATGGATCTATTAATTATTATATAATCCCTATAACACTTATAGTCTAATAATAATTAATTATGAAATACATTATTTCAATTAGGTCCATTTTACAAAATATTTCTAAAAAGTTCTACGAACAATTTTACTTGATCATAATTAATTAAACTCTTTAATTAATTATTCTCTTATTCACTTCTCTATCCCTATAATAATATCAAATATTATTATCCTTGTCATTTTATCATTTTATCCTTTTCTCTATATGTGTGTGACCTATTGGGTTCCTGTCCATATTGGTAGTATAATATGTAATTGTGAGTTCTATTCAAAACTCACAAGATTTAAACTCCTTTAAATCATTTTATCAATCCCTATTGATATTTATGATACACTATTATACAAATCATTAGTGGTCTCTAGCTAGATATCATGACTACCCAAATGTCAGGAAAGTCAAGTGGTTTAACTATACCCTTCCATAGAAAAAGTTATAGTGCAATTACTCTTTCCACCACTCTTGTCTCAATTAGATTCTGAGTATGGATTTCTGTCAACTCATATAAATCTAATTATGTATGTTCTATTAATTTAACCATTGTTTCCAAAATGCCCTTTATGGATCTCTATCCATCTTGGCATATTACTCTGGCTAGAGATTCTTTGAACAAGGCAATTATAGAATCATGCGAGATAACTTCCCTTATTAATTCTGGGATGGTGAATCCCTTATCAATCACTCAACTATCTTCAAGTAGGTCATGATATACCCAATCTCCTAACTATGTTCACTCCCAGTTAGAAGTAATTAGTTATTGAGTCAAAATATACCACTTGCTACTTAAGATAACTTTGGTGATCTCAAGTCTAAGGATACTTGCACAACCTCTATGAAGAGATTCCTCACTAACATAGATTTAATATCCATGGGAGAATTATCTTTGTAGGTCTCCAAAGAACATGTTCTTCTAACAAGCATCCACATGTTAGCTTTAATTATCTTCCATAATCATAGTTATGAGAACCACTGCTTAAACCATTCAAGAAGCATAACATGTGCTAGTCTGTCCGAATTAACAATGTCCTATCTTGTTAATTTTATGACTAGGGATATTTAGATATTAACACATTTGCATGCAATAGACACCTCATATCATGAACACTTTCATGATTGCCTTTGCACTGTGTTTATAATATCAAGGACTTCATTTATTAATTTAAGATTTAGAAACTCATTTATTTAAATATAGCATTAATAAATGAATGATGCCTTTTATTAAGAATATAAATTCATACATATGAAAAACATCCCTATTACATGGGCTCTAGGGCATACTCTCTAACAATCTCCCACTTGCACTAGACTTAGACCCATGCTATTTATATGGTGATTGTGCTTTATCTGGGAAAGTGCTTTAGTGAAGGGATCTACCACATTATCATCTATAGGGACCCTTTCTATTTTCACATCATTTCTAGCTACTATTTTCCTTATGAGATGGTAGCGTATGAGAACAACTTAGATCGCTGATGAGACCGTGGTTCCTTTGGTTGTGCTATGGCTCCATTGTTGTCACAATATAAGGGAGTTGGATCAACAATGCTAGACACCACTCCTAATTTAGATATGAACTTTTTGATCCAGACTACTTCTTTGGCTGCTTCCAAAGTAGCAATGTACTCAGCTTCTGTCGTGGAATCAGCAGTTGTTTCTTGTTTGGAACTCTTCCAACTAATTGCTCCTCCTCCCATTATGAACACACAAACAGACTGTAATTTACAATCAACTTTTTTAGATTAGAAGCTGGCATCTATATACCTTTTTACTTCCAAACTGCCCTCTCCATATAACAAGAATGTATCCTTAGTCCTTCTTAAGTACTTAAGGATATTCTTGATAGCTGCCTAATGTTCCTCTCTAAAATTGGATTGAAATCTACTTGTGACACTCAAAGCAAATGCTACATCTGGACATGTACATAACATAGCATACATGATAGAACCAATTGCCAATGCATATGGTATTCTAATCATGCTCTCTCAATCCTCTAGTGTTTGGGGACATATAGACTTAGAAAGGTGTTTCCCATGCACCATGGGTATAAACCCTTTCTTGGAGAGATCCATATTGAACCTCTTCAATACCTTATCTATGTAGGTACTTTGAGAAAGATCTAGCAACCTATTGGATCTATCTCTATAGATCTTTATTCCTATAATATAGGATGCTTTTCCAAGGTCTTTCATGGAGAATTGCTTGGATAACCATATTTTAATAGATTGCAGAAGAGAAATGTCATTTCCCATGATCAATATGTCATCCACATATAGAACGAGGAAGATAATTGCACTCCTACTAACCCTTTTATACACATAAGGTTCATCTTCATTCTGTGAGAAACCAAACTTGTAGCACCCCCTATGAAAATACCCCATTAAACATGTATCATGAATACTATTAATCATGCTTATACTACATGTTCATTTAATCATCATTTAGCCATTAATCATGCCATATAATTTCATATGCTTATATTCGTGCTACAAGTCTATTCATGTTTTTCCTTTTTATACCTATTATCATGCATACTAAACTATATAAAGATTACTTTATGCATATCATGTGCACACACATCTGTCTTAGCTTTACTACTAATGAGTTACAATATTCCACATAGGTTTTATACATATCATAAGATAACTGGCCCATATACAAAACATATGATAATTGTATTACAAAATATCCTACATCAAGGTTATAAGTCGATGGTTGGCCCTTCCTGATGCAGAGAACGTCCCTCAACAAAAGTCTTGCTATTTGAACCTACACGGATAAAATAACCCGTGCTAAGCTATAAAGCTTAGTGGGGAATATCTACAGATGGATGACCACTCACACAGGTCATCAAAACATACATATACAATGTATATATAATAATAACATATGCAACATATCATGTCTTCAATAGCACATACTTTAAAGCATAACATATTTTCCCATGTTCCTAATCATTATACCCAGAAGAGTAACAATTATGCTCATATTCATATAGATAGCAATTTCCCATGTAAACATATTCAAATAAAACATAATTCCTGTGGTAAAACAACATTATAATCCACAATATCAATCTTTAGTCAAATCACTTAAACTGTTTAATTTTGATCATTACTATGAATAACGTTTAGCCTGCCTTAGCTTTATCGGTGGATAACGGAAACTATGGATACACATCGGTATCAAAGAGGGATATCCGAAAATATCAAATCTATAGACACAAATAGGGCCAAACTATACTATGGACCGGTCAAGCATACCCAAACGGGGTAGCCTATCAACCCAAACGGGGATGATCATGATCCAAACGGGATCATATATATACTATGGACCCAATCGGGCCAAACTATGGCAGCTGCAATTTCCCTATAGGCGCCTATCTATCCACATCTAAAACTCTATCGCAGGCAGAACTATATTCGTGTTCAATTCACATATTAATACTGTATTCATAGTATAATGTTATGCACATATACATAGTCTTATATAACTATGAATTCTATGGTGCATAATCAGATATATGAACATTTCACATGCCAAGTTATACATTTGGCTTATTCAAATCTGTATGACTATATAATTTGCATTATAACATATAGGCATGACATATAATCATCATATCATATACTTGATCATGTTCTCATTAAGCATTTCACATGTTTATAGTCATGCTAATTCATCTTCTATCTCATGAGGCAATTACATGCTCATATACTCATATACATAATCATAAATGTACATACCTATGGGTACATTCACATATAGTTGATTTATTCTTATGAGCATGTTTCCAACACATATATATACCTTTATCATCATTCAAGTCATGTGCTATACAACATATCAACATGTTTTCATATGGGCACATACACATGCCAAGGTCATACTATTATAATCCCTATTTTATAGCATAGGTACATGTCAATATGTGCACTTTTATGTCATAGGATTTACATGTGTATATATATCAATTTGGCATATGACCATCATACACAAGACTAATCACATGTATAGGTTAGATATTTCATCACTAGTCTTTACTCATATACACAATTGAATGCATCTGTATTCATATAAATCCTTCATTGATAGTAATATTACATGCCTTATTCAATTAACTTTACTATCACATAAGCAACTATCTGTCTCAATCAATTTAAAATCATATTATCAAGTGTAGCAACATTCTGCACATAATTGTAATTTCTGTTACATTGAACAGTCTAGATAACAAGTCCGGTTTCTTCATATGATATATAGGCATGGAATTCTATTTTTCAATGCAAAAAGAATCATTCAATTTGCTATTCTATAGCTCAACTTATGAGCAAAACATTCCAGACAGGTCATTCAGTCGTGAAGGGGAGTTCGACTAGTGAAGAGCTTCACGAGTGAAGCAAATAAGGCAAATCTCATGACTCGTGAAGGAGTTCACGAGTGGAGAAGAAAGGCTATACATCACGACTCGTGAAGGAGCTCACGAGTGGGTCTATAATTCACGACTCGAACTAAAATTCACGAGTGAAAACCAATGATCCCATAAATAGATGCACGACTCATGAAGAGCTTCACGTGTTGGACAATAGTTCATGACTCGTGAAGGACTTCACGACTCGACAAGGATACAAACTGTTCACCAAATTCACTTCTATAAAAACCTGTAAAATGCAATCTTAATTTCTGTCAATCATAACAATTTCTAGCAACTATTTTCCACATGCAATATAATCAGCCTAATTCCCATACCTTGGCTGACAAAACCTATATCTTCAACCTCTAGCAATATCATTTCCCTTGCTCCTTCTTCCTTCCTCTTCTCCTTCACAAATACCATCACCATCATCATATATTTCCAGCATAATTACATTGTTCTAAGTTAACTTGAAAAGAAGATGAAGATGAAGATGATGGAGGGTTAAATTAAGAGTTTAATTACCTTTAATTTACTGCATTATACTCTTGCTTAATCAACAAACATCATCCTCAATTTCTTTGAGATAAAACAATGGAAATAAGAAGGAAGAAGAAGATGATTTATTTTCTGGTTTTTCATTCTTCAATTGCCGATTTCACACAAATACTTGACACCTCCAAATTCCACTAACTCAAGCCTTTTATACCAACATAACAATCCCCTCTTTAGTCCCTTGAAAATTTGCATGTCAAACAAATGGCATAAACCTTTATGCATGCTATAAAATGACCCCTCCACTAACTCTTTTTCTTAATTCAACCTATCAATTTAATCATTCTTTCAAATTAACCTTGAATTAAATGCTTTTATCCACAATTGGCCATTAATATGCCACAATTACAAATTAACCCTAATTAACACCTTTATACTTCAATTACACCCTCAAATACAATTAAACCATATTCTTTTATTTTATTTTCATGCAATTAACATAATAGCATGATTATTTATCCCCTTAACTTAATCATAAAAATATGCAAATTAAATTAGGGTCATGTTAGGGTCTTACAATTCTCTCCCCCTTAAGAATTTCGTCCCTGAAATTCATACCTGTTGTGAATAAGTGAGGATGTTGTTCCCTCATAGCTGCTTCTGGCTCCCAAGTAACTTCTTGTAAATCATGATGTTGCCAGAGTACTTTAACAAGTGGAATTTGCTTATTTCTAAGCTGTCTAACTTCTCTAGCCAAAATTGCTATAGGTTCTTCATTATAAGTGAAATCTGGCTGTACTTGCACATCTTGAATTGGTATCACATGGGATTCATCTGATCGATACCTTCGAAGCATAGAAACATGAAACACGTCATGAAGTTTGGCTAGTTCCATAGGGAGAGCCAATATATATGCCACTGGCCCAACTCTTTGAAGGATTTCATATGGGCCTATAAACCTCGGACTCATCTTACCCTTTTTCCCAAATCTCAATACTTTTCTCCAAAGGGACACTTTCAAAAACACTTTGTCACCCACTTGATATTCAATATCTCTTCTCTTCAAATCAACATAAGACTTCTGTCTATCACTAGCTTCCTTCAATCTCTGCTTGATAACTTGTACCTTTTCTTCTGTGTCTTTGACAATATCAGGACCAATAACTTTGTGCTCAGACAATTCAGTCCAGTAAACAGGAGTTCTACATTTCCGGCCATACAAGGCTTTATATGGTGCCATCTCGATGCTCCTTTGATAACTGTTATTGTAGGTGAACTCCATTAAAGGTAGATACCTATCCCAACTTCCTGCAAACTCCAAAACACACCCTCTCATCATATCCTCTAGAATCTGAATAACCCGTTCAGATTGCCTATTCGTCTGAGGGTGGAATGCTGTACTGCATCGAAGCTGAGTTCCCAATGCTTGTTGCAAACTTTGCCAAAATCTTGATGTGAATCTCGGATCTCGATCAGAGATTATTGACACCAGAATGCCATGCAGTCTAACAATCTCATTTACATAAAGTTCTGCCAACTTATCCATAGGGTAGTCCATCCGAACTGGTATGAAATGAGCTGATTTAGTCAGCTTGTCAACTATAACCCAAACAGCATCATGCTTTTTCTGTGTAAGGGGCAATCCTATTACAAAATCCTCTCATTTCCATTGTGGAATTGGAATGGGGTTCAACAAACCAGAGGGTAACTGGTGCTCTGCTTTTACCTGCTGACAAGTCAAACATTTGGAAACATAGGCTACCACATCTTTCTTCATGCCAGGCCACCAATAACTTTGTTTCAAATCCTGGTACATCTTATTCCCACCAGGGTGCATAGTAAATACTGTATTATGAGCCTCATTTAATACTGTTCTCTTTAATTCCTTGTCATCAGGAACATACAATCGATTCTGATAATACACACCCCCATCTTCTTTCATTGAGTACTCAAACTGGGTCCCTTCATGTAAAGACTTCAAAATCTGTTGCAACTTTTCATCATGTTTCTATGCATCAATCACTGTTTGCCTCAAACAAGGTCTAGCCTTCAACTATGCTATTAAAGCGCCATCATAAGCAATTTTCCATCTACAGCAATGTGCAATCATAGCAGCCATCATCTTACGGCTCAAGGCATCAGCTACAACATTAGCTTTGCCTGGATGGTAATCCACTATACAATCATAATCTTTAAACAGTTCTAACCATCTTCGCTGTCTCAAGTTAAGTTCCTTTTGAGTGAGCAAATATTTGACACTCTTGTGATCTGTATAGATTCTGCACTTTTCCCCATACAAATAATGTTGCCAAATTTTCAAGGCAAACACTACTGCTGCTAACTCTAGGTCATGGGTTGGATAATTTTGTTCATGTGGCTTCAACTGTCTAGATGCATAGGTAATTACTTTGCCATCTTGCATTAACACACAACCCAAGCCAACTCTAGAAGCATCACTATACATAGCATACTCCTTTCCTGTAACTGGCTATGTCAAAATCGGAGCCTCTGTCAAAAATTTCTTCAACTGATCAAAACTTGCTTGACACCAATCAGTCCACTCAAACTTTATACCCTTTTTCAAAAGTTTAGTGAGTGGTGCGGCTATAACTGAAAAGCTTTTCACAAATCGACGGTAATAACCTGCTAAGCCCAAAAAACTTCTCACTTCTATCACGTTTCGAGGCGGCTTCCATTTCACTATAGCCTCAATTTTAGCTAGATCCACTCTAATGCCTTCAGAAGATACTACATGACCAAGGAAAGAAATTTCCTTAAGCCAAAAATCACATTTGCTCAGCTTAGCATACAACTGATTTTCCCTCAGAGTCTGTAAAACAATTCTCAAATGCTTAGCATGTTCAGCTTTATTCCTCGAATACACCAAAATGTCATCTATGAGCACAACAACAAACTGATCCAGGTAGGGTCTAAACACCCTATTCATAAGATCCATAAATGCAGCCGGTGCATTTGTTAACCCAAAAGGCATCACCAGAAACTCATAATGCCCATATCGGGTTCTAAAGGCTATTTTGGAAACATCTTCATCTTTAACCCAAAGTTGATAATAACCCGAGAGCAAATCAATCTTGGAAAACACTCCAGCACCCTTCAACTGATCAAATAAATCTTTAATTCTTGGTAAAGGATACTTATTTTTGATTGTTACCCTATTTAACTGTTTGTAGTCTATGCACATCCTCATAGACCCATCCTTTTTCTTCACAAATAAAACCGGTGCACCCCAAGGTGACGTACTAGGCCTAATGAAGCCTTTGTCAAGCAACTCCTGTAGCTGAGCTTTTAGTTCTTTCAATTCCAAAGGAGCCATCCTGTATGGTGCCTTCGAAATAGGAGCTGTACCAGGTAGAATTTCTATAGACAATTCAACTTCCCTTTCAGGTGGAAGACTAGGTAAGTCTTCAGGGAACACATCAGGAAACTCTTTCACCACTGGAATCTCTTGAAGATTGACATTTTCTATTCTTGAATCAAGCACAAGTGCTAAGAAAGCTTCACATCCTTTTCTCAAAAATCGCTTAGCTTGCATAGCTGATATTACATTAGCTATGGGTTCAGATCGAATGCCCTATACTAAAGTTTCTTCACCATTAGTACCAATGAGAGTTACAGTTTTAGCTTCACAATCAACCACTGCATGATGTCTAGACAGCCAATCCATACCAAGTATAATATCAAACTCCCGGAATGGTAACTCGGTAAGATCAGCAAGGAATTCTTTCTCATGAATTACAATAGGACACTGTTTATGCACTCTATTAACAACAACACTGTGACCCAAAGGGTTGGTTACATAAATATCATATTCCAGTTCATGTACAATAGACTCATTTCTACCCATATCCCCAATGCAAACATAAGAATGAGTGGAACCAGGATCAATAAGTGCATGCATATCAAAATCAAAAAGAGAGAATGTACCAGCTATGACTTCTGGAGCA
The DNA here is from genome assembly GCA_037975025.1 of Excoecaria agallocha. NCBI lineage: Eukaryota > Viridiplantae > Streptophyta > Magnoliopsida > Malpighiales > Euphorbiaceae > Excoecaria > Excoecaria agallocha. Next base: position 63,403,427 of record CM075811.1, on the reverse strand, counting down.
CTCTGATCCTCTCTAGCTTTCATTGTATAAGCCCGAATAGGAACAACTGGAGCTGTGGACCTGTCAACTGATTCAGAAATGTTCCTGGACTGGGATCCCTGATAACTCGATCCCCCACGTCCTCTTTCCCTGCCTCTACCTGAAGATGGTGCATTAAAAGTTTCTCTACTGCCCTGCTATCCCACATCCTGTTCCCTCTTCGATGGACAACTAGCCATGAAGTGATCGCTACCACCACATTTGAAACATGCCCCAGACAATTTCCTGCAACTACCCCAATGTTTCCTAGAACAATGGGGACATACTGGAGGTTGCCCCCCACTCTGATTCCCTGAAACTTGCTTTCCCTGTTTAGACATTGCAGAAGATTCTTGTCTCCTGTCCCTTTTAGCAAATCAACATTGGGTAAGCCGTTATATCTTTGACTTGAACTTAAATCTCCAAATCTTGTAAAAAAGTATAATTTTTATCTTGAAGTTATTCAAGTTATAAAACTGAAATAATCCAAGAAAAGCAGAAGTTACATAGCATACTACAAAATCAAATACAGTATAATTTAGTTGAGCATCTATATTAAATTATTTTAGTAAGTAATAGCAAGCAATTCATAAGACGTACACATTGCAAAAATGAAGGGTTTAATAGAGGAAAACCCAGCACTCTGCAACATTTACCTCTGTCACCAAAATTTATCGATTGATCAAATATAAAAAGGCATAAGAACTAATGAAATGGAGTTAAGACAACATTAAATAGTAAGAACTTAAAATGTTCATATGTAAACAAGAATAAAGAATTTTTAGCATAACTAAGAAAGAGACTGAAGAATTTGGCAATATTATCAACAACTATAAGATCTTCAAAATTTAGAACAACTAAAGAAAGTTACATATCCCATTCTATGTTTATTAAGAGCCTTTTCTAATAAAATAAAAATAATAATCATAACAGCATAAACATTGGCTATTTGATCAAGTTTCCTTTGAGTAATAAAAGATTTAGAAGACACAATAACCACTACTCCTCCTCCACTATAAGCTACACAAAAGCACAATGAAAACACCAAATTCATCTTCATTCTAAGCAAGAACAGAAAAAGAAGAAAAGTTGGGATTTTTTTTGTTTAATCTTTGTCCTAATTATGAAATTAAGTTGAAAGATTAGATCTTTAAGAATGAATATTATTGGGATTTCATAGATAGGTTGTTACAGGTAAAGTGAATAAAGAAGAAGTAGCAAGATGGTTCATAATCCATCAATAAAAACAAATGCAGTTTCACAAAAAAAGGAAATATATGTAAGAAAATATTAAATTTTTTGGTTGTTTATTTCAATATTAGAGAGAGGAATGGCAGTTTTATTTAATATAAAATTAGAAAGAAACCAAAGTTAAGAGCTTTTCAATTTTTAAATAAACGGGTGAGTAAAAATTGATGATAAAAATCAAAGAGTTTTTTGTTTATAATTCTAAGAAAAATTTGTCTTAGAAAAGGAAAGAGAAGAAAACTCATGTGATATTTAAGATTAAATTAAGGTATTGATTAAGGAGAAAAGTGTAAACTCATGGTTGAAGAAACACAAAACTTCTTATCCATATCCTAAGCACAAAGATACAATTTTCATAGTCTAAAAATTCAACTAGAAAATGAAAATAATAGAATTACTCTCCTAATAGCACTAGAAAATACTAAATTAACTAAAATAGCTCACTTCTGGGAAATAAAAAATGCATACTTAAAATTGTAATTATCATTTCCAGTTTTTCACATGTATTTTTCTGATCAACTTAACAATTATCACCAAATAATAAATTTTCCTTTTGTCTAAAATTCATTTCTTTGCAAAAACTTTCTCAGTTTCCAATCAAATTACTCTGTAGAATTAAATACAAAGACCCCAAAATTTTCCCTCCCTCTTCAATGCATAAAAAAGGTAAGAGAGAAATCTTTGTTGACCCCAAGTGTGAATCGCAACATTGGGTTGGGGTTTTTGACAACTTATAAAAATAGGTTTCTCTTTGGAAGATATCTCAAGTTTTACTAGTTATAATAAATATCTGGTTCAACTTATAATCCGATCAGTAACCCAAGTGGAACACATGAATCATTTCAACATCAACTAATACAAAGCAATTATTGTTTTCAAATCCAAATATTATGTGGCATATGTACATATATAAGGGATAGTAATGCTCCTTATTTTTGAAAAAAGTAGCATAAATAAACTCAGACATTGCAATAAGGGTGTGTGATTGTTGAAAATAAACCAAATACATACAATCCAAATTGATAAAGTAGAAATGAAAATTAGTATTGGGAAATGATATGACTTCTTAAGCACATTCAAAATCAAATAACTAAATCATTTCCTCCTATATTAGAAAAATCTAGTTAATAAGGTTTAGGAAACTAAATTTTGGAACTTTTTATTATTAAAATAACCACGGCATGGTTCATCATGAACAAAACATATAGCAGAGCTGAAAGATAATAAATTAATTGAATAACAACTTGTTAATAGATAAAAAGGCATAAATTGCAGCAAATCATATTCTTTTGATTGTATTTATGAGCCAAAGCTATGGGAGAAGGCTCAATAATTCCTCCTCTAAGCCTTAGAACAAGGTGAATTGTGGATTCTATATAGCAATAGAAAAGACTATATCCTTTGATAAAAAAATGGAAAAATTTCAAGATTTTTTCTAATCAATTATAAAAGAGAACCTTTTTGGATATTGCATTCAACCAAGGTTCAACCGTCTTTAAGTTGCTTCCCAGTGAAGATCAACCATTGCTAATTTAGTTTAATTCCTATGAAAAAATCACCCATTTCAAAAATTAAGACTTGAAAAGAAAAATAAAGCATTAAACCACAAACTTAGAGAGAATTAACAAGAAATGCTAATATATAAACTGTTCATAATTATGCATTCGACTATTATCAACAACTTAATCATAGAAATATTCCCATAAGCATAGATTCTTCCACATCCAAACAAAACCCTTATGTAAATTTATGATTTTAAAATGAAATTCTATTAAAATATTGGTCTATAATATATGAAAACTTCATACTAACACTAGAAGTTAAAAAAAATAATAAAAAAAACTTATATTTATAAATGTAATTCATTTTTCACATTAAATTCAAAGAAAAAAATAGAAGGCTAATTTTAAGGTATTAGATTAGTACCTATAATCAAGAGAATAATATCATTAGAAATGTCTTTTTGAATTAAAATTATAGGACAAGATTGGCATAAAAATAAATCTAACATTTTGGATGTTATACTATTCATATGTCATAAAGATAATAATGTCAGTGCCTGCAATTCCCTTTCTCATTACTGAAATTGATACTAGCATTCCAGAGCTTTAATTATTGCCATTCTAAAATGGGAATAGATAGGAAAAATAAAAGAGTAGAATATGGTAAGTTGTTGATTTGAAAATAGAAATCCAATCATGTCAAGAGCTCAAAACTAGTTTGATCTCTATTTTCAAAAAAAAAAAATAATGCAACTAGTTCAACTCCCATCGAAATAATGTTATGTATACTATTCCTCCTTCAATTTCACAACTCCAATCGAAATAATGTTATCTTTTCAGCTCTAAGAATAATTCTCACTTGTCTGACCCAGTCAGAATAATTGTTGTTAGCCAGCTTGTTATCCAAGATTGATCGTATGTTTATGTTTGATGTGCTCATGATGATGACGTAGATGTAAAAAAAAACATATGAGAGTATGTCCATATATATGTATGCATTAATTAGGTCTTTAATTAATTTATTTACTCCCACTATTTTATTATGAATCAATAACCCTCACTATTTAATTCGAGAAAACCCGATGGTTTTCTTAGTGGGCCGATATCCAATCCTTGATATGAAATTTGACCTTGACTGTGGTTAACAAGTCAAACTTCATACCCTTGAAAGGTAGGCATCTCTATACCAATTGTGTCTCTACACAACTATTGGATCATTAGGTTATCAACTTTTGATATATGCATATGCATTCCCTAATCTTGCCTCTAGAACCATTAGCCTTGATTGTGGTCAACTAGCTAATGGGCTAGCTAAGATGACCCATTTAATTAGATTCAAACATATTCGATATAATGTGAGCTTAGCTATGGTCAACAACCCACACTATAAAGAACTCTTGTTCTTCTCCAATTAATGGAAGGCTTATATACCTTAGTAATAGTTTAAGGGATTTTAGTTAATTAAGTCTCATCATATATGGTTGGCATATATTAGTATGCTTCTTATATCTATCACATAAATATAAGCATACAAATATGGCATAGTTATGGATTTTACTACATTGATCTCCCCGAGCCAAAAGGGAAATTAAAAGGTCAAACCTAGGTAATATGCATGATTCAAACAAGTAAAAATAATTACATTATCTTTAATCTTGTTGGATCTCCATCCGGCCCATCTTGCTCCTTGATAGTGGTCTCCATTTCTATCTCTAATTCTAATCTAAGTAATCTAATTACATATTACAATTTGAAAAAGAAATACAAACCAAAAATAAGTGGATGGGATATGAAAGTCCTCATTGGGCCAAAACATGCATTATGCTCAATCACATTGGACCTTTGTCCATAACTATCCATCATGCCAATCATACACCCTTATATGCATTTCTAATGAATAAATTAAAACCATATAATGGAATACAAACTATGTTTCAACTCGTGAAACTTACTTTTGAGTTATTTTAATAATGTGATCAAATTAGGAAACTTTTTCCATTTTGAAAACTTTCCATTTTGGAAACCTTTTTGCATACATGTGTTTTTTCCTTAATTATCAATCCAATTGATTATTAATTGATTATTTAATTATTTAATCATATTAAAAAATTAAAGAATTGATTTTTGGCTTAAAATAATGGGTAGGCCAAAACCTACGATTTAAACCCTATAGTGTGTTCACATACAAACTAGTTTTATGTCTATTGGACCATTTGCGCCTTTTGGAATGAGCCAAGCCCACTCCAGCCCATAAAATCCATTAATAAACTTAATTAAAGTCTATAATATTTAATTTAAATTAGCTCCTTGGGCCCACCAAGTCATTCACTAATTTAAATCAAACCCGTAAACATAATTAAGCCCATTAAATGGCTTTAATGAATTAAAATTAATCCAATTAATTCAAAGCCTATTTTAATTGATCTAATTAATTAAAAACACATTAATATATCAGATATATCAGATTTAGAGGATTAAAAATTTTTCTAAACATTAACTTACCAAGAACACATAAAGAACACCAATTTATCAAATTTTTCAATTAAACTAGTTTTCAGGCAAAACTTGTTCGATTTTAATTTTGTTTGATCCTATGGCTTAATATCACATACTAAACACATAAATTATCATCAAACTAATTTTATAGTGGATCAATAAAAATTTAATTTAGAACATCCCATAAACATTTATTGAAAAATAAAATTCTTCATGCCAAAAAGAATGATTCTTTTCTCAAAAGAATCATTTTATTTTTCATTTTATATATTTGATCATATACATCCAGAAATCAATATTTCTCATTCATGAACAATCAAATCTGATATTTTAAATTTCATGAAATAAATAACTAAAAAAAAAGAAAAACTATTCCGAAAATAATTTAGAATTGTAGATTTATGGCAAAAACTTGGCTCTGATACCATGTTGGAAATTAATCGGTTACATACATCATATGTATAAGCAGAATTTAAAATTTTTAACCAATATATCTGATCTTGCCATGAATTCACAATATAAATATTAATGAGAATAAGAAAAATCACCTTTGATTTTTGTTGAATAATTGTTTTTCCTTCTCACCTGGTTGTCGCAAACTGCAGTGTCCAAAATAGAACACCTCCAATTGTAATCCATAGTAGAGAAGGATCAAATAAACCATAAAATGATGGAATCACAAGGATATCCAAATTTTCCTTGATGCTAGTAAGGGAGTGGCGGCTAGGGTTTTGGAAGAAAGAGAATTTCTTTTCTCTTGAAATTTCACTTAACCCTAAAATCCCCTTAACTTGGATTTTTATAGCTAGGTTAAAAATTCAACTTCCTAATGGGATTGGGCTCTTTAAAATTTTTAGAGTTATTAAAAATTTATTTGGGCTCAATTAAATTCAATTGAAGTCCTTTCATAAATGTCCCTACACATAACCCACAAACTAGGCCCTTTATGCATACACTTGGATTTAATCACCCAAATTAATTTCAAATCCATTTAAATTAAATATGTAGGCTCATAATACTTATGAAATCTATTTAATTTATTTTAGTCCAATAATTAGGCCTTTAGGGCCTTCTATTTGGATTTGGCTTTGAACCCATCATCTAATGGGTTTCTGCACCAAAACCAATTCTTTTGGGCCTTTTATATTTCTCCAATAGATATATTAATTATTGTATCAGCCCTATAGCATTTATAGTCCAATAATAATTAATTCTAAAATACAATATTTCAATTAGGTCCATTTTGTAGAATATTTCTAAAAAGTTATGCAAACATCTCTACTTGATTATAATTATTTAAACTTTTTAATTAATTATTCTCTTATTCATTTCTCTTTTCCCATAATAATATCAAATATTATTATTCTTGTCATTTTATCATTTTATCATTTACTCTATATGTGTGTGATCTATTGGGTTTCTGTCCATATTGGTAGTATAATATGTAATTATGAGTTCTATTCAAAACTCACATGATTTAAACTTCTTTAAATCATTTTATCAATCCCTTTTCAATATTTATGATACACTATTATACAAATCATGAGCTGCCTCTAGCTAGGAATCATGACTATCCAAATGTCAGGAAAGTCAAGTGGTTTGATTATACCCTTCCTTAGAAATAGTTACCGTGCAATTACTCATTTCACCACTCTTTTCTCAATTAGATTCTGAGTATGGATTTCTATCAACTCATATAAATCTAATTATATTTGTTCTATTAATTTAACCATCATTTCCAAAATGCCCTTTATGGATTCTTATCCATCTTGGCATATTACTATGGCCAGAGATTCTCTAAATAAGGCAATTGTAGAATCATGCGAGATAACTTCACTTAATAAATCTAGGATGGTGAATTCTTTATTGATTACTCAACTATCTTCAAGTAGGTCATGATATACCCAACCTCCTAACTATGTTCACCCCTAATTGGAAGTAATCAGTTATGGAGTCAAAGTACATCACTTGTTACCTAAGACAACTTTGGTGATCTCAAGTCTAAGGATACTTGTGCAACCGCTATTAAGAGATTCCTCATTGACATAGATTTAATCTCCATGTGAGGATTCTCTTTGCATGTCTCCAATGAACTTGTTCTTCTAACAAGCATCCACATGTTAGCTTTGATGATCTTCCATAATCACAATTATGAGAACCATTGCTTGAACTATTCAAGAAGCATAACATGTGCTAGTCTGTCGGAATTAACAATGTCCTATATCGTTAATTCTATGACTAGGGATATTTTGATATTAACGCATTTGCATGCAATAGATATTTCATATCATGAAGACTTTCATGATTGCCTTTGTATTGTGTTTATAGTATCTAGGACTTCATTTATTAATTTAAGATATACAAACTCATGTATTTAAACATAGCATTAATAAATGAATGATGCCTTTTATTAAGAATATGAATTCATACATATGAAATACATCCCTTTTACATGGGCTCTCGGGCATACTCTCTAACAAATTAAGCTACCTTTTTTGTAAGTTTGATGTGATATTAGGTATGGACTTGTTAACTAAATATCAAGCAAAAGTGAATTTTGGGGAAAAATAGTAGTATTTTAAGGTTATAAGGGTATAGAAATAGAGGTACAAGGTATTAAATCTAAACCCCTAACAAATGTTATTTTAGTTATGCAAGATAGATGTTTTCTTAGTAAAGGGTTGAAACATTCTTAGCTCTAGTGCTTGATTCAAAGAGAAAAAAACTTAAGCCTCGTGATATACTGATGGTTAGTGAAATTCCTATTATATTTCCAAAGGAGTTACTCGATCTTCTACCCAAAATAGAGATAGAGTTATCGATAGAAATTTTACTTGGAATAGCTCCCATTTCTAAAGCACCATATAGAAAGGCACCATCAAAATTGAAGGAATTAAAAGTTTAATTATAAGAGCTACTAGATAAAGGCTTTATTGAGCCTAGTGTATCACCATAAGGTGCACTGATTTTATTTGTCAAAAAAAAGGAATGTGTAGACTATAGACAACTTAATAAAGTAACAGTGAAGAACAAATATCCATTATCACAAATAAAAGATTTTTTGATCAATTGAAAGGTATCAGCATGTTTTCAAAATTTAATTTGCGATTAGGATATTATCAACTCCAAGTAAAGGATATGGATATTCCAAAAATTGCTTTTAGAACTCAATATAGCCTTTACAAATTCTTATTCATGTCTTTTGAATTGACTAATTCACTGATAACTTTTATTTATCTGATGAATAAAATGTTTAGACCTTATTTAGACCAGTTTGTTGTTGTATTTATTGATGATATACTAGTCTATTCTAGAAATGGATTTTGACCATACGAAATAAGTGAGAATTGTACTACAAACATTGCAAAAGTAGCAATTATATGAAAAATTAAGTAAATGTGATTTTTGGCTTAAAAAAGTTTCTTCTTTTCTTAGGCATTTTATGTCATTATAAGCTATTAGAGTTGTTTCTAGTAAGATTGAAGCCATTGTTAATTAGAAGCTGCCTAGAACTGTAATATAAGTAAGGAATTTTCTAGGCATTTTCAGTCATTGCTTATCCACTCACTAGCCTTCTTTAAAAGTGTGTCAAGTTTAAATGGACTGATAAATGTCAAACAAGCTTTGAAAAAGTGAAAAAGATGTTAATAGAAGCTCCAATCTTAACACAACAAGCTCCAGACAAAGAATTTTCCATGTATAGTGATGCTTTCAGAAATGGTTTGGGATGTGTACTGATGCAAGATGGCAGCATATGCATCAAGTTGATAGAAGCCTCATGAATATAATTACCCTACACATGACTTAAAATTAGCAAGAATACTTATATGGGGAAAGATCTAGGGTTTATACAAATCACTAAAGTCTCAAGTATCTACTTACACAAAAATAACTTAACCTGAGGTAGTGTAGATGGTAAGAATTATATCATGATTATGACTACATAGTTGATTACCACCTATGGAAAGTTAACATAGTAGCTGATACCCTAAGTCAAATGATGATGATAGCCTTAATGTTGCAACAATACAGATGGAAAATTAATGCTTAAAACAACATTGATAGCTCAATTAAAAGCACAACCCAATATTAGACAAGAAATAATTAATGCTCAAAATAGCAATGAAAAATTAAAACAAATATGCTAATCCATATGTGAGGGAAGCCAATTAGAGTATTTAATAAAAGAGGATGGATGTGTGTATTACCAAAATAGGCTTTGTGTATAAAATGATAAAGAATTGAAGAGAAACTTGTTGTATGAAGCACATAATACTATCTTTACTATGCATCTTATAGTTGACACCATGACTTGAGGCAGCCTAGATCAAGGTTACTCGATAATAAGTAAATAGTATATTTCTAATAGAGGATATTGATCTCGAAGATCTAACTTTGATCTTTCGCATTTTCATATAACCTTTCTTATTTTCTAAGTTTTTCTAGAGGGTTTTAACAAAAGAGCATTTAAAACCTGGAATTTATCCTTTGGCCATGACAGCTGCTCCTCTTTCATGTGAGCAACAGTCATCTATGGCCCCTTCCCTCCTATCTAGGTCAAATTTAAGGTATTTTTGTAATTTTTGGTGTATCATATGAAGGACAGCCATTTATCCTTGATAGAAACCTATCGATGGTTATATTTCCAAATTTCCCACATTTTCCAATTTTAAAATTAAAGATAATGATGATTTGAAGATTTTTTTTCTAAAAAATAAAGGAATAGAGTTCTTAAGAGATAAAAAATTAATTTTTTGCTCTCAAGAACAAGAGTTCAATTCTCTTTTAACCAAAAAAAAAACATAAAAACTCTTTTTTTTCTTAAACACAAAACAATAAGGATAAAAGCGGAGATAAATATTACTATTGTTACTAAATCATAATATCTCTTAAGGGTAATATTTTAAGTTTCCTCCCTCTTTCCTTAGTTCATTCTCATTATTACACATTCTATTTAATATTGTGTGCATACATGCTTTTTCATTATTTATCTAAATCTACATATTATTGAAGAAGCTATGATGATTTGAATCTATTAATATACTAGTATAATATATTAGAGTTTGATTCCCTCTATGGATGTATGTATTATTTCTCATAATAAAGTCTATTTAGAATGTTTTGTATTGTTATATTTAAGGTTTGTTCGAGACCTTCATGCATTTTATATAGAAACTTGCTTCCAGCATCTGTCTTTCGAGTGGTAGATGGGAAGAATGCATCATAGATGTTTATTTATCAATGTGATAGATGGGACATCATGGTGCATTCTTCTTGTATTGTCCCTTTGCTAGCCAGGGGTATCTATTAGTTCCCAAAGGCATTTGTGGCTGGATTTTATAATATCTTAATGTCTTTTTAATCCCTATTTATCTTTATTCATATCCTTTTTTCAATATTTATTTTTTTAATTTGTGTTTGTGTTTTTTATGCAAGTGCTTTCATTTATGCATGAATGTTTATATTTTTGTACAATCATTTTATGTGTTATTTTAATTCTTTTTTATATTTATCTTCTATTTAATGCTAATTAATTAATTTCTTGTGTTTTTGTGTGATCAATTAATTTAATGTATATTTGGAGTTTCTCGAGGGATGATTATGCTTTGGGAGTTATGCCCTCAATTATTTCACACTCTTTTTTTATCTATTTTATTTGATTGTCTATTTAGATTTGTTTTATTTAAGGTTTTTGCTTTATTTATTTTAATTTTTATATTTTGTTAATTTATATTGTATTATTATTTTTGGGGATGTCATAGCTAGTAATAAAATGATTTTCCTTCACACGTCAAATGGAAATTTATTTAAAGTCATTTTTATTAATTAATTGAATTTTTTAATGAAATGCACTAATGTTCGATTTTAGCCCAAAACTATGCCATAAAAAGGGAGACTCATTTTTTTAAAATTTGATCACTCATCAATGAGATTCACAAACTTTCAACCCCTCATGTGATCTTAGCATGGTAATATGATTCTCTTACAATCATCATTCTATGTCATGCATTGCACTTGGTTAAATGAATGTCATCATTTTCTTTACATGTGTGTAAACATTTATACATAATAAATAGACTGATAGGGTGGCAGGTGATCATAAAGAACAAGCATTACATATCAAGATTATAAGACAAAGTCTCAATGTCACATGTATGCATTTTATAAACAGGGTACATGAAACTTAATGCACATGCTATAGTTCATATAACTTCTATGGAATCCCATTGGGGAACCATCTCATACCGATACTCATACAAGAATCTTCTTTAATTACAGTGTGACATTTCAATCATGTATCATAAAGTACAACATTTCATTTTTATAAAAAAGTTTATAGTCAAAAGAATTTAAGACAATCAAATAATAGGTCATTCCTCATGCCTACATCACATAACTAGAGCAATTGATGCATGTTTTACTTTATATTGTGTATATTTTATCATCTTTAATAGCCAGGCTAAGTACTAGTTCAAAAGGTGGATAACGGGAGTAATGGATATCCAAATGCATCAAACTATGGATATCCGAAGATATCAAACAATGGACCCAAACGGGGTCAAGCAATGGTTCTAATAAGGAACAAACTATGGACCCAAACGGGGTCAAACAATGGTTCCATTAAGGAACAAGACCCAAACGGGGTCAACTATGGCAGCTGGGACTGTATTCCTTAAGGCATGCCTATCCAATCCACAACTGAACTAAGACCCGCAAGCTTAACTTTTTAAGACATCTCTTAATTTAACATATTCTTCTTTTTCTTAACACATCATTTGGCTTAAAGCCACTTTTCATAAAAGAATGCATATCATTCTTTTCATCAAAGAATACATCAATTTTGGTTCAACTTACTTTTCTTTACTTAATACAACATATTTACTTAATGCCATCATTCATATAAGAGTGCACGTTATTCTCATTCTGCTTCAAAACATTGAGATCTAGGCTTTCATACACAGGGAGGCTATCATATGATCACATAGTGCATCACTTTCTTTCATTCATATCGTGATGGTTTCAGGTTTAGATAAATAATAATATGTAATCTTTCATAACTAGCATTGCGCATGCCCACATGTACATATACATATATGTGCAGCTTAAATAGTGAAAATACATGCTTTCATTACTTATATCAACTATACAACATATAATACTTACATACCTCATGAATAGTTTTATACGACGTACGTTATTACTGCTTGCCATGAATAATTCCCTATTCTCATAATTATTCACATTGTCACATACATATATACAACAACACTAAAACATTTATGGTCCATATGCTAAAATAAATGAGTTCTCTTACAGCTTAAGGTTAATACATGTTCATATTCAATCACTTGATTCCCTTTTAGGGTCTGTCAGATTGTAGACAATAAGTTATACATCTTAACATTTTAAGATATATATATACTTCAATCATCTTACTTGTACTTTTCATCCGGTAGCATTTTATACTTAGGTAAGTTATGTGTGAGTATATCATCTTAGTCGTTAGCATCCTACTAACAGGAATGAGTTAAACATAATACAGTATAGGCATGAGCAAGCAGACGAGTAGGTTCTTATACATCAATGTTAATCATTAATTCTTCTTATGACCTTAAGGGCATTCTAGCTTCTTTGATTTCATGATTAAATATACATTATGATGTCTCATTTCTTTTAACTTGAGCATGCAACCTTGCGACTATACTCTTATTATCACTAGGTTATATCATAGTATTTTAATGTTATTGTAGAGGAATATCAATATGCAATAATTTTGGGCAAAGTCAATTCACAGGTGTATCATCATTACCATACCATAAAATTCAACTAAACATTTTCATGTATTTTAATGTTGGTGTTCATTTACTAACTATATTCTTATATGTCATTTCATTTAATCATATTTAGTTTCACAACAAATCTTTATTTTATGCTTAAATTGCTTTAAAATTTCTTAAAAGGGTTTATACCAACTTTAGTGACACTAAAGGGCTTAAAAATCATGTTTGGGTGAAGTAGGGAAGTGCCACAAGTCGTGAGTAGTCATAGGCAGTTTTCTGAGTTCTACTTGTGAGCGGTTTTTGACATACCAAAGGCATTTTCAGCAAAAATGGTCTTCTAAAAACTTGTTCCATTATGTTTCTAGTTTCTAAAACATTAAAAACTATCTTGATATCATTCCTAAATTTCTAGATATTTATAAAATACTGAGCTCTGCTCCTAGTGACTGGACAGCAAACTATTCATGAATTCATGCTGAAATATGGCCTATTTAGAGATAGATTTAGAATTGGTTTTCTTCATATGAAATGTAGGTATGGAAGTATATTTTTAGACGCAAAAAGAATCACTCAATTTGGAGTTCTCTAGCTCAACTTATAAGAAAATAGTACAGATAGGTCTGTTAGTTGTGTCACACATGTGGCCATGTGTTTCCAAAAGGAAACACATAGGTGGCCATGTGTTTCCAAAAGAAAACACACATGTGGCCACATGTTTTATAAACAAAGAATGCATGGCCATGGGTGGGAACAAGGAAAACTTCACGTGGCCATGGGTGGGAAGAAGGAAAGCTTTATGTCACCACGCATGGGGAAGAACGAAAGCTTCACGTGGCCATGCATGAGGAAGAAGGAAACCATACGTGGTCACCCATAAGGAAGAAGTAAAACATGCATGGCTGTGTACAGGGAAAGGAGAAACCTCATGTGGTCATGTAAAAGAGAAACAGGTGAGTGGCCGTGTGTTTCCAAAGAGAACCACATGCGCGGCCGTGTGTTTCCAAAGAGAAACACACACGTGGCCACGTGCTTGAGAAGATAAAAGGAAACCTAGAAACCTGATTTGCAAAACATGAGTTTAAATCCTGGATCTCACTTTCCCACTTACATAATTGATCATTTAAGTCTCAAATCATCTTATACTTATCAAAACTTACTAGATTGAGTTATTAATCTTACTAGCACTACACAAACACAAAGAGGGAAAAATATATATACAGTAATAGATGAAAAACAATTCTCATACCTTTTATCCAAGCTTCAACTCCTTCAACATCCTTTGACCCACTCTTGATATCATTCTTCCCTCTTACATCTGAAGTTAACAATCATAAACCCTTTAACCCTAAATCCATAAGTGAAATACAAACCAAAAAGAAAGCAAGAGGAAGACATCACCTTAAGAATGCTAGTTCTCAAAACCCTAAGTTTCATCTTCTTTAAATAGTAACCATAGAGAGAGAGAGAGAGAGAGAGAGAGCTCTCCCTCAAATGCTGATCCATAACTCAAAATCCCCCCAAGAATTCCTTCTCCAAGAAGCTAATAAAAGTTAGTGGGGTAAATATCTCCTTGGATGAATTCCCAAAATTACCCTTGTTCAATTTAACCCCAACAACTTATATTTCTTAACATATAACCTTAAACTTCTAATTTAATTCAATTGCATCCTTGCTTACTATTTTAGCTACACTCCCATACACATGTGTATAATTACCATTATACCCTTGATATGACTTAACTTCTATAATACCAAATAATCAAATGTTGCCTCATTAAACCTTAATCCTGATTAATTAACTATAATCCTGTTAGGGCTATGATTGGGTCCTTACAATTCTCTCCCCCTTAAAAGAATTTTGTCCTCAAAATTCAAAACTGGTAATCTTTATCTTTATTGCTAGAAATTCTTAACTGTGCTTTAGCTATAAACAACTATAACCATAAGCATTCTCTATATGCATAGTAAACTCATCATCTATAATCATAACAACTTATCCACTAGTACCTTAGTACCTGTTATTAAACTCCAGACACTCTTACGCTTGTTATATTTTTTATCCTGAGTATCTTAATAATCTTGACATTTTACATCATCTTTTATGCCAAAGATCAAGTTCTCTTCTAGTCATAGGAACTTTTTCCTCAAACGTCTTAATAAATAATCTAGACATACTTATAATCAATCTTATGCTATACCTCAATCATAAAATATTAAGGAATTTAAGCACTCTAATACCAGGAGGTGAGAGATATTGATAATTTCGCAGATATCATCTCACAATCTCTGCCAAAATCTTGCTAATGGTCTAATATGTATTAATCATAGGTCAGGCACTTGACATAATCATCAAAATGTATATCAATAACAATAACACCATGGTCTAGACCAATGTCATCTTAATCTTTCAGAACAATTCCTTAATTTCTTATTGCCCAGAAAAGACTTAACCTAGGCTCTGATACCACTAACTATAACACCTTAATTCCTTAACCATGGGTAATCATCAATCATTATCATGCCTAATAGAGATCAGTCATAAATAATAATAATTATAGAAAATGCCATAATTACATGCCACAAATAAATACATCAACTTATCGATAAATAATAATAATATAAATTGCCTTAAAGTATCTTGAAATCCTTTAAGGCAACTGAATCTTGCTTGATCCTCTGGAACTTATCTTGGAAACCTGCACGGATAACAAACCCGTGCTAAGCTATAAAGCTTAGTGGGGAACAAAACTCTATACATCTAAATATAACCTCTTTCCTCAATTCATCACATTCATGTATAAAACTTTCACAATCACATAGGATAACATATGAGTCTGTTATATTTTTCATTTAATAGATAACATTCTTAGGAGAGTTTTCGACCTTACTAATGGGTATCATGCTTAGAATAATTTATCACGTTATGAAACTCGTCACCCTTCCTAAATTGCTTAGCCATTCATCATATATATATCACCATCATCTTACCCTTTTTTCCCTCACTACCTTAGTATAAATCATGCATTTTATAATCCTTTTAATTAATAGGTTAGACATCATAGTTTTTAATGATATAAGATTTCCACTTATTACATTAAATCACATTTTTCACCTAAGATAGGCATTCGACATTACTTCTGTTAGAGAGTATGCCCTAGAGCCCATGTATTAGGGATGTTTTTCATATGTATGAAATTTATATTCTTAATAAAAGGCATCATTCATTTATTAATGCTATGTTTGAATACATGAGTTTGTAAATCTTAAATTAATAATTGAAGTCCTAGATATTATAAACACAGTGCAAAGGCAATTATGAAGGTGTTCATGATGTGAGATGTCTATTGCATGCAAATGTCTTAATATCTAAATATCCCTAGTCATAGAATTAACAAGATAGGACATTGTTAATTCGGACAGACTAGCACATGTTATGCTTCTTGAATGGTTCAAGCAGTGGTTCTCATAACTGTGATTATGAAAGATAATCAAAGCTAACATGTGGATGCTTGTTAGAAGAACAAGTTCATTGGAGACCTGCATAGAGAATCCTCACATGGATATTAAATCTATGTCAGTAAGGAATCTCTTCATAGCGGTTGTGCAAGTATCCTTAGACTTGAGATCACCAAAGTTGTCTTAAGTAGCAAGTGGTATACTTTGACTCCATAACTGATTACTTCCAACTGGGAGTGAACATAGTTAGGAGATTGGGTATATCATGACCTACTTGAAGATAGTTGAGTGATTGACAAAAGGATTCACCGTCCCAGATTTAACAAGGAAAGTTATCTCACATGATTCTATAATTGCCTTGTTCAATGAATCTCTGGCCAGAGTAATATGCCGAGATGGATAGAGATCCATGAAGGGCATTTTAGGAACAATGGTTAAATTAATAGAACATACATAATTATATTTATATGAGTTGACAGAAATCCATACTCAGAATCTAATTGAGATAAGAGTGGTGAAAGGAGTAATTGCACGGTAACTGTTTTTATGGAAGGGTACAGTCAAACCACATGACTTTCCTAACATTTGGATAGTCATGATGCCTAGCTAGAGGCCAATCATGACTTGTATAATGATGTATCAAAAGTATCAATAGGGATTGATAAGATGATTTAAAGGAGTTTAAATCATGTGAGTTTTGAATAGAACTCACAATTACATATTATACTGCCAACATGGACAGGAACCCAATAGGTCACACACATATAGAAAAAAGGGTAAAATGGTAAAATAACAAGGATAATAATATTTGATATTAATATGAAGGTAGAGAAGTGAATAAGATAATAATTAATTAAAGAGTTTAATTAATTATGATCAAATAAAATTGTCCGCGGAACTTTTGAGAAATGTTCTGCAAAATTGGACCTAATTGAAATAATGTATTTTATAATTAATTATTATTATCTTATAAGTGTTATAAGACTACTATATGTGTTATAGGACTGATATAATAATTAATAGGTCCATTGGAGAAATTATAAAGGGCCAAAGGAATGAAGAAGTTGGAGGAAGCCTTCCAAAAGAGGGCCACACGCCAACTCCATACAGAAGGGCTTAGAGGGCTTTTTCTTGTACCAAATTAATTTATATATATTACATAAGTGTTATGGAACTTACATATTTAATTTGGTTGGATTTGGAATCTATTTGGGTATTTAAATTCAATTAGATGCACAAAGGGCCTAGTTTGTGGATTTTGTGCATAGACTTTTATGAAAAGGTTTAAATTGGATTTAATTAAGCCGAAATGATTATAATTAATTCCAGAGGCCCAATTAATAATTCTCCAGCAATTTTAAAGAGCCCAATCTCATTAAGGAGTTGGAATTTTAACCTAACTATAAAAGGCCAACTAATGAGAATTAGGGTTAAGTGATTAAAACAAAAGGAAAGTCTTTTTCTTTATTCTCTCTCCCTTTTTACGCCAACTCCAAGCTAGCTTCTTGGAATTTCGGCCAGCCCTAGTTGAACACCAATTTGTTGGTTCAATTTACCCCTCTCTAGTGTGGATTACTCATTGGAGGTGTTCGATTTTGGACACTGTGGTTTGCGACAACCCAGTGCGAAGTAAGATCAACTGTTCAACAAAAATCAAAGGTGATTTTTCTTATTCTCATATAGTTATATTGTGTATTCATGGCAAGATCAGATCTAATGGTTAAAAAATTTTAAAATTTCGCTCATGTATGTGATGCATGTAACCATTAAAGTCCATCAACTTCATAAGATAAGAATGTACTTAAGTCATATAGCATCTACAAGTAGTCCTGGTAGGCATAACTACTTCATATTATATCATACAATTCTCATATGAGATTCACAAACTTTACACCCCTCATGTGATCTTAGCATGGTAATATGATTCTCTTAAAATCATCATTCTATGTCATGCATTACACTTGGTTAAATGAATGTCATCATTTTGTCTACATGTGTGTAAACATTTATATATAATAAATAGACTGACAGGGTGGCAGGTGATCATATAACTTCTATGGAATCCCATCGGGGAACCATCTCATACCGATACTCATACAAGAATCTTCTTTAATTGAAGTGTGATATTTCAATCATGTATCATAAAGCATAACATTTTATTTTTATAAAATAGTTTATAGTCAAAAGAATTATGACAATCAAATAATAGGTCATTGCTCATGCCTACATCACATGACTAGAGCAATCGATGCATGTTTTACTTTATCTTGTGTATATTTTATCATCTTTAATAGCCTACCTAAGTACTAGTTCAAAAGGTGGATAACAGGAGCAATGGATACCCGAAGGTATTAAACTATGGATATCTAGAGATATCAAACAATGGACCCAAAGGGGTCAAGCAATGGTTCAAATAAGGAACAAATTATGGACCCAAACGAGGTCAAACGATGGTTCCGCTAAGGAACAAGACCCAAATGGGGTCAACTATGGTAGCTGCGATTGTATCCCTCTATGCATGCGTATCTAATCCACAACTGAACTAAAACCCACTGGCTTAAATTTTTAAGACATCTCTTAATTTAACATATTCTTCTTTTCTTAACACATCATTTGGCTTAAAGCCACTTTTCATAAAAGAATGCATATCATTCTTTTCATCAAAGAATACATCAATTTTGGTTCAACTTACTTTTCTTTACTTAATACAACATATTTACTTAATGCCATCATTCATATAAGAGTGCAAGTTATTCTCATTCTGCTTCAAAACATTGGCTATAAGCTTCCATACATAGGGAGGCTATCATATGATCACATAATGCATCACTTTCTTTCATTCATATCGTGATGGTTTCAGGTTTAGATAAATAATAATATTTAATCTTTCATAACTAGTATTGTGCATGCCCATATGTACATATACATATATGTACAGCCTAAATCATAAAAATACATGCTTTCAATACTTATATCAACTATACAACATATAGTACTTACATACCTCATGGATAGTTTTCAACGACGTACCTTGTTACTGCTTGCCATGAATAATTCCCTATTCCCATAATTATTCACATTGGGACATACATATATATAACTACACTAAAACATTTATGGTTTATATACTAAAATAAATGAGTTCTCTTACAGCTTAAGGTCAATACATGTTCATATTCAATCACTTGATTCTCTTTTAGGGTCTGTCAGATTGTAGACAATAAGTTATACATCTTAACATTTTAAGATATATATATATATATACTTCAGTCATCTTACTTGTACTTTCATCTAGTAGCATTTTATACTTAGGTAAGTTATGTGTAAGTATATCATCTTAGTTGTTAGCACCCTACTGACAGGAATGAGTTAAACATAATATAGTATAGGCATGAGCAAACAAGCGAGTAGGTTCTTATACATCAACGCTAATCATTAATTCTTCTTATGACCTTGAGGGCATTCTAGCTTCTTCGATTTCATGATTAAACATACATTATGATGTCCCATTTCTTTTAACTTGAGCATGCAACCTTGCGACTATACTCTTATTATCACTAGGTTATATCATAGTATTCTTATGTTATTGTAGAGGAATATCAATATGCAGTAATTTTGGGCAAAGTCAATTCACAAGTGTATCATCATTACCATACCATAAAATACAAGTACACATTTGTATGTATTCTAATGTTGGTGTTCATTTACTAGCTGTATTCTCATATGTCATTTCATTTAATCGTATTTAGTGTCACAAGAAATCTTTATTTTATGCTTAAATTGCTTTAAAATTTCTTAAAAGGGTTTATACCAACTTTAATGACACTAAAGAGCTTAAAAATCAAGTTTGGGTGAAGTAGGGAAGTGCCACAAGTCATAAGTAGTCATAGGCAGTTTTCTAAGTTCTACTTGTGAGCGGTTTTTGACATGCCAAAGGCATTTTTAGGAAAAATGGTCTTCTACAAACTTGTTCCATTATGTTTCTAGTTTCTAAAATATCAAAAATAATCTTGATATCATTCCTATATTTCCAGATATTTAGAAAATACTGTGGTCTGCTCCTAGTGATTGGGCAGCAAATTATTCATGAATTTATGCTGAAATATGCCATATTTAGAGATAGATTTAGAATTGGTTTTCTTCATATGAAATGTACGTATGGAAGTCTATTTTCAGATACGAAAGGAATCACTCAATTTGGAGTTTACTAGCTCAACTTATAAGCGAAATAGTACAGATAGGTCTGTTAGTTATGTCACACATGTGGCCATGTGTTTCCAAGAGGAAACACACACGTGGCTATGTGTTTCCAAGAGGAAACACACACGTGGCCATGAGTTTTATGAACAAAGAATGTCTGACCATGGGTGGGAACAAGGAGAACTTCACGTGGCCATGGATGGGAAGAAGGAAAGCTTCACGTGGCCACGCATGGGGAAGAAAGAATGCTTCACTTGGCTACGCATGGGGAAGAAGGAAGCCATACGTGGTCACGTATAGGGAAGAAGTAAAACATGCGTGGCTGTGTGCAGGGAAACAAGAAACCTCACATGGCTGCATACAAGAGAAACAGGTGAGTGGCCGTGTGTTTCCAAAGAGAAACACACACGTGGCCACGTGCATGAGAAGATAACAGGAAACCTAGAAACCTAATTTGCAGAACATGAGTTTAAATCCTGGATCTTACTTCCACACTTACATAATTGATCATTTAAGTCTCAAATCATCTTATACTTATCAAAACTTACTAGATTGAGTTCTTAATCTTACTAGCACTACACAAACACAAAAGAGGGAAAAATATATATACATTAATAGATGAAAAACAATTCCCATACCTTTTATCCAAGCTTCAACATCCTTTAACCCATTCTTGATTTCATTCTTCCCTTTTACACAAGAATATAACAATCATAAACCCTTTAACCCTAAATCCATAAGTGAAATACAAACCAAAAAGAAAGCAAGAGGAAGACATCACCTTAAGAATGCCAGCTCTCAAAACCCTAGGTTTCATCTTCTTCAAACCGTAACCATAGAGAGAGAGAGAGAGCTCTCCCTCAAATGTCGATCCATAACTCAAAATCCCCCCAAGAGTTCCTTCTTCAAGAAGCTAATAAAAGTTAGTGGGGTAAATATCTCCTTGGATGAATTCCCAAAATTATCCTTATTCAATTTAACCCCAACAACTTATATTTCTTAACATATAACCTTAAAATTCTAATTTAATTCAATTGCATCCTTGTTTACTATTTTAGCTACACTCTCATACACATGTTCATAATTACCATTATACCATTGATATGACTTAACTTTTATAATACCAAATAATCAAATGTTGCCTCATTAAACCTTAATCCTGATTAATTAACTATAATCCTATTAGGGCCATGATTGGGTCCTTACAATAGGAATTTTTGAACAAAATTTGTATTGGAATGTTGAATTTAATGGATATTTGCATGTTTTCTTCTATTCTCTTTATGATTATTATGCACTTATGTTGATGTTTGGTTTTGATTTTTAATGTATCGAGATATGGTTAACTATTGAATTCAAATGTTAATTATATGTGTTTATGTCTTGTTTGTTTATTTTATGCATCTAGTTATCATTATGTTCTAATAGGAGGTTTTGATTCCTATGTGTGAATTATATTTAGTTCAAGTGTGTTAGGGAACAGATGGATTTTTAATTGAGTGGTTCGAAAGGAGATTCAATTAAGATTTAGGAATTTATAAAACTCGAGCTGATGCTTGTTGTTAAACTATTCATAAACAAAGAGTTTACTAATATAGAATTATGTTCTTAATAATTGAGTTAGTTTTCGAGATATTCATACTAATATTGTTTTACTTGTTTTCAATTACATTTATAAGGATAGAATTTCCTAAGCATTAATTTCCTTTTTGTTGATTTCCTTGATGAACTTCTTTTAACTTAGTTGTTATTTCCCATATTTATTTTCCTATCTAGATTAGAAGTCCTTTGAATTCAAATTTGGGAAACATCTCGGATTAATTCAACTCAATTATATACATTTTACTTGGCAATCTATGTTCCATTAGGTTTGATAATCTTGGGGTCTTAAATATATTTTTTTATATTACTAGCCAATCTAGTACACTTGCTAGAATCCAGTCACTACATTGTATATTGTGATTACTTAAGGATATTTGTATATGCATCAATATACACTATGATAAATTGAAAATGGTGAATGAAAAAATTGTTAGTGTAAGCCCTAACCCCAATACATTTTTATAAAGCATTTAATTTAATAAATGAGGCGTTTATTTTATCTATTGTATTCCTATGCATATCAATTGATAGAACTATCCAAGAATATTATTTCAATTTAAGTTATCATGTGTGAGGCACATGGTTGTGAGACCTTGAAACAATAGAGACTTCATTCTGAATATCCCTAGTCAGTTATTGTTACGGGAATAACAAATGAATTAAGGCTAGTATGCTCTTTCTGATAAGTTAAGTTCTGTCTTACGGATCATAAGGACAAGAGTGTCAATCAAAGATCATAGAGTGTCAATTAGAGATCATAGATACATGTTTAGAACATGGTATCTGGACTTGATCCATTCATGAAAACACTTCATGGTACAAGTCATAAGTGTTTCTTATGTGAAAGTTTTGCATTGGAGTTCTTAGACCTAAAATCTCTATGAAACTCTTTATGAATTACTGTGTACTTTGACATACACCTAACGTGCTCATAATAGGGTGACAAGTATGGGTATGCACTGATCCATGTTAGAGAGCATGAAAGAAGTGAAGGGATTACCCCTCTCGATATGAGAGAAAATATCACCGGCCACTTGATCAGTGAACTGAGAAGTGTATGGCCATATCGAGATGAAATAATGAGTAATCATTATTTATCTGAGAGTTCAGTGTCACTGAAATATCAAGAAAGGAATTAATATATATAAGGATGACTAATTCCATGCCTTATATTAATTCTGATATTTAAAGGTAAGGGACTGTAAAATTGCATTAGGTCACTAAATGCCATTTGCATTTTCATTTAATTTGGAATTCTATAATATCTTGCTAGAGAATATATATAGCCTTTGAATTAATTCATTAATTCATTGCCAATATTAAATTGACCTATAGGATCGCACACAAAGCATTGGGCTTAAAATATTTAAATAGAATATTGGGCATTAATTTGGGCTTTTATTTAAAGTTAAATTAATGTATGTAATGGGTATTAAAATTGCTAATTGGACCTTGGTATATGAGAGAGGGAAATTCGGCCTATGTAGATTTTATTTTAATTAATTAATTATCTTAGATTAATTAAGTTAATTGAGTATTAAATCCTAAATTTTATTTGAATCAAAATAAATTAATTAAATGGGAGATAATGTGACCGAAAATCCAAGGTAGAATCCTAAGGAATTTCGGCAACAATAAATCCCTAATAAAGTGATTTGTTTTGATTAAATGTCTTATATTTATTTTAAATTAATTTGAATTTAAAATTTAAAGGAATTTGATTTAATATATGTTACTTAATTAGGAAGTGATGGAGGCTGAATTTACTACCTAAAGATAGTAAATTTCGGCATTCACTCTTGACCTAAACAAGAGATATATATTTATGAACCAAAAAGAAATAAAACCCTAGGCGCTTTTTGATCTCTCTCACTCTTGGCCGAAATACACAAGGGGAAAGAATTCTTTCTTATTCTCTTATGTTCTTGGTTAGAAATAGCAACCTTAGGAAGAACAAGATCAAGTCTTGTGTCTTTAGTTTAATACCCATTGCCATATACACAAAGATTAGAGCTAGCACTTTAAGTTTTAAGCCTTCCTTGCAATTGTATGTGTGGACATAGAGAGGAGTGGTGTAAAGGCTATTTATTTGGCATTGGTGATCAAGATCTGAAGCATATAAGTTCATCCTATTTGCTAGTCATCATCAAAATAAATATTTAAAGTGCATATAAGATTGTAAGTTTTAAAACCCTAAAATTACATGTTTTCGATTATTGTTATGGATTGTCATGGTATGTATGATCAATTTTATTATTTTTCCACTGCATGATCATCATGTATATGCCATGTTATATTCCATCAATAATGTGGAAGGTGATTCAATGCCTGCACACAGAACATGATTGTTGATAGATAGGTATGCTTATAAGTTATAATTGCAGCTGCCAGAGTTTTGTCCTCATTTGGGTGTACAATTTATCCCCATTTAGGACCACAATCTTAGCCCCTTTATGGTTTTTCATATTTGATACCTTCGGGATATCCATAGGATTAAATACATATAGGTATTCATATTATTGATACCTTCAGGTATCAACAACACCCATTGTCCACACACACATAACTTAAGTATGCAATCACAAAAAAAATGATATAGAGACAAATCAAATACTAATAAATGATGCATCATATGATTGAACTTGTAATGCAATATTTTCATGGTATTGTTCTTTTCTTTAATTTATGAAATTTCCTTATAGTTAATTCAAATTTAATATTATTACTATTATATTTTATTCATGTTTGTATGCTTGGAAATGACCATTATGGGTGGTTGTTCAAAACTAGTTGTTCCCCATTAAGCTTTATAGCTTAGCATAGGTTTTTATCCATGTAGGTATTTAAGTTAAGACTATTCTATAGGGATATGATTTGTAATAGTAAGGCCAACACAAGACTTAGGAAGGGTTGAAAGTATGAATCTTATATTTTTGCTTTTGTCTTGTATTTTGCATTAGGAGATTATGATGTAATGTAATAAAATAAAATTTTGTAAAGTATTGTAGTACATATATTGAAATTGGTTGAATATATAAATATGCATATGAAATGTTTAATCTTGACCATGGAATGTATACATTAGTTTATATTGCGCAAATAGGGTATATTCCTCATTAATGGATACAAAGGATAGGTAACCAAGTTATGTGTATTATCAATATGGTATGCATGATAATAAAAGAAAGGCACTTAGAGTGAGCATTATAATTAAGTCTTTTTCCAAGGCATTTATAGTCTCTTAGCGAGCATTCACTCCTTTTTCAAGGCATTTCTAGTCTCCTAGTGAGCATTTAGTTCTTTTTCAAGGTGTTTCTAGTCTTTTGGTGAGCATTAAAGTCCTTTTTCGAGGTATTTAAAGTCTCATAGGAGTATTAAGGCATTTTAAAGTCTCTTCAAAGCATAAAAAATATAAAGTCATTCAAAGTCTCTTTGGAGCATAGAAAAATCAAAGTCCTATTAAAAGGTGCCAAATCTTTCTTATAGGTAACAGTCACCATAAGAGATTCACTACCACAAATGGTACATGTCTTTAATTATATCAAATCAACTATAGATTCATTGCCTAAAATGGTATACATCTATAATCATAATTGTACATACAGATAAGCTAGCACTAATGAAGCTTAAACAAAGAGTTAACAAGTCGATAAGCTGACAGTAACTATCCAACCAAAGATTTTCTACCTCAAAAGGTATGCATCATTAAGAGATTCACTACCTCAGATGGTGTGTCTTTAATTGCATCATTCGCTACCTTAGCTATACATCTTTTTTCCTTTAGTCTAAATATTTTTCTCACTCAAGCATTGGTGATCAAAGCTCACAAAAATTGGGCATAACTATAGACACTGGATCTTAAGGCAGCCCAGATTAGAGTTACCCAATGAGAAAGCATTGCTTGTATTACGAATGGAGAACAAAAACCATGAGTTTTATCCTTAATTTCCATAAAGTTCTTTCAAAGGTTTTTATCAAGCTTTGTCCTTTTTATTTTTCAGAGCTAAAATGAGATTTTAATGGAAAAAATCACCTTTTATCCTTGACAGATGCCCATCTATGATGACAGCGACCCTGCCCCATTGACAACTCCAATTTAGTGTTAGTTTTGTGTGTGTTTTCATCTATATTTTATTATATTTTAGTTGTATTTTTAGTGTTTAAGTGTTTAATGTGTCGAATTCTAAGATCTTTGCCAAAATTTGATATTTTTGAGCAATTTTAATTGGGAATATGCTTAAAGATGAAATTCCTTTCTATTTTGTAGGATTTTTGCATATTACACAACATGAATGATTTAGTTACAGCTATGACCCCTAAATAATATTAAAAACTAAATTTTTCATGAAGGTTATGGCTGGGAAGGATTTGTTTCCACCATGATCTCAATAATTTTTAAATGATTGGGTACAAAAGCATTTGTCACGGTGGAGAGGAAGTTGCTACAGCCATAACCTATTCAAAGTTCAATTTTTAACATCAAGGTCATTGTGGATATAATACTATTTCATTTGTGACCCAGTTAGCTTATAAATTTTCACATTTTGTTTGGCAAGAGAAAAAAGGCATATTTTAGTTTTCTTTCAAATTTCTAGTATATTTTTTAAGATTTTTAATATTTCTTCATTTGTAAACACTTTTTTTTACATTAATTCCAATTGAATTTTTTGATTGAACTTTAGTTTTTCATGAAGTTGATCAAATTTTTGTCTAGTTTAATCAAAGTTTTGCTGAGATTTGAAAAAAAAGGAGCTAGTTTTAGATTTCTTCATCAGTTTCTATAAATGGGTTTATCAGTTTATTTCTCACTTACGTCCTTAGTTTTGTGAATGTTTAGTGAGTAGTTACCATATTCCTAGGGGATCTATGAATCCCTATACCCATGTAATGACTTTAGCTATTTTTTATTTAATATATAATCTAATGGTTCATTTTTCTTTGTGTTTATCTGAATATCCATTTTATTCAAGTATTTTATCATTCTCTTGTATTGGATGAATGAGTTTTGTGCTTGTTTTGATTAGGTGTTTGCATGTTCTATTTTTACATATTTTTACTGTAAGTTTAGCAATTATTGCAAAATAAAGGCCATTAGATCTATGATTTAAGCATTGTAGAGTATAAAAATAATTAAAGAATGAATGGGTATTGGATTAATAAGCTCTAGAATATATTTAATCATTCTATTTTATTGGATTAATTTAGTTTGAATATATTTAGTAGTGGTCTATTATGTTAGTGAGTGGGTAAAAGCCATTGCCACTAGAATTTGTGATTCTAAAGCAACATTGGAATTTTTAAGAAAACATAGTTTCACCCGGTATGGAGCACCTAGAGCTACCATTAGCAATGGCGGCAAACACTTTGTCAACCATCAATTTAAAGCTTTATTGAGGAAGCTTGTTGTTAGATATAAATATAACTGCCCCGTATCATGCACAAGCCAATGGTCAAGTAGAGGTGTCAAACCGTGAACTTAAGGCCATATTAGAAAAAAATTTTCATACTTCTAGGAAAGATTGGTCTTCAAAGCTTGATGATGCACTATAGGTATACCATACTACATTAAAGACACCGATAGGAATGTCACCTTTTCGATTGATTTATGAAAAGTCATTTCATTTGCCATTAGAATAGGAATATTGGGCATATTGGTCTTTCAAGTTTTTAAATTTTAATCTTTATAGTGCAAGAAGTAAAAGGGTTTTATAGCTTAACTAACTTGTAGAGTTTCATTTTAGTCTTATGCTCAAGCTGAGATATATAAAGGACCAAATGATGGCAAGCCAATAGCCTACATCCCAAGGATTTTAGGCCTAGAATGAAAGTGTTATGATATGATAGTCGATTACAACTATTTTTGAAAAAGCTGAAAACGCATTGCAAAAGGCCATTTGAGGTAGTTGAAGTAACAAAGGATTGAGTTTTTATGATCAAGCATCCCAATGATACTAAGGAGTTCAAGGTGAATGGCCACCACCTTATATTGTACTTTAAATCAAGGTTTGTGGTAGCCTTGGTGGTAATTACTTTGATGTATGTAGAGTACGTGCTTAAAAGTCAAGCTGAGGACTTGTTAAACTCAGAACTTTATTTTCTTAACTCTTGCTTTTTAAGTTTGTTTTAAATTTTCTTTAATTATTTTTCATTTATCAGTGTTAATTTTTAGCTAATTTCTATGGTAAATCTTTACTTAATGTATTCTTACTTTGTTGGAGTTAAATTGGATGTTAAACAGTTGTTAGAATGTAAGACTTAACTTTATAATTTTGAATAATTTGAAAGGGTCATAGTGGTGAGGATTTCATTCCAACCATGACTATAACATCCATATATCATAAATATCACAATGTACTATAAAAACAATTTTAGAATAATACACATATAAAGTATGGTCCGTCTCATACATGTCACATACAAAGTACAAAAATATATCTCCATTGTTGTAAAATTTCATCCAAATCAAATACATGTCCCTTCGAATATTAGCCTATATCCTTCAAAACCTACATGTAAAAAAGATGGCTACACATTAAGCATATAATACTTAGTGGTGTATACCCAACTAACAAATTTCACATTCACACATATATATGCTTATTTTCATTTTTACCTAAATTTTATATGATGTCCTGTTTCTTTTGAATTGATTCTCTTTCTTTTTTAGTCTCATATTTTTTCCTCATATAAATATATATATATATATATAATTACAAAATTAAAATTATCCTGATAGAAATTCTTTTAATTAATTAAAAAAAAGATATGCAAAAGCAAATGTCAAGTAAAAGGACAAACTAGAAAAATACTTGAAGGCAACACTGATCACTGTAAGGTTTTCTATCATCTTCAAACTCAGAACAATATGACAGCTTTTCAATCTGTCAACCAATGCTGAAATAACATTGTAAGTTGAAAGATATATTTAATGTATTTACTTACAGGATTTATCAAATTTTGGTTTTCCCTGAGATTTTGGACATGTATTTACTGGCATATACTCTTGATCCATAACAACAAAGTGGCCTGTGCGTTGGACAGTATGAATCAAAAAGATATTAGATTTGAAATAGGTGAAATATTAATCTTAAATTTTAATTAGAAGTAAGAGAAAAATTTAACCTTTATAACAAACACTGTCAATGCAGTGTCGTGACGACCTTAACAAACACTGCTTAAATTACTACATGTATTCAATTTATATAATACTTGTTAAATTTGGTAATTTTAACTTAAACAAAGTTTTCGATCCTACCACTGCCATTAAAATATCACCAGCAAACCAACGTAATACATACTGAAAAAATATATATCAATAGCATCAATAAAAACATATTTAATCATCAATAGCATCAATAAAAACGTATTTATTCATCAAGTAGCTAGTAAAAACCAAAAATAGCTATAAGCAATTTAGTCAGAATTGATAACTTGTGGAAGCCTTTGGCTAATTAATAATCAAATTAAAGTTTTATATAAGAAAGTGCCACTAGTGCACTTAGTTAAAGAACAAAATCTTAACCCAAAAAATTGAGGTAAGGAGCCGCATGCCTCTTTCTAGAAAAATAAATAAATAAATATTCTTTTTGTTTGCTTCTATTTTAAATTTTTTCCTAATTCTTCTTACCTTTTATTTTAGAATTAATTATAAATTTGATTACTTATTATTATTAATTACATTTAAATTAGCTAATGATATTAATTATCGATTATGCAATGGCAACATTTTTATCATCAACACTCTCTTTGTGCTTAATGACTTTGAAAGAAACTGCTTAAATTGCATGATTGACTTGAGATTTTGGTTTACTTTGCAAAAAAAACAACTAAGATATATGTGTTATCAGCAAATTGAATAAATTACCAAACATTTCTAAACTGTCAGCCTGTGGAAAGAATGTAATAAATAATTACCTATCGATCCCCCTTTACTGAGCCTTTAGTGAAGTAACTTGGTTTTAGAGTGCTTAACAAACTACCTACAATTTTCTAGTAGCCAGATGAGTGTGTGAAAAAAAGGAAGCAATCTACACTAAATAAAAATTGAAAGGATAAAGAAATACAAACACCCGTAAACACATCACTTGAAATTTTAGAGTGCAGGCCAGGTCTTCAATAATTGGATTCACAAGCAAATCAATCAGAAAACACTGCAACAACTAAATGTAATTTCTAGTGTGAAGCTATTTTCCAAGAAATAAACCCAATCCAAATGGTGGTATATCTGGTGAAGAGTATTGATACTTAAAGATAAACACTTGTATCACCAGCCCACAACACAATAATGGAAACAAACATATATCCCAATTCCACGATTCTAGAGGATTATACTTGAAACATCGTGTGAAGGAGTCCTATTAAAAATCACTATAATAAATTAAATTTAACAACCAAAGAAATTTAAGGCTTGCTCGAGTCTGTGTAGTGTTTTGGATCAAGAAATATCAATTGTGCTCATCCAGCCAGCTGCTAATAAATATAAACTAACATTTTTCAAGAATCAATAATTAAATTTAGTTAAAATAAAATAAGAAACTCACATCAATGATGGCACCAGTAGCCTCTATCAAGGTTGGGGAAATATCAAGCAAATCATGCCTAAGAAAAATCAGAACCAAAAACCAAATAAGCATAATCGATAATACAAAAACAAAAAGTGTATGATTGATATGTAATTTTATATAAGGAAACAAATCCATAAAGACATTGTTTGTTTAATTCATTTTATAAGAGTAAAGAAAAGAATTCGTTACTACTGACTATAAATCCAATAGCATCATCCTAAAGTGATGCAGCAAAATATTTCAAGATACATATATATATTTAAAAAATAAAAAAGAAGAAAAAAAGAAAAAGAAAAAGAAAAAATCCAAAAAGGATGAATAGATAAATAGATGGTTTCATTTAACTCTACATAAATTATAAAGAAAATGAAATTACTAAGCAACATAAAGTCTGAAGAGAACTTCAAGCTGTTAAGTAGAAAATAACATACGCTACTTGCTAGGATAGGTTCAAAGTGAAATGCGTCAGATTTTGATCTCACTGTACTAGTTTCAGCTATAGCCATCTTCTCCCATAGTGGAAGCTTTTCCCGAAAAAGGTGCCTATTTCAAAAATCGAAACTTTCTCGGATCATCTTTAGTTCTTAAAGGAGCAGACGATTTTAAGATGCATTTGATGCATTACTTGCCGAGAATGAAGGAGAGTGAGAAGCAACCAATTCCTCCATCATCATATGCCTTGTTGTGGTATCCTGTATCGGCCATTACAAAAAGCTTCAAAGATCTGGCAAAAGGTTCAAAACTGAAATCAAAGAATATTCTCCTTGTCAACTGGATTATCTCCCAAATTCTCACTATTGTCAACTCAAACCGTGATCCAGTCCCCTTAATTTCGGCAGATTTCACTGAGTTAGTTACCGGGTTCTTCATGCCTCTCTTCTGCTTCTCCACCACCATCCAGGCTCTGAACTGCCCCGTATTATCAACTTGAGTGCCAGCTACCGTCTCCCTGCACTCATCTCCGGTGGAGTCCCCATTTTTTCTATGAGGACAAAAAGCTTCAAAATGACCAATTTCCCACAGTGAAAGCATATTTTCGACAAATTTTCATATTCCACTTTTTGGATTTCCCCATCAATGTTGATCATAAAGACCAGAGGTTTGTTCAAATCAACTGAAACCACAACCCGAGCAAAGCGACCACGATGTAATTCACTCGTGTTATAGTCCATTTTAATCACATGTCCAATTGCCTTGGCAATGGTTGTTAGAACATTACAGCAATAGTATTGAAGGGGTAAGTCCGAAAGTCTAATCCAGACTATGGTAGTTTCAACTGTTCCACTTAAAACACAAAATTGAGGATGCCATTTCTGAACCAGTAGGTATGCCCCATTAACCACCTAAGGCCCCTCATACAGAGCCCGTTTATATTCCATTTCATTGGAGAACTACACCAGAAAAAATCCTCTTCCTATATCTAGGATCTTTGCATTCGTAAGATTCCATAATGTTTGCAATCTCGAGCTTAGGGAATTATAGCCAATTGACCTTCCCAATAAACTCACCACTACTGCCTTGCCTAAAGACATCGTCAGTTTGCTTTTCAAACCATCTGAGAGATTGACCGCGGGTACCAAGCCAGATCTATCAATAAGGACATCCCCTGCATCGAGATTAATATCCATGGGGTCAAAAACCTCCACCATAGACGATTCCATAATTGCACCATTGATAAGGCAATCTTTATAGCTCGACTCGCCTGCAGACTCCGATTTCCTTTTGACTTTCTTCGTGGCCCTATCTACCTCAAAGAGAGAGGACAAGTTTGCAAAACTAGAGGGTTCCTCCATGAAGTTCTTGTCGACTAGTTATTGTTATTCCTTACAAGACAATTATTGTTACAGCACCCTAAATGTTTTGACTTTTTATTAGAAATTTAGAATCCAAATATTCATATTATGGAAAATTGGAAATAAAATAGCTCAAACAAATTCGACCCGACCCAAATTGATTGGACACATAATTAAGGCCCAAATCCACATAAAGAAACGAAAAGAACGCTTCTTTGTTTGAACAAAATCGGCCCGGTCTGGTCACGGAGGCCAAAAATAGATGGTGAAGGAGAAACTTTAAAAATCCATCGGCAAAGAGGAACTAAAGTTTGGATTGAAGTTTAATTTTAGGTTTAAGTATGTTTATGAGATTTTGGGTAAGTATGCGTAAGAAGGAATTTAGGAGTAGCAGAGATTGAGAAATAATGGGGTAAGAGATTTTAGGGATTTAGAAAAAAAAAATGAATCCCACCAACACTAATTTTTGTCTCATTTAAAAATTTGAGGGAATTAGTTAGAACATGCCTCTCGCAAAGTTGGCAACACCATTTTTTCATGCTAATTTTGTGAGAGCCATGTACTCACAATATAGTTATTTTATTATATAATTTATAATAATTAAATATAATTGATATTATTAGTTGTAAAAATAACAATTTAGTTTAATTTACTTAATTTAAGTAACAACAATTTAATTAATTTTTACCAATAAAAATGTACTAATTAAATTCTTAAACTAAATGGTCTATCTAAATATAAATAAAATTTAAATATTTAAAATAATAGCAAACTGAAGTGAGTT
This sequence comes from Excoecaria agallocha, assembly GCA_037975025.1. Lineage (NCBI taxonomy): Eukaryota > Viridiplantae > Streptophyta > Magnoliopsida > Malpighiales > Euphorbiaceae > Excoecaria > Excoecaria agallocha. The sequence goes on along the minus strand of CM075811.1, from coordinate 63,369,984 downwards.
TTGAAAATAATGGTGCCTTATTATAAAGTTTGGTAATTTTATTTAGCTAGAAAAATAGTCCTAGCAAATTTTACTAGAGAAAATATCCAAGCTAATGTAGCATGGATAACAGTTGTAGCAATTTTTGCAAGAACTCTTTTTGTCGCTAATGGTTATATAATTGTATACACCAAGAGACATAGTTAAATTAGTGACAATTTATGTCCTCATTAATTATTTCATAGGGCACATGAATTTGGCATTAGCAAGAACAAATGTCCTCGCTATTTACAAGAATTTTTATCCTTGCTAATTACTTCACATGCCACATCAATTATACATTAGCGTAGAGTAATATCCTCACTAAATTAGTGAGCACAAATTGTATCGTTAATTAGTTCACATATAACATGCCAACCTAATCGAACATTAGCGAGGACTACTTCTCTCGCTAATTAGTGAGAATCCTGGTCGTAGCTAAATTAGCAAGCACTTGTGTCATCGCTAAATACTTCACATGCGACATGAATTAGGCATTATCAAGGAAAAATGTTCTCACTAAATTAGCAAGAACTATTATCCTCGCTAATTACTTCACATGCCACATCAAATAGGCATTAGCGAGGAGTAATGTTCTTGCTAAATTAGCGAGCACAAAATATCTCGCTAATTAATTCACATATTAAATGCCAACAAAAATAAACATTAGTGAGTACTATTTCTATCGCTAATTAGTGATAATCTTGGCCATAACTAAATTAGCGAGCACTTGCATCCTCGCTAATCACTTTACAAGCGATATGAATTAGGTATCAATGAGGAACAATATCCTCACTAAAGTAGCGAGAACTTTTCCTCGCTAAATTCACGAGAACAAATAGGCATTAGCGAGGAGGAGTGTCCTTGCTATATTAGCAAGCATGAAATATCTCACTAATTAGTTCACATATAACATGCCAACCAAACCAAACATTAGCGAGGATAATTTTTCTTGCTAATTAGCGAGAACCTTAATCGTAACTAAATTAGCGAGAACTCATTTCCTCGTTAAATATGTCACATGCCACATGGAGTAGTCATTTAGCGATGACACATGTCCTCGCTAAATTAGCTTGGAAAATATTCCTTGCTAGTTAATGAGGACTTGTTGTTCCTTGCCAAATTAATAAGTTTGCTAGACTTTTATTCTCTCCAATTTCTTGCTAAATTTTGCACCAAAATTTTGATGCCCAAATTAGCAACAAATTTTCAATATTCTCGCTAAATTTTGAAAATATATGTTTATATGCATCCACACTGACATTTGTGACATAATTAATTTTCGTCTAAATTTTCTCACTATATTAGTATTTAGCAATGATTTTTCTTGCACTCACTAAATTTCATTATTATTCTGTATTTTTTTTTGTAGTGTTAATTCAGTAAGTACTATTTCATTCAATCTTAGCACTCTTGAAAATCCAAGAGAAATCTTGATAGCATTTGATATTACCCTTGAAGAGAGAAAAGAATTTAAAATAATATTTAAAAAAAATATGAAAGAGCCTTTGCCTAAACCTATGATGACATGCCAGGAATCGATCATATAGTTACTGAACATGCCATCCTCACTTATCCTGGATATAAGCCTATCAAGCAAAAGCTCAGGAGGCTTAGGTCGGAATGGGCATACAAGGTTAAAGAAGATATACAAAAGCAAATAAAAGTTATGTTCCTAGTGGAGATCTAGTATCCTACTTAGATGGCAAACATGGTTCCGATAGCCAAGAAAGATGGAAGAGTTTGAGTTTGTATAGATTATAGGGATTTGAACAAGGCTTGTTCGAAGGATGATTTTTTCTTCCTCATATAGACATCTTGATAGATAGTGCAGCTACTGGTACAATGTACAATTTTGATAATGGATATATTAGATACAATCAAATCTTGAATAAGATTATAGATAGGATCAAGATGGCCTTCATCACCAAATGGGATACATACGTTTATCAAGTCATGCCATTTAGGTTAAAGAATACAATGGCTACTTATCAAAGGATGGCTATAAAGATTCTGGATAATCTAATCCATAAGGAGGTGAAGGTATACGTGGATGATATGATGGTCAAGTCAACTACCCATGAAGGTCACTTTAAAGCCTTGGAGAAATTCTTCCAAAGGATTGACAAGTACAACCTTCGTCTGTACCCAAAGAAGTGTGTGTTAATGGTCACTTTAGGAAAGCTCTTAGGACATGTAATGAGTCATAAAGGGATAAAAGCGGACCCTGACAAAGTAAAACCTATCAAGGACATGCCCATACCACAAAAAGAAAAGGAAGTTTGAGGGTTCTTGGGTAAGGTGTAGTACATCAGTCGATTTATTGCTAAGTTAACTTCAATTTGTGAGCCCATCTTTAAGTTGCTTTGAAAATATTAGCCGATGATATAGAATGAAAATTTTCAGGTGGCTTTTGACACCATCAGAGAATATCTTTTATCTTCGCTAGTATTAAGGTCATTTAGGAAAGGGAGGCTTTTGATTTTGTATCTAGCTATAAAAGATAACTTAGTAGGGGCTATGATGGCTTAAAAGATGATTTTGGAATTGAATACATCATGTATTACCTTAGTAAAAAGTTCTTGTTGTATGAGACTAAGTAAGTGAAGCTTGAGAAAATATGTTTGTCAGTCATCTGGGCCTTTAAAAAATTAAGGCATTATTTTTATTCATACATGGTACAGGCAGTAGCCAAGCAGAATTCTCTTAAGTACTTACAAGAAATGCCCTTATTATTAAGGAAAATGGAGAGGTGGCTAATTCTTTTTCAGGAGTTTGATGTTGAGTATATAACCTAAAAGACCATCAAGGGAAGAGTTGTAACACAGTTCTTGGCAAATCAGTTGCTAGAAGAAGAAGAAGAGATATCCTACAAATTCCCTGATGAAAATATCACGACCATAGCAGTACGAGGATGGCAAATGTTCTTTTATGGAGCTTTGAATGATAAAGGTGCAGGGATAGGAGTAATTTTAGTAACCCCTGAGGGAGAAAAGGTTCCCTTATCTAAAAATCTCAAATATAAGGATACTAATAATGAAGTTGAATATGAAGCATACATCTTTGGGTTAGAAGCCTTATTGGCTCTAGGATTAAAAAATTTTAAGATCTGTGGTAACTCATAGTTGATGGTTTACCAAGCGAAAAGCGAATGGACTGTAAAAAAAGAGTGGTTGTTGCCTTATGCAAACTATTTAAAGACATTAGACCACCAATTTGAGATATGTGTCTTTAAGTATATTCCCTGGGGCATAAACCAGTTAGCTAATGCTTTGGCAACATTGGTGCCAATGTTGGTTTATCCAGAAAGAGTAAGCATGAAATCTATACTCATCTTTAGCTCTACCAGGCCATGTTATGAAGCACAACAAGTGATGGATGTCTACATAAATGACGGGAAGCCTTGGTTCTTTGATATTTAACATTATCTCGAGAAGTTCGTATTTCCAGAAAAGGCTATAAAAAAGGACAAAAAATGCTACATAAGTTATCCACTCAATTCAATATCGTTGATGGGGTTTTTTACAAGAGATAGACTGATGGGATACAATTAAGGTTTATAGGTAAGAAATAAGCCAAGAAGGTTATGAAAGAGGTTCATGATAAGTGAGAATTATATATAGTTTTTAGTATGTTTTATGTGTTCTTAATTAGTTAATTTGGTTTAATTTAGGTTAATTTAGAGTTAAAATGTTGATATGTGTGTTTTAGAAGTTAATTTAAAGTTTTGGTGTTTTTTAGGGTTATTTTGCAAGAAAAATGACTTAATTGCAAAAAGACAAGAACATTTGGGTTAAAACTGTGAATTTAGGAAATTCATGCAAGAAGATAGATGTGAAGTCTAGTAGATTCATGAGTGGCCGTGTATTTCATTGCTTGATAACTTAAGTGGTTGTGCATCATGCTAGATTTTCCTTGATTGGATGTGTGATGCAATACCTTGAGGGATAAGTGGCCATATGTATTGTTGTAAAAGACTTTAAGTGGCTATGTGTTTTGATGTAAAAGACTTTAAGTGGTCGTGTATCCCTACAAGGAATGATACACGACAATGCATCCGATGAAGGCAAAAATTAAGTGGCCATGTGTGTTTCAACTCCCATGCAGCGAACGATTTTCCAATTTCCCGTTTAAGAAGAATTTACTTTCTACTTTAATTATGGAAGTTTAGAAGGGTTCTACCATTGATTTTGCCTATAAATAGAAGACTCAAACACCAAAAGATCATTCATCAATTAGAAGAATCAAGTAGAATAAACTACGAGAATTCATTAGTTTTTAGTTTTACGTTGTTTTCTAGTTTTTCGGTTCTTATTCAATATTTTTCTGTTCAACTTTATTTTTAGTTTTTAAACATGTTTAGGAAGTAGTTTTTCATTTTTTGCTAATGGATTCTTGAAATCTTTTATTTTCATTGTTATGACTTAATTGAACTTTAAATTTAATATCGGTTGATTATTTCTTGGTTTTAAGCATATTCTTATCTTTGATTGTGTTGAGATTGATTGTTGATTTATTGAATAAATAACTAAAAGTTGATTTAGACACTGTCATGTTGGAATTTAACGGTTACATGCATCACATACATGAGCGGAATTTTAAAATTTTTTAACTATTAGATCTGATCTTGCCATGAATACACAATATAACTATATGAGAATAAGAAAAATCACCTTTGATTTTTGTTGAACAGTTGATTTTACTTCGCACCGGGTTATCGCAAACCACAGTGTCCAAAATCGAACACCTCCAATGAGTAATCCACACTAGAAAGGGGTAAATTAAACCAATAAATTGGTGTTCAATTAGGGCTGGCCGAAATTTCAAGAAGCTAGCTTGGAGTTGGCACAAAAAGGAGAGAGAGAATAGAGAAAAAGACTTTCCTTTTGTTTTAATCACTTAACCCTAATTCTCATTAGTTGGCCTTTTATAGTTAGGTTAAAATTCCAACTCCATAATGAGATTGGGCTCTTTAAAATTGCTGGAGAATTATTAATTGGGCCTCTGGAATTAATTATAATCATTTGGGCTTAATTAAATCCAATTTAATCCTTTTCATAAAGTCTATGCACAAAATCCACAAACTAGGCCCTTTGTGCATCTAATTGAATTTAAATACCCAAATGGATTCCAAATCCAACCAAATTAAATATGTGAGTTCCATAACACTTATGTAACATATATAAATTAATTTGGTCCAAGAAAAATCCCTCTAAGCCCTTCTGTATGGAGTTGGCGTGTGGCCCTCTTCTGGAGGGCTTCCTCCAACTTCTTCATTCCTTTGGCCCTTTATAATTTCTCCAATGGACCTATTAATTATTATATTAGTCCTATAACACTTATTGTAGTCTTATAACACTTATAAGATAATAATAATTAATCATAAAATACATTATTTCAATTAGGTCCAATTTTGCAAAACATTTCTCAAAAGTTCCGCGGACAATTTTATTTGATCATAATTAATTAAACTCTTTAATTAATTATTATCTTATTCACTTCTCTACCTTCATAATAATATCAAATATTATTATCCTTGTTATTTTACCATTTTACCCTTTTCTTTATATGTGTGTTACCTATTTGGTTCTTGTCCATGTTGGCAGTATAATATGTAATTGTGAGTTCTATTCAAAACTCACATGATTTAAACTCCTTTAAATCATCTTACCAATCCCTATTGATACTTTTGATACATCATTATATAAGTCATGATTGGCCTCTAGCTAGACATCATGACTACCCAAATGTCAGGAAAGTCATGTGGTTTGATTGTACCCTTCCATAGAAACAGTTACCGTGCAATTACTCCTTTCACCACTCTTATCTCAATTAGATTATGAGTATGGATTTCTGTCAACTCATATAAATCTAATTATGTATGTTCTATTAATTTAACCATTGTTCCTAAAATTCCCTTCATGGATCTCCATCCATCTCGGCATATTACTCTGGCCAGAGATTCTCTGAACAAGGCAATTATAGAATTATGCGAGATAACTTCCCTTGTTAAATCTGGGATGGTGAATCCTTTGTCAATCACTCAACTATCTTCAAGTAGGTCATGATATACCCAATCTCCTAACTATGTTCGCTCCCAGTTGGAAGTAATCAGTTATAGAGTCAAAGTATACCACTTGCTACTTTAGATAACTTTGGTGATCTCAAGTCTAAGGATACTTGCACAACTGCTATAAAGAGATTCCTCACTGACATAGATTTAATATCCATGTGAGGATTCTCTTTGCAGGTCTCCAATGAACTTGTTCTTCTTATAAGCATCCATATGTTAGCTTTGATTATCTTCCATAATCACAGTTATGAGAACCACTGCTTGAACCATTCAAGAAGCATAACATGTGCTAGTCTGTCCGAATAAACAATGTCCTATCTTGTTAATTCTATGACTAGGGATATTTAGATATTAACACATTTGCATGCAATAGACATCTCACATCATGAACACCTTCATGATTGCCTTTACACTATGTTTATAATATCTAGGACTTCATTTATTAATTTAAGATATACAAACTCATGTATTCAAACATAGCATTAATAAATGAATGATGCCTTTTATTAAGAATATAAATTTCATACATATAAAAAAACATCCCTATTACATGGGCTCTAGGGCATACTCTATAACATGTCCTTGATTTGCATGTTCTTAGATTAATTATTTAATATTTATGCATGATTATTATATGAAATATGAGATAATTATGTGTTGATTTTATTGATTAATACTAAGAGAGGAGAAACTAAGAATAAATTGGAATTGAATTACTTGAAAAAGATTTCAATGAAAGTTTAGGAAGTTAAACTGGATTTTGATGCTAAGTATTAGATTTGCCTATGAGTTTAATACTAAGAATGATATACTTGAATAAAAATATCTGGCTTTATTACTAGTTTTTCCATAATCACTGGTATTTCTATTGAAATTAAGTCATTCTAATGAAAGTTAAGATGGATAGTTCCTTTAGTAAGAGAATTTTCAGTCATTATTTTGTTTTTAATTCATGTTAGTATAATTTTAGTCTTTGTTTTATTTAATTATTTGTTTAATTTAATTTTTTAAATCAAAAATATTTGGGAAACAATCTCAGATTAATTTAACTCATATATAGATATTCTTCCTAGCAATCCATGTTCCCTTGGGTACGATATTTAGGATCTTAATTTATATTTTCCTGTATTACTAGCCGATCTAGTACACTTGCTAGACACCAGTCAGTTCATACTAGAGTTTGTGGTGCTGATATAAATGATTTGGCCTTGTCTAAAAAGATAATGCTTTAGGGGTTTTTCTACCTTACTATAAAAATAGATGCTCCAGGTATGTAAAAGATTATCAACTGTGCTAATAATACACTGATCTAAGATATGTGCTTGTGCCAGAATTATGCAATCTTACTTCGCCATGGCCCTTTACTACTTGGGTTATAGATATTGTGGCAATGATTAATCCATTAGTATCAAAAGGACATAGGTTTATTATTGTGGCTATCAATTACTTCTTAAAGTGGATAAAGACAAAATCATATAAAAATTTAAGTGTAAGGTAAATGATGAAGTTTATTCAAAAAGAGTTTGATATGTAGATATGGGCTTCCACATCATAGCGGAAACTAAATGAATGCTCAAGAGATATAGAGTTCAGCACCATAAATCTTTACCATACCATCTTCGAACAAATGGAGTAGTTGAAGCGGCCAATAAGAATGTTAAAAGGATTTTTACCAAAATGATTAGTGACCGGTGTCTAGCAAGTGTACTAGATCGGCTAGTAATACAGGGAAATATAGATTAAGACCCCAAATATCGTACCCAAGGGAACATGGATTGCTAAGTATAATACCTATGTATGAATTAAATTAATCCGAGATTGTTTCCCAAATGTTTTTGATTTAAAAGCAAAAATTAAACAAAATAAACAATTAAACAGAACAAAAGCTAAAACATGAATTAAAAACAAAGCAATAACTGGAATTCTCTTGCTAAAGGAACTATCCACCTTAACTTTCATTGTAATGACTTAAATTCAATAGAAACACTAGTGATTATGGAAAAACTAGTAATAGAGCAAGATATCTTTATTCAAGTATATCATTCTTAGTATTAAACTCATAGACAAATCTAACACTTAGCATGCAAATCTAGTTTCAACTTCCTAAATATTCATTGAAGCCTTTCTCAAGTGATTCAATTCCAATTCATTCTTAGTTCCTCCTCTCTTAGTATTAATCAATAAAATTCACACATAATCATCTCATATTTTGGATAATAATCATGCATAAACATTAAAGAGTTAATCCAAGAACATGCAAATCATTAACTATGTCAAAACCAATTTTTAGTTATTTATTCAATAAACCAACAATTAATCTCAACATAATCAAAGATAAGAATATGTTTAAAACCAAGAAATAATCAACCGATATTGAAATTAAGCTCAAAACAAAGTCATAACAATGAAAATATAAGATCTCAAGAATCCATTAGCAAAAGAAGAAAAATTACTTCTTAAATATATTTAAAAACTAAACAAAAATAAAGAAAATAGAAAACAACGTAAAATAACTAAGTTAAATTCTAAGATTAATCCCTAATTCTCTAATTCGATCTCTATTGATTCTTCTCCCATTATTTGGTGTTTAAGCCTTCTATTTATAGGAAAAAAACGTTGTGGATCGATTCTCAAACTCCAAAATCAAATAGGAAATAAACTCTGCCCAAAATCGAAAGTTCGAGAAAATCCTTCGCGAAGTTGGAGAAGCATCACGTGGCCACGGCTTCCCCTTTGTATTTGAACACATGGTCACGTGTTCTATAAGGCTTCCTTCACACGTGGCCACGTGTGGTCCTTCACTTGGAATCCACATGGTCACGTGTCTTTAATTCTTCCTCCTTTTAATCTTTCACGTGGCCATGTGTTGCTTAGTTCATTTTCACACATGGCCATGTGTTCTTTTCTTCTTCAATTCACGTGGCCATGGGTTCTTTTATTCTTCATTTCACATGGCCATGGATTTCCTTAGTACCAACTTCACGTGGCCACGAGTGTTTCTTCTTCATACTTCACGTGGCCATGTATTGAACTTCTGGACTTCACGATAGTGTCTTTTCTTCATACTTCACGTGGCCATGTATTGAACTTCTGGACTTCACGATAGTGTCTTAACATGAATTTTCCAAATTTACAGTTTTGGCCCGAATCTTCTTGCCTTTTTACAATTAAGTTCTTTTTCTTGCAAAATAACCCTGAAAAACACCAAAATTTACAATTAACTCCAAAAACATAAAATTAACCAATTAAACTCAAATCTAACCTAATTACCACAAAACTAACCTAATTAAACTCCTAAAAATATACTAAAAACATTATATGAATGACCATTATCAATTAGAACTTATAAGTATTGGGTTAAGAAGTTATCTTTTGCACTATAGAGTTATAGAACCACAGCTAGGACTTCGACTGGAGCTACTCCATTCTCTTTAGTGTATAAAATAGAAGCATATTACCAGTAGAGATCAAGCATTAATAACTGTGAATAGTTTTGGAGGCCAAGATGACAGAGATGGAATAGGCTAGATAGAGGTTACTACAGCTTAACCTATTAGATCGAGAAAGTATAAAGGCTTATTATCACAATCAGATTTATCATAAAATACTGGCAAGATCTTTTGGAAAGAAGGTCAAGAAACATTCCCTGAAGAAAAGAGATCTAGTCTTCAAGAAGATAAGGCCAGGGCTACAGGATATTAGAGGCAAATTTAGACTGATATGGGAAGGCCCATTTATGATCAAGAAGTTACTATCCAAAGGTGCTACAATACTGAGCGATAGTAATAGGAATGAATTCAAAAAGTCGATCAACATCGATTGGCTGAAAAGGTTCCATGGCTAAACTCAAAAATGTATACATATAAATATAAAAGAGAAAAAGAAAAGAATATGGCCCTATAGGTCAAAAACCAGTAAATAATGACCTTGCTAAAATTGGGTGCCTCATTAAGGTGAAAATTGAAAAAGGCATCTTGGGCAAAAATTAGAGGTTAAGTGAAAATGTTCAATCAAGAAAACCTGAAAAGGCTGATTGATAATAAGGGAAAGATACTTTTAAATTTTAATCCTATTAATGAGTAGGGTTTTGTACTATTGAACTTAATGTTAGAATAATGATCATGTATAATGAGATTATGTAAAAATATTATCATATGTAATGCAAACTTGTACATTAATATAAACAAGAGCAGTTTATTATACATACTTTGAAGTTGTCTTGTTCTGTAGTACATATTTATTCTGCATCATATGTTAAAATCTTAAGATCACCTTCTACTGCTCCCACTTGAGTTTTGTCTTAACTAGTGTGCTCTGTTGTTGACTGCATGATCGGATATCCACCTTTTATTTGCAGCAAAAGTGGTGAAGTTGTAGTCAACTAGGTTTCGAATGTCAGCCTTGGCATATAATTAGGTCCACAAGTGATGGGAACCATTAATGAAAGCAACAAATATAGTACCTCTTTGAAATGAGAATAGACATCTTACAATGTCTTGTCACTCCCCAAATTGGCAAGCATAGCGGAAAGCTACACATAAAGTATCTGTGTACAATCTGCAAAGTGGAACACAACTGAAGTGGCCATCTTATGTTACATAATCAGGTATCAGTCATGAGCATATAAAGCTAATGTTGCTATTAGTTACTATCACCAACCATATGAAACCTTCTTGTGATAAGTTAAAGTTATAAAGTCAACTTCTGGGAAGGAGATGTCTCAAAAAGTATGTGTTGATTACTCTGTGAGGAGGTTCCTCAAGCAACCTTAATTTCTACTGCAGCCACACCTAAAAAAATAAAAATGAAAAATAAATATGAAAAAATAAGAATAGAAAAAAAGCTACTTGGTTGAGTTAGATCCATCCCAAACAAAAATAAGGCACATAGGCATGTGAAAATCCAAAAGGATGTATCTTCTGCTAAGAAAAGCTAGTGTGAAAACCCACAAGGGGTGTACTACCTTTAAAAAAATATTGTACTTAAAGTAATAAGGGTCTCCCCAAAAAGGTTACAGTAGGATCGGAACAGACAATGTCAAGGCCGAGGATGGTTTCTTCCAAGATGATTGGGAAGGGACTCAAGCCATTACGTATGCCCTCGATGATGTTGAATAGTCGATAGTCACCAGTCAGGTCCCTTGAGTTCATTGTTAAATATAGAGCAAGATAGATCAGCAAAATAATGCTAACTTGGAAAGTAGGTATGTTAGAAAAGTTATCCAGTGCATCAAGCAATGGATCAAGAGGGATAGGTCTTTACCGAGGCACCAATATGAAAACAACGGAGGGCAAAATTCCCATGGTCTAACTTGCATCCCTTAGGTAATTCAATACATAATTTGGGACACAAAGAAAAATTTTAGGGTAGAAGTACACACTAATGTTTTTGGCAAGCTTCTTATCTAAAGGACATAGCTTTTAATAGGTAAATATGAAAACATGAAATCGAGGGTCCTAATATTGAGCAGCTGCTAGCAAAAGGTTATTGTCGAGTCAAACTCTTTGTAAAAACTTCAGATCGAAATTTTGGGCCAGGATCGGATTTTCCCGTATCTTGGGCATCAAGAAATCTATGCACTTTGGTATAAAAAGTTTTCATCATTTAAAATAGATAGTTTGTAAAAAACATAACAAACACTTAATGAGAGCCATTGTAAACTGACAATATAATGTTAATATAAATAATGAAATAGCACAATAATGATAACATGATATAGTAAAATAATAAAAATGATGATAAACAAATGGCAAGATAGTTAATAAAAAAATTAATTAACTAGACAATATCAAATAATAAAGGCTACGAAATTGAGCACCTAGTTGGAGTAAGAGACCGCATGAAGGTTAATAAAGACCAAATGAAGAGATTTAGGGATATTTATAGGCCAAGAGTGAGTCACTCCTTTAGACCGTGGTATATATATATATATATATATATATATATATATATATGCAAGCCTAATGCCACTACTTACAAAATGTTGTTGAATAAACAAAGTATTCTATTTATTTTTTTACATTTCTCCATATCTCAGTTTTCCTTCACATTGAATCATACTTCACCGTTATAAAGAAGGATAGTTATCTAGCTTTCTAGCTTATCATTTCAATCCCTCTTAGCATGTTTTTTCGGAAGAAATCTAGTTAAAGGAAAATAAGAAACTCTTTTACCTCAAATCTAAGGAAGTCCAATAAGCTAATAATAGTTGGCAGTGACAAACTGTTTAAAGAAAAAAATTCAGTTATTTTGCAGTGCATCAACTTGGAGTAGGATAATTATTTTAAAAGAAAGCCTAACCTGCAACCAAAGAAGCCTCTGTTTGCAAATAAACCAAAAGGATGTGCTGCCTTCAAAATGTGATGCTTTGCTTCATCAATTAACCTGCATAAATGGCATCAGCGTACCAGATGTTAAGCCAATAAATAGATAGAAAATTGCAAAATATTCTTCTAAATTTGTTCACTGATTAACCTGCACAAGGAATCTCACTGAATTATCTAAAAACTACTATAAATCTTAGTTTTGTTAAATCAATAGCCCTACAGCTAAAAATTGTTGCTTAAGATGGACATACTAGATCCTTTCCTATGTATTATAAGTAGGTTACTTAGGTAAGGGAACAATGCCTTGGTAGGTAAAAAACCCAAATAAATTAGAATTGAATGTACAAACTAATGACTAGAGATGCAGGACAGAAAATGATTCATGGAACCTACTTATGTGGCAAAATCTTTAATTTGGCCAAAATAGAAAACATGCAGCGAAATAAGTTGCTTGAAATGTGCTTGAAAGTTATTCATCACCCTCACCAGATGATAATCCATATGATGGGACAGTGAAACCTATAATTATAGAATTTGTAGGAACAAACAAGCTTGATTTGGGTTGAGAAGTTAATAGGGGTTTCAAGGTAAGTTAATTTGAGGAACTTATAATGCAGAAAGAAAAGGTATACTGGAATTCCAAATTAAAATAAAAAGAAAACAAAGAAAAGAGAGAATCAAAACCTACAATAACACGTACATGTTCCCGTGCAACTTCTAAAGAAACAATAGAGGTGCAATTAGTCATCGAAAAATCTCCATGTTACCACTAAGAAAACAATAAATATATGCTAGATTCACAGATATGCAGTACTCATTTTACAAGGACATTAAATAGATAATACAAACATATACAGTTGTTGAATGCTGAATAAAGTGATTGTAAATTTAAAAAAATGGAATCAAATTTGGAAACAAAATGAAAATTATTGAAGAAGCCACATGTAAAAGGTGGACCAAAGCGTGAGAGAAAATCCAGTAGCTACATATGTCCATAGCATTATAACTGAGCACTCACTCTCCCCTCTCTCAAACAGTTGTGTAATTATGCCTGCACCCATTTATTTATTTTCATCAAATTAATTGCACACTAATTAAGAAAATGAAATTCTTTTGGGATTAATTAATTAATCTTACCAACAGTCATTGCAGAAGGAAGAGCATACTGAAGCAGAAAAACAAATTGATATAATGAATCTGATCCCACCATTCCTAAAGAATATGCTCCATTAACTATGCCAATTCCCATCACTAGCATCAATACATAACGTATTGCTATTACTCCAATTATCAACCATATGCTTACTCCCGATTCTTTTAATCTTGCAACTTATTATTATTTTTTATTTTACTTTTACTTTTATTAATTCACTTACTAAATAAAATTAGACCATATTCTGAAAAAAAAAAGTCACCTTTTAAAAGGTTTGCTCCCACTATGAGGGTCATGGATGGAATTGCAGCATCCCTACATGCCCATTAACATAACCATTATTAATTATTAATTAATTTTTAGTCAATTGCAATGAAATATATATATATATATATAACTATCAAACACATGAAGAGGAGCAGTCGATTATCACTTTTCGAATTGGTCTGAAAAAATCTCAGTATTTTCAGACTTGAAAAAATGAACTCCAAAATAAAGTACTCATCTTAAACATACAGTTCGTTGTAACAAAAGAAATCCCTTCCTAAGAAACTAAAGTAATGAAATATAAATCCTATTCCCAAAGTATCAAAAGAGTTCAGAATTTCACCATCCAGACAATTAATTTCGTATCAAAAGACTAAGAATTGCTTATGGTGAATATTCAGAGTTTCCAACTAAACAAAGTCTAATTTTATAAAGGTCAACTTTCCACTTAACAATTAGCATCCTCTGTGATGCTTTGTCCAACACTCCAAAAAGTACTGTTGATCATACTATTTCATGAATTACAACTTCTTTGACCAAGATAAAGCTTGTTTTCCCAAAGCATTTATAGAGGTAAAAAGCTTAAATAGGCAAATTAATTAATAACAATCCACCCAATTTTAGATAACTAATATTCAATCTATAAGCTACCTACTTATTATACCACCCATTTAGCTCAAAGCTTAAGAAAACATTAAATTGCAAGCAATAAAATCTTAGACCAGAAGAAAAAATAGGAACGAAAAGAATCTTATATTTCCACCAAAGCAAAAAGAAAAGATATTTCAAAAAGCATGGTTAAAAAGATTAATCATTTTCATTTACCATACACTTTATATTTGATATAGTATCAGAAAGCTTCAATTTCATATGCTAAAAGCGAAGCACATGTCTTTCTCTCTATTTTGTAACTAACCCACAAACAAGTTCACTCTGCAAATAAATAATACAATCAATGTGGTCTTCCAACATAGAAAAAGATAAAGTAAAATTTATATTCTATAAATAGCTAAAAGATAATCAGATAACAAATTCCCAATTTTTAAAGAATAGGATTCAAATTAACCAACCTCTTAAGCAGCCGAGTGCTTGCCTTTACACTCAGGCATTTCACTAAAATTCTTCGATGGATACTTAGCAGTGACCATCCCAACTTCAGTCTTGTTTTGGAAACAATAAAAATTGTACAGCCAGGAGCAATCCAAAACCTCTCTCTTCTTTATCACTAAGAATAGAACTGTCTACTCAATTAAATGAGAACCAAAGGGAATAAATGTAAAGGAAAAAAAAGGCAGAAACCTCTGCACCAGTATAGCCACTGGCCCTAAGAATCCGATCTTCGTTGCACCAAATGAGGAGAGATTAGAGCAAATAGATTAGAGGATGGTAACCCATCTTTTCCATGAGCTATCAAGTTCCTATTGTACCAAATAGAGCATATAAGAACAATTAACTCACAAAACTGAAAGCTGGTTAGTTTTCAACCCACCTCAACTAACCAATCTACTAGGTATAATACACAAGAACAAAGAACCAATTCACCAAAGCACGCAAGCTTTTAGAATTTTGAGGAAAAATTACAATCATGAAACACATGGACCACTGATTCCATAGCTGATCGACAGAAAACATAAGGAGATAAAAACCCACGATGCGAAGGAGAAAAAGTGATCGACGAGTGGGATTTAAAAGGCAAAAAAGTATAAACGGGCGATTGGGATTTTCTTAGCCATAACATTTAACCTGTCAATTTTTTTGTCATGCATAGACTAAATCTGGAGACGCCGTCAAGGGACAAAATATTAAGTTGGATCTAAGAGACACAACCCAGTCAAACCAAAATCTCAAAACCCAAACATAAACTAGGATAAAAGATCTAACACACCTAACCCAGAACGACAATCAAATCCAAGAAGAAGAAAAATATAAAAAAAAGAGTCGTGTGATTGCAGATTTAAAGGTACCGTTCAATGAAGATGTTGCCTTCAACATTTGCAAACAATACCGCAAGTATCATGATCTTTGGGACTCATTTCCTTCCTTTTCTTTTATGTTTTATTTTGTGAAGAGGTACTGGAATATATTTGCCATTAATTATCGTATTAATTAACTCATCTAGAAGACCGATTGTTCAAATGCTTTACAAGAGAATAATGAATTTTCATACCTTCACGAAATTGCCATCTCCTTTTCTCTTTTGTTTCTTCAACAAACCAAACTCAACTAATCAAATCCACCTAAGATCTGCACCATATTTCTATTGAAAATCTTTAAAATCTGAGTGAGAGAGAGAGAGGGGGGGGAGAAAATAGGGCAAAGAGCGAAAGAGAGAGAGAAATAGGGGGTAGGTAAGCGACGCAAAAAGAAAAAAAACAAACAAACAAAGAGGCAGCATTTATACCTAAGGCTAAGTAAAAATAGCAACGGAAAAATAATTTCGTTGCAAATTTGCAACCGAATTGTTTTCCATTGCAAATTTAGCAACGGAATATTAATTTGGTTGCTATTTTAGCAACCAAAAAACAATTCCATTGGAAATTTGCATCCGAATAGTTTTTTGTTGCAAATTTAGCAATGGAATACTAATTCGGTTGCTATTTTAGCAATCGAAACAAAATTCTGTTGCTATTTTTACCTCTTTGGGTCCCAAATTTTTCCACCTCTTTGGGACCAAAATACCAACGGAAATTATTTTCCATTGCTATTTTAGCAACGAATTTAATTTCTGTTGCTAAATTTTGTGGCTATATTTTGGCGCTAAATTTTTCCTCTTTTTTGCAACAAAATACCAACATTTTTTATTCTGTTGCTAAACATAAAAAAAATTCAACCATATTAGCAATGGAATTATTTTTCTGTTGTCAATTAGCAACAGAAAACAAAATCCGTTGCTAAATTAGCAACAGATTTAATTTCGTTGGTATTTTTCCGTTGCTATTTTCAGATTTTCTTGTAGTGTTCCTCTATTTTATTGGTGAAGTACATAATTTATGAAACTAGAAAAATAATATGTTGTCTATATTGTTTGCTTAAGGGTGAATATTTATTTAATCTATAATATAATTTTAGATATAAAAGTGTTTAATTCCTTGGATATTTAGAATTTCCATATAATTTTAGTGTACAATTTTAATTATCTTTATTAATCTTAATAATTTGGTTTCATCTATTAACTTTAACTTGTGTTGTATTTTGTGAAATCATAAAATAGTATTAGTAAGAATTTCTAATTCAAATTAATTTTGTGTAACTAATTTTAATTGGTAATTAGCCACTTACTATAATGTCTAATTCATCTAAGAGAACTTTCATTTTATTTAACAACTAGACTTAGTATATTGCTTATATCTAGTTAATTGCTTATGCTTGTTTAATTTTCAATGTAACCTTAGACATTTAGTTTTAATTAATTTATTTAGATGCTCAATGTGTTTATGTAATTTTAAGTGTCAAACCTTAATTTCTTTAAGTGCTTAGTGCTAAGCCATTTTAATAAACTAATCTTGGTTTCAATGTATCTATTATTTGAGTAAGTGATGGGACAATATCAATAATGTGTTTGTATATATGTTAGAAAGCTACGGTATTGCCTTAATTTGCTGTGTATAAATGCATATTAATGTTTATATGATGATCGAAATATGTTTGGCTGCATGATGCACCTGTGTTTGATTGAGAACATTTGTGTGCCTTTTCTTATGAAAAGAGGACTCTGGTATTAGCTATTATGTTACTCGATTACTATTGAAAATCTATCTTTTCTTGTTTCATTAATATGCAGTGTATACATGCAATTATATACATGTTTAAATAGATTTTGATTGTACATATCTACATGAATGATGTATGTGTAATTTCAATACAATACAATGCAATTTTCCCTATAATACAAGCTAACTATTAGCAATAAAATGCACTTTCATTTTTTCTTTTTTCCTTGTGGTATACGATAGGCATATTATTTGAATTAATCAAACCTAAATTTAAGTGATTATGTGATTAAAGCCTTTAACATCATTAATTTAAAATTTGCCTCTGTAGTTTAAGATCATATGTTATTGACGTAGGAATTAATTATTGTATGACTGTTGAATTCATTATTTTAGAAAAATCATTATTTTATGATATTTTAATTATATTTAGCCTTAAGCGTATATTTATTCGATAACATATCAAATATGCTGATTTATTTCATAATTATATGGATGCCTCTCCGTAGAGTGCCTCAGCCATGATCAGACATTCAAGCGCCTAGGTGGATGATGTAAAAGCATGTTGCTAAGTACAAAGCCTTGTATGACATGCATTTTCAGACCAGCTGATTTATGAGCAAGCCTTTTCTACAGACCATGGGCATTTAAGATGATGCACATTACTATCTTACACAAGTTGGGTGGTTAGACTTCTATAATCCAGCATTTGCCTTTTATCCTCATGCAGTCCACTAGTTTTTTGGCTAATTTCAATAATCAAAATTATCAATGCCCTCACAATAAAGTTGGGGTGGTATCATTTAGAGTTTTTTACTACACATTTAACATGTCTCAAGTATCAATATCTAAGTCATTCAATTTACCCATAGGTGATGATGTGATGATCCCCGAGAGGATGGTTGAAGATAACCAGTCGGCCACCATCACTAGACCAGGCATCCATTACAACCTTGCAATGGTGAAGGCCACTATGTTGATTTCACAAGTATTGAGATACTTGTAGAGGATCCTATCATGTTCTTATATGGGATGATCAAGAAGCCTAGGGTCCTTGAGTGTTCCAGATATTTGAAGCCTATAGGGCATGGTTATGGGCCATTGCCTTAACATTACATATGAGATTCAACAGAATATCTCCAGGATAGCCCAAGTCCCAAGTACTATAGTCATCATTATAGGCATAATTACTCGATTATTGCTGTCATTTAGGCTTTCTAAGTTTGAGATGGGAGCATAGGTAGAGGGATATGTTTTTATGATTTTTGATATAGTAGTAGATATGCGGATGATTGAGCAGCCTTTGATTTACAGGTTATAGGTTATTATCATTAGAGGAGGTTGATCAAGGATTTAGGATTCGAAGGCCTCGAGGCACTATACATGGTGGTGATGATTAGCCAACAAACCTCGTACAGGATGCTCCTCCTCCTCTAGCATATGAGTATGTTGGAGGTCTTCTATTGGAGGCCTATTCGCCTATTGGTCAGGCTTATTCACCTATAAGCCAACCCATTCAGGCACCTAGACCTATGGCATGAGATTCAATCCTAGTCATCCCTCATGGCCACAATCGACATCCTTAGAGAGCTCTAGCAGTTTGTATATGCCAACACTACGTAGGACTCATAGATTCCATACATAGAGGGATTCAGGGGCCTCTACTTCTCATGGTTTAATGCCACCAGCCATAACTTCTTCCATTGCCCCTACATACCTAGAGAGAAGACTAACCTACTTAGAAGGCACTGTTAAGGATATGATGCAGGACTTGCAAACTTTTAGGGAGATGGTTGCTTTCTCCACTCAGGCTGATGGTAGACGTGCTCGTAATTTGGATGTGTCTATATCTACCTCAGCAAACACTATACGATAGTTACAAGGGAGGTTTATGCTCTTAGAAAGATCATAGGCCATATTAGGGATCTTCATGCTACTTGCATAGCCTAGGTTGAGAGAGCAGTCTGCTAATAGAAGATGGCTATGAGGCAGGTTCGAGATAACCGACATCATTTAGCTGAGCTTATGGGACATGCCTTAACACACTTAGCTCGGGCCACAGGAGTTGAGTTCACTATACATCGGCCATTACCACCACCTCCAAATTCATCTTATATGAGACCTTTTCATCCTGCACAGTTGCCACCTTGTTCATCGGCCAGATTACCAGACTTCACTTGACTAAGATTGTTATTGGTTATACCCTAGGCCATACGTTTGGTTCTTTATGTAATGTCATATTTCATTTTATAAAATTAGATTTTCTTCATGTTATTATTTTGGCATGTTAGAATATAATAATATTTCTAAATAATAATTTAATGTTATTTTGACTATCTCTAGTTATTTATCATTAAAGGAATAATGATAAATAAAACTAGTACGAGTTTGATTGATAATCATGGGATGATTATATATGGTAATATAAATCAAATTTGTAGGTACTCATTGGAGAATAGAGTATTGGATTGACCTGCTATGAGATACTACATGGGTTAATATCATTAGTGGTCTCATAATGGTTATATTATTAATCCTTAGACCTGAGATTATCATAGTATCATATATGAGGAACATTATATTTTGACATAAATAAACATTATCTTTAATCGGATAATAATAAAGTTAATGATTGGACATGATGATAATCATTCAGATGATATATAGTGAATAATCAAGATAGAATTTGTCCCTCTTTTTTGAGAGAGATATATATTGGGCCCCTCGATAAGTAGGACTGAGAAATGTATGGCTATGCTCAAATGAATTAATAGAGCGATTAATGTCATTTGATATTATCAGTCTACTTAGTGAACGAGAAATTATATGTTTGAACTATATAAGTTTGACATGGACCATGACCTATGTTCATACAAGATATCATGTGATAAAATGATTATAACATGTTTTATGAGGTTAAAATTGAATTATCGATATTGATATTATTTGGTAGTCGTAATGTCTTGCTAGAGGCTACTTTTGACTTGTGAGCCTATAATGGAATTGGAACCCACAACCAATATAATATGAACCTATTGGGTTGTACACATAAAATGTGATGAATGGACTAAGGGTTAATTAGGGCATTTCGAATTTTATTTTATGACAAATTAAAATTTGAAATAAATAATGAAATAAATAAATATTAATTAAGATTAATATTATAATTTTATTTTAAATAAGAAATAAAGTATTTCTTATTTTAATAAGAAATATAGGCCCGAAATTCTCTCTCTCTTAATTAGAGTTAGGCCAACTATATATATATATATGATATATATGGTTGATAACCCTAACACACACATCTAAGAGGGTAAGCCGTCACTTTGAGAAAGTGAAGAGAGAAATTCGTTTTCTATAATCCTAGCCACCAAAGAAGGGAGCTAGCACCCTATATGAATTCGTTCCTTACTTTCGAGTATGGATACCGGTAGAGGGTGTTTGTTTTGTGTTAGGCAGTACCTATAAGATGATTTTAACTTCAAAAGGTTAGTAATCGTTACATTCTCTTCATTGAGTTAATTGGATTTCATGGATCTTAATGGGTTTAATTATTTTCATTGTATTTTATTTTTATTTTTCTTATGTTGAAACCCAACAAAGGTGTCATCGATAACTTTCAAGGAGTCATTTATTGCTTTTTAACATATTATTATGTTTGCTTTTGTTGTATTTATATTGGAAACATTCATACTTGTAATTTAACTATATTTGGATGATTTATGGATATTGCTCTTCTTTCTCTAGCTTACTTTCTTTCATATATGCATGATAACTTCTCCATGAATGCTTATATGACATCCTGAATGATGATAAAATGAAAGTGAATAAAAATGAGTAGGAGTAAGATAAAGTGAAGCATGATGAATGATGAATGATGAGAAAGATTATTCATATGATCATCACACATTTAACACACATTTTTTTGTCTTAAATCATAAAAAGAAAAAAAAAGGTAATGGAAAGCAAAAAAATAAATAATCAAAATCAAAATCAAAATTAATTAATTAAGTGATATATATCACAAATTTATCTATTATATCCCATTTGAAAATAGGGGACATTCCAAAAATGCCACATCAATAATATCTTAGGATCGTAAAAGTTGAACAATCATATCAAAATGAAGCTCAGTCACACTTGGATTGCACAAGTATCAGAAGCAAATCTAGCACCCTCCTCAAAAGGATGACCTCCTTGCTTCAAAAATTAAATAGGCATGAAAACAATCATGCAAACCCATAAAAAGTAAGTATATTCCCTTATTACATCAAGATTTTGATGTCAAACACCCCTATAGGTACCGGTATTTGCTTAAAGAAGCAATAAGTCCTCTCAAAAGGCATTCAATCATCCTCTCTAATCTGATTTGTCTACTAGATGCCACTAGAAAAATGACTCATTTGAGGTTAAAACATCAATAAGTTAATGGTAAATACCAAATCTAGAGTTGAAACGCCGACAAGCTAACTGTAATTACTCCACCAAGTATTAAAATGTTGACAAGCTAAAGGTAATCACCCAGTCAATACTAGGTTAATACATCGATAAGCTGATAATAACAACCTAATTTGATCAAGAGTTAAAACATCGATAAGCTGACGGTAATTACTCATTTGATCTACGATTTAAATGTCAAAAAACTAACGGTAAATACCAAACTCAAAGTTAAAACATCAATAAGCTAATAGTAATTACTCCACCAAGGGTTAAAATGTCAACAAGTTAAAGGTAATCACCAGTCAAGAGTTAAAATATTGATAAGCTGATAGTAATCACTCGACTGTATCTCAAGATTCGCTACCTTAGGTATGCATCTCTTATCATTTTGCTCTGAATTTTGGAAAACCTAGACATCAATGTGCTAGCTATCCCAAACTTGGGGATAACTGTAAACACTAGGACTGAGTTAGCCTCTATCAAGATGACCTAATAAGGATAATGCTGATTTCAAGATAGTCAGGAAGTAGTAGTGCTCTCTCCTCTCCTGCATCAGTGTTTATTACGAAAAAATGCTTTCATTGAGTTTTTGAAGAGAAAATGTTCTTCTAAAAAGATATATTTGTTCATCCTTTCATAAAATAATAAGAGTTACCCATAGTTGAGGCCATTGGCTAACTCGGGATAAGTCATAAGCTTGACTCACGGGTCAGGTGCGTGAATCATCTCTGAATCATGATAATGAGTGGCTGGCTCACTCTCCACTTTTGCTTGTAACTTGCCAGCGAGTCATGGATCAAGGCCGTGACTCGCTATTTTTTACTTAAAATGGGTTTGGGCCCACTTATTCAAGATCGTGAGTTACAGTTCATGACTCGCTAGTCAAGATCGTGACTGGATTTTTTTCGGCCAAATCTCCAATTTCTCACCCTATGAAATAAGGGATAATTTCAAATAAAAAAATCTTTAGATTTTCCCTTGATCTTAATCTAAAAACAATTAAGAGGGGATGGGATATTTTCTTGGGATTAAGGAACAATAATCAACTTCTAACAAATAATAGAGAGAGGAAAAAAATGGAAGCTGGGTTTTTGCAAAAAAAGGAAAACTTTAATTTTTTTGGGACTTTAGTTTTGAAGAAAGAAGCAGGGAGAAGAGGAGAACAAAAGCACTCTCATTAATTCTAGAATACAGCTACACTGAAGTTAATGTAAGAGGCTAAATCCCAGCCTTTGATCACATCTAAATTTTCTCATTTTATTGCGAATTTATTTAGTTTTTTTCTTTGAGCTTCAAATGCTCTATTTTTGCTTTCTCCTCTGTACATATTTTGTGAATATTGATTTCTTTGGTTTTTTGTGTATATATTATATTATTGGCATATTTATGTGTGTTTTTACAAATTATACATGAATCTATGCTTTGTTTGTTAGTCTGGGTGACCTTTATTTATGCCTTCAGTTACCATTTTCTTTCTCTAAAGTTCATTTTCTCTTGTTTGATAAATTCATGCAAATTGTGTTGTTTGATCCTTTTTAACATTGTTTTGAGTTTATTTGTTGCTTTAGGGAAACTTAAGGGTGTTTTTTTGAGTTTTAAGCCTTAAGATTAAGTTCTACATCTTTGAGTTTCATCCATGGCGAGTTCCAACATTGTTGGATTGTCTAGAGCTAATTCATGGGTTTGATCTATGAGTGAGTCACGAACTAGGTCCGTGACTCGCTCATTGAGACAAGTCCATGACTCAACTCATGGTAGCCGATGACTCGCTAAGTGAAATGTGACTCGTTCCAGTCAAGGTTATGACTCGAACCCCTTCAAGTCATGACTTACCTGTCATCTTGAGTGAGTCCGTGATTGACTTCCCTGCTGGTCTCAAGGCCTCTATCTTTTATTTTCTATATTTGTTATGTGGTTTACTCTTCTTTATTCCTTTATTTTATCTTCTTATACATTTAAATACTTATTTTTTATACATTTAAATACTAATTTTAAGTACATTAGCCTGCATGTTTGTTTTCCTTTAGTGGCATAGTCTTTATTCATTTTTTTGCTCCTGTCCAATCAATCACATCTTTACTATTTTTTGGATGCATGAACATATGGATTTACTTGGAGGAACCTGAGAAAATAAAAGAGACCCAATTGGACTCAGAAGACTTAATTTATTCAGTCCATTTAATTTATTTTATTCAAGTTATTTGTGTTCTAAGCTTGCATAATTATTATTTATCTGTAATAGTTTAGTAAAAAATGTATTTTGACATGAAAACCAAGGAAATCACATTAAATAGTTTTTTATTTAATTAGTTAGGTTTTTCTCATAAAATGGACTAATGTCCTATCTTATCCTAAAAATTGTGCAAAAAAGGAATTTTATAATTATGCATGGAAAACAAATATTTTTGAATTAAATGAACATCTCAATTTATGAATGTATGTTTATATCTGTATTTATCCTTATTTTGGCATGTATAAAAATATATTTTTTTTGCTTGAAGCATTAAAAGAATTAGCTACAATTCTCCATGCTGGGACCAATGTCCTTAAGCGCCCACGATTTATGTATGGTTTCCATCCTTTTTTATACGCTAACATGTTTATTTATTTAATTATTTTGCCTCGTAATGCATGAGAATAGAGCTAGCATAATTGGCCATAAGCATTTGTTATATTGATTGTCAACCAAGTAATGCAAGTAAGGGTGAAATCCAAACTTTTTCTGGTTTCGGTATCACAAGGTTTAAAAAAATTACTTTTCTAATATTTTATTGGGTGATGAATCTTAAAAATGCATGTCTTGTGATGCTTAGAAGATATCTCATAAGTTAGTCATTAGTAAATGAATAAGGATACCTTGAGATGTTGTCCCATGCCTTTTGAAGGCCCAAGGCATCACATGTTTGGTTGAATCCTTATTCATCATAAAGCGATTGATTTTCACGAGTTACACGAGCCTTAATCCTATCTTGAATCCTAAAAGTGGATCTTCGAGAATAAAATGAATTCCTACGGGGTTTAATGCACGTCACAACTACGATCCAAAATGTCAAAAGACAATATTTTCAGCTTAGCATGTTTTTGTAAATGCAGTGACATTCAGAGAGGCATTAGCTGATTATTCTTTGGAGAATGGTGTTAAATTAAAGTTGAGACCGAATGAAAAAACACAAGGTTAGAGCCATTTGCATGAAAGAAGGTTGTGATTGGAGAATTTTGGGAAGTATTGATGGGAGAACTAGTAATTTCGTGGTGAAAACCAACTATCCATTTTATCAATGTTACAAGACTAACAAAAACAAGGCTTTTCACACTAATTAGATAGCAATGAAGTAAAAGGAGAGGATTTTGAACCAACTTGAGATCAAAATTTGGAAAATTTAAGATTTGATTGAGAATTACAATGATGTGCATGCAAGTAAGGGTGTCTGTCATAGAGCCAAGTTAATGATAATTGCTTAATTTATAGGGATTATAATGAAGAATTTGCAAGGTTTTAAGATTATGCGGACATAATTAGAAGTATAAATCCATACAGCACTGTAATTATTGGGACATCAAAAGATATATAGCCTGGTAAATAAGTTTTTATGCACTACAAAAAAACTACAGATTAGCGACGAAAAATTCCATCGCTAAATACCATTTTTTCGTCGCTAATTAAAATTAGCGACGCCGCGACGAACAGTCGCTAATATATTAGCGACGAAATATTTCGTCGCAAAGTTTTTTTTCGTCGTTAATTTATATTCCTAATTAGTCACCGAATTATAATAATAATATTTAGCGACTAAATTTTTCGTCGCTAATTCTGTCACTAAATAAAAACTTTAATTTACAAATATAATAATAATTTTGTAGCGACAATATTTTCGTCACTAAACCGTCGCTAATAAATATTCATAAATGCAAATAAAAATGAAAATTAACAACTCAAATTAACATCGCGAATAATGCAAATTTCATCACAATTCATTTATAATATTTTATTATTATTATTATTATTATTATAACATTCAGAATTTAATTTATATAAATAAAATTTCTCAAATATTATTAATTTAAAAAATATAATATCATAAACAATACTTTACAAATAATTAGAAAAAAATTCAAACTAAATAATACTACTAACAAATTTTTATACAATATGCTATAAAAAAAAAACTTTGTAGTCTTCATCATTCTTCACAAGCAGCAACCAAGCAATTGCCTTCTTGTTCTAATAGACCTGAATACATTATAAAAAATTAGAGACAAGAATTTTTGCCCTTTCTACCATACATCACTACATATGAGTCTTAAAGTACACAATCTACATTTAGCAATAATAAGTCCCAAGTTCTTTTTTTAACACCTAATGGCAACCATTGCAATACTTCCTGGTTCAATCTATTAAACAATTCCCTTTTTCAGCAATGCCAATTTCACACAATATTTAGGCAACATTTCAGCAATTAAAACCCTTCCTTCATATCCATTATTCTTTAATTTATATATAAATGTAGGTTGTAGTATGGAAAGTATAGAAGTGTTTTAAAATGTCCTGGATGTGAACAGACAAGGGTTTTGAATACTCAAAATTAGGATAGCATCCAAGAAAAGCACAAATATCCTGAGTTATGCAAATGAGAATGTTGCTTAAAAAAATGTTGCTGCAGAAATGTATGCAATACCAAACAATTTCCTATAATCATATGCCTTTGTTCCATAAAAATTGTTAGAGAGTTTTCAAGAAAATGTACTCGTACAGCATCTAATTTAAGTGAATGACAGAATGACCTGAAAGCAAGATTTAGAAGAAGACAAATCAAACTTGTCACAGCAAAAGGCTTGAAGGTAATACAAAAGCAAATGCGCAACAAGCAGCAGCTAAATAATTCCAATATTTCAAGCAAGCAGCAAACCCAGGTACAAAAAAATAGTAGATTTTAACCTGTTGTGTCTATCCTTCTCGACCAAATTCACAAGAAGGCCTAATATAGCAACAAGGAAATCCAACTCTTGATCCGTAAGATGATCATCATTCTGATTGTCAAATTCAATACATGAAATGTTCTCCTTCATCTCACTGAAGTTGGATAATGTTTTGTTGTATGAAGGGAAGTGACAAGCAATTAAAGAAGACATTGTCTCCAATCCTCCACATGCAGCAATTTGTTCACAACCAATAGGGTTGTCATTTGTTAAATTCATTAGAACCTGCCAAGAATATCATATTATTAATTAAAAAAAATGCGCGCATACATACAAAAGGAAGAATGTGAAGAAATTCACATGCAAAGCAGAAAATACCTTCACTGCAGTAAGAAGACAGTCCGTCATAAGGCTGAAAATTTCTTCCTTAGCATCTCCAGTACACAATATTTTCTGTGAAGGTTGCCGTGTCAGGTTTCTTGATTCTTGTTGTTCATTTCCACCATTACTTGATTCTTCTAGCCTCAATGATAGAGCTCCTAGTCAAATTAAAGGTCCAGAAGGAGAATAAGAATATCCAACAACGATATGTTCATTTTACGTACCTTGGGTTACTAATAGTCTATTCAATTGGAGATTAATTTCTTAAAGAACACCAAAAGCAAGACAGAGATTTCTTTTGAGCTCATTATGATTTTGGTTAATCATAATATCATTTGAAGAAAAAAAAATAATATTATGGAAACGGGAAAAAAATTGAGTTACACATCAGATGCATCATCGGTCACATTCACATACCTAAAACTATCAGTCCCTTTTACTCATCCACGATTGAATATTCACATTATCATGTCCTACATATACAAAAGTAACTGCTTTTTTGGCACTGAAGTTCCCCTCAAATTTAATTATTTCCATTCAAAAAAAAAAGGACTTAAGTAGTATTAGTGGCAGCCCACTGGATTGTAATTAACTCTAAACTACTATTATTATTATTATTATTATTATTATTATTATTATTATTATTATTATTATTATTATTATTATTATTATTATTATTATTATTATTATTATTATTATTATTATTATTATTATTATTATTACTTAAATGTTCGATCAAACTTCTTTTAGTCCATAAAACTCTTTAGTATATAATTAAAAGTAAATACTGACCTTGTTACCGGTCGCCGGAGATTCGCCGAATTTCTGGTAACAACAGCCTTCAACAATGCTGCAGCAGCCTCCACTATACTTGGTTCTCCAAAAAGCATAGCCTATTTGAACAAGCAGTATATGAATAAGCCAGCAAATTTACCAATTAATGGCTAAATATTTAAAAAAGTTTGAAGGATAGCAGCTGCTTAAAAAGGAAATGAAATCATTTATTGCAGAAACTAACAACCAACCAATCACATCTTGCAAAAAAGAAAAGATGGAAACACTGATGGAATATGACATGGTATGAATGTGATGATAGCACAGCGAAAAAACAAAAATGTTTATCATACATACCATACAATTCCAAAGCAAGAAACGAAACATGCAATTTTAGGGTTGTAGAACTTACAACTTATGATGCCTTTTGAAAATTTAATTTGATGATGCCCAGCAACTAAGATGACTTTATCCGCCTTAGATCTCAATCACCAATGCCAAGGAACAGCCTTTTACGCCACTCCCTCTCTTCTCACACACACAATTGCACCGACGGCTTAAAATCGAGATTGCTAGCTCTCTTTTTCGGTATTGTGTAAAGGCAATGGTTTGAAGCTACAAAATTTGATTTTGTACTTCTCTTAGGTTGCTATTACTACTCAAGATCACAAGAGAATGAGGAACTATCCTTTCTCCTTGTGAAAATTGGCTAAAAGAAATTCTTTGAGAGAGAGAGAGAGTTCACGCAAAACCTAGAGAAAATACACTAGGGTTTCACGTTTTTCCCACAAAAAAAAAAATATCTCTTTTCCTTTTAAGTGATTAATCTCAAACATACTACCTTAAGATAATTAATATTAGCTACAGATAATTAATATTTGCCTTTATCACTTAATTAAAATAAGTAATATTTATTGATAAAAACTCTTTTAATTTATCCAAGATAAAAACAAAAGACATTTAATCAAATAATATCACTTAATTTAGGATAAAAAGATATGTCATTTAAATCTAATAAACCACTTAAATAAAACTATACATGTACCGAAATTCCTTGTTATTTCTCTAGGAATTTCGGCCACATCAAATTTCATTTAGATGATTTAATTAGATAAATATGTCTTTAGGCTTTAATACTCAATTAATTAAATTAATACATGACATTTAATTAATTGAAATTAAACCTTGTGGGCTGAATTTCTCTCTCTCATGGGCCAAGGTCCAATAGCAATCTAATAACCCATTACACACATTAATTTGACTTTAATTAAAAGCCCAAATTAATGCCCAATACTTAATTTAAATATTTTAAGCCCAATGCTTTGTGTGCGATCCTATAGGTCTATTTAATGTTGGCAATGAATTAATAAATTAATTCAAAGGCTATATATATTCTCTAGCAAGATATTATAGCATTCCAAATTAAATGAAAATGCATATAGCATTTAGTGACCTAATGCAATTTTGCATAGTCCCTTACCCATAAATATCAGAATTAATATAAGGCATGGAACTAGTCATCCTTATATATATTAATTCCTTTCTTGATATTCCAATGACACTGAACTCTCAGATAAATAATGATTACTCATTATTTCATCTCGGTATGGCCATACAACTCAATTCACTGATCAAGTGGCCGATGATATTTTCTCTCTTAATGAGAGGGGTAATCCCTTCACTTCTCTCATGCTCTCTAACATGAATAAATGCATACCTAATCATACCCGTACTTGTTACTCTGTTACGAGTACGTTAGGTGTATGTCAAAGTACACAGTAATTCATAAAGAGTTTCATAGAGATTTCAGGTCTAAGAACTCCAATACAAAACTTGCATATGAAAAACACTTATGACTTGTACCATGTAGTGTTCTCATGAGCGGATCGTATCCAGATACCATGTTCTTTAACATGTATCTATGATCTCTTATTGACACTCTTGTCCTAATGATCCGTAAGACATAACTCATAATATCAGAGAGAGCATACTAGTCTTAATTCATTGTTATTCCTATAACAATGACTGACTAGGGATGTTTAGAATGAAGTCTCATTTGTTTCAAGGTCTTACAACCATGTGCCTCACACATGATAACTTAAACCGAAGCGACATTCTTAAATAGTTTTATCAATTGACATGCACAGAAATACAATAGATAAAACAATTGCCTCATTTTATTAATTAAAGTATTTTATTTCAATGCATTGGGGCTAGGGCTTACACTAACAATCTCCCACTAGCACTAGTCCCAATTGGGCATAGCCCTAAGACCGAACGCTCTCAAATGAGCTTCGTGTAGATTTGGACGCAACTGTTTCATCAAAGGATCTGCTACATTTTCTTCACTTGCTATCTTGCTAACCTTGACGTCCCCACGATCAATGATTTCTCTGATCAAGTGGTACCTCCTGAGTATGTGTTTGGATTTCTGGTGTGACCGGGGCTCCTTTGCCTGTACGATGGCCTCGTTGTTGTCACAGAAAATTTCTAATGGATCTAGGATGCTTGGGACCACTCCTAATCCAGAAATAAAATTTTTAATCCAAACAGCCTCTTTTGCAGCCTCACTTGCTGCAATATACTCAGATTTTGTAGTTGAGTCGGCAACGGTTTCTTGCTTTGAGCTTTTCCAGCTGACAGCACCACCGTTCAATACAAAAACAAACCCAGATTGCGATCTAGAATCCTGAGTGCTGGTCTGAAAAGCAGCATCGGCATAACCTTGTATGACGAGCTCTTCTTGACCACCATACACTAAGAAGTGATCCTTAGTCCTTCGCAGGTACTTCAGAATCCCTTTTATAGCAGACCAGTGCTTCTCACCAGGGTCTTGCTGAAACCTACTGGTTATACTCAGTGCATGAGTAACATCCAATCTAGTACATAACATAGCGTACATGATAGATCCAATAGCAGATGCATATGGGATTCTACTCATGTTGTCCCTTTCCTCTTTGGTTTTAGGGCACTGTTCTTTAGTCAAAGGAACTCCCAAAGCCAAAGGTATGTGCCCTTTCTTTGAGTCTCCCATACTAAAATGCTTTAGTACTTTGTCTATGTACTTTTCTTGACTTAGTCCCAAGAGCCGATTCGATCTATCTCTATAGATTCGAATACCAAGTATTGTCTTGGCTTCACCTAAGTCTTTCATTGAGAAACATTTTCCCAACCATTGCTTAACCTTTTGCAATTTTGGAATGTCATTCCCAATGAGAAGGATGTCGTCTACATATAGGACCAGAAATACTACTATGCTCCCACTAACCTTCTTGTACACACAAGGCTCATCTTCATTCTTAATGAAGTCAAATTCTTTGACTGCCTCATCAAAACGAAGATTCCAACTTTGGGATGCTTGTTTTAATCCATAAATGGATTTTTGAAGCTTGCAAACCTTCTTAGGATGCTTGGGATTGACAAAACCTTCAGGCTGTGTCATATACACATCCTCAAGTAAGTTTTCGTTGAGGAAAGCAGTTTTGACATCCATTTGCCATATCTCATAATCATGATATGCAGCTATGGCAAGCAAGATCCTAATGGATTTGAGCATGACTACAGGCGAAAAGGTCTCGTCATAGTCTACACCATGAGTTTATCGAAAACCTTTTGCTACTAGTCTACCTTTGTAGGTCTTATCAGCTTTGAGTTTGAATAGCCACTTGCATTCAATTACCTTAGCACCTTCTGGTGGATCAACCAAGGTCCAAACCTGGTTATCGTACATTGATTGCATCTCAAATTTCATGGCTTCAAGCCAATTTTCCGAGTCTGGGCTCCCAATAGCTTCTCGGTAGGTAGTAGGATCCTCACGATCTACTAACTCAATAGTGTCACTGTCAATGATTAGAAATCCATATCTCTCAATCTCCTGACGTACCCTATAGGACCTTCTAGGTTCTTGTGTAATGGGTTCTTGTTTCACAACTGGTTGTGAACTTGATCCTATTTCCAATTCATCCTCTATAGGAGTTTGTGGCACTTGAATTTCTCCAAGTTCTACTTTACTCCCACTGTCAGTCTTGAGAAGGAACTCCTTTTCCAAGAAAACAGCCTTGCGAGCAACAAATACTTTGTTCTCGGCTTGTGAGTAAAAGTAGTATCCCTTTGTTTCTTTAGGATACCCCACAAACAAGCAGACACTAGATTTGGACTCTAGTTTGTCAGATGTTAATTTCTTAACATGTGCTTCACAACCCCAAATCCTGAGAAAAGACATATTGGGTTCTTTTCCAATCCATACCTCGTATGGTGTCTTCTCAACTGCTTTAGTTGGAGTACAGTTCAATAGAAATGCAGCAGTTTCTAATGCATAACCCCAAAAAGAGATAGGAAGATTAGCTTGACTCATCATAGATCGAACCATGTCCAACAGAGTTCAATTTCTCCTTTCGGACACACCATTCCATTGAGGTGTTCCAGGAGGAGTGAGCTGTAAAATAATACCACACTCCTTTAGATGACTGTCAAACTCTTGGCTTAAGTATTCGCCACCTCAATCTGATCGAATGGCTTTTATACTTTTGCCAAGTTGGTTTTCTACTTCGTTCTTAAACTCTTTGAATTTCTCAAAAGTTTGAGACTTATACTTCATTAGATAGACATAGCCATATCTACTGAAGTCATCTGTGAATGTCACGAAGTAGCTAAAACCACTTCTAGCATGTGTACTTAAAGGTCCACATACATCGGTATGTATTAGTTCCAATAAGCCATTAGTCCTCTCACCTTTTTTATTAAAAGGACTCTTTGTCATTTTTCCATGCAAACATGGCTCGCATGTGTCATAAGACTCTAAGTCGAATGACCCAAGCACTCCAGTTTTGTGGAGTCTTGAAATGCGTTTTTCGTTTGCATGTCTTAAACGACAATGCCAAAAGTAAGTAGGGTTCAATTCGTTTGATTTAACCCTCTATGTATTAATGTTGTATATTGACTTTTTGTTTTGTAAATCAAGGATATAAAGGCCATTTTGCAACATGGCATTGCCATAAGAAATGCCTTGGCTACGAATATGAGCATTGCCATTTTTAATAACAAAATCAAATTCATCATTATCCAAACATGAAACTGAAATAATGTTTCTGCTCATAGCAGGCACATAATAACAATTATTCAAAACAATACAAAGTCCGAAAGGTAAAGTGAGGTGATAGTCGCCTATCTCCATGGCAGCAACTCATGCTCCATTCCCCACACGGAGGTCCACTTCATTCTTCCCAAGTAACCGCCTATTTTTTAGCCCCTGCACATTTGAACAAATGTGAGAACCACAATAGGTATCCAATACCCAAGTGGTAGAAATAGAAAGGTTAATTTCAACAACAAAAATACCAGAACTGGATGCCTTGGCTCCATTCTTCTATTGTTCTTCCTTGAAGAGAGCGCAATTCTTCCTCCAATGCCCTATCTTGTTGCAATGGAAGCAAGTGCTCTCACTCTCTTTGAGTTTTGGCGCCTTGGGCTTGGATTGGGCCTGAGGTGCACTCCCAACTGACTTGGGTTTTCCCTTTTCCTTTCCCTTTCCCTTAGCGGGTCCCTTCTTAATTCCCTTTTGAACCATTAGTACGGGATTGGTCTTTCGAATG
Organism: Excoecaria agallocha; assembly: GCA_037975025.1. Taxonomy (NCBI): domain Eukaryota; kingdom Viridiplantae; phylum Streptophyta; class Magnoliopsida; order Malpighiales; family Euphorbiaceae; genus Excoecaria; species Excoecaria agallocha. The sequence continues at coordinate 63,336,334 of CM075811.1, read as the reverse complement.
TTCTCTTCAGCATTCTTAAGCATCCCATGAAGCTCAGTGACTGACTTGTTCATTGCATGCATGTTATAATTCATCACAAATGGATCATAAGCAGTAGGCAATGATCCTAAGATCAAGTTAGTGGCCAATTCCTTTGGCACTAGTACCTCAAGCTTCTCAAGAGTATCAAGATACCCTTTCATCTTCAGTACATGGGTACTAACAGGAGTACCCTCAGCCATCTTGCAAGAAATTAAGGCCTTTGTTGTCACGAACCTCTCGTGACGAGCTTGCTCTTGGAACATCTCCTTGAGGTGCACCATGATCGCATAGGCCTCTTGGTCCATAAATTGCTTTTGCAATTCAGGCACCATAGTGGCTAGCATCAAACAGGTCACATCATTAGAGTCACTTTTCTTAGTCTTAAAAGTTTCCTTTTGAACCACAGAAGCATTCCTAGTAGGTTCCTCAGGTAAGGGTGCATTCAAAACATACGACTTCTTCTCTTACTTAAGAACTATTCTTAAGTTTCGAGACCAGTCTATGAAATTGGTGCCATTCAATTTGTCCTTTTCAAGGACCGATCGCAATTAGAAATTGTTGTTTGAAGATGCCATTTTCAATCTACAATAAATTAGCAAGATTAAATGAGGTCTTATTATAATCCCACAAACCGAATTAATATCCCTTTAAATAATTCGCGTTAGTGATTTAATATGGGCCAAGATCCACTTTTCACAACAACTTATTAGTCAAGTTGAGCTTGTACACCTAACAAGTTAAGTTACTTAGGTAGGAAGACTCCAATCATGTCTCGTACATGACTCTTGGATCAAATGGGCTAACATCTTAAGATGTTATAGCACAACCCATTTATTAGTTGCCTAGGTCCGGGCATCCCTTTCCATGATAAGTCCAACCTACATTCACAACCCATGCCTCACAAAGATAATCGGGCGCATCTAGGACTCCTAGTCTATGTGACCGATGATCGATGCCTTGACATGTTTCGAATTAGGAAGGCAACTTTGTGACTTACTATTTTAGGGATTAATTTTATTATGGCTTACATGGCATACGCTTTGTCATCCATACATAGCATGCATATATAAATAATTGCATAAAGTAAAGCGTGACAAACATGGGCCCAAAAAACCTACAACTAAGATTTTATACTATTACATAAGAATCTTCAAGTTGGGCTTCTCCACTCCGGTGGGCTTCGTCTTGATTTACAAAGTCTTCAAGTATATTCTATTCTAAGAAATAAATGAAAAACTTTTACAACAAAATATAATGGCTCGCAGGCGATATTTAATTACAAAACCCAGGGCCCATGAATGCACCATGCATATCCATTCATCACACCAAATTAGCAAATAAATATACATAGCATTCATGGATAAAACAAAGTCCAATTTTAATTAATTTAGCCAAGCCCATTAATGGAAATTGTGTAATTGAACCTTTAAAAGAAGAACCCATGACGGGCCTGGGCCAAAGCCCAATGGACTAAATCCTCTTATTGAATAAGTTCTCTTAAAAGCCCAAAACACTAACTAGTTAGATTTGTGCTATAAATCAACTCTAGTATAATTTCCAATTTTGCCATTTTTAATTTAATGTCATACAGCCCATAAACATTAAAAATACATATAATATGTGCTAACATGAATTAAAAATATAAAATCATGAAGAACACATATATAGTACACGGCATTCATGCAAAAACAAACAAACAACAAAAACTAGTTGTTTAATGCTTATGTAATGCCATAAAATGCACAAACATTTAAATCAATTTTATGAGTCATTTAATAATCTAAATAAGTCCATAAATATTGATTTAATGTTTTGTACCAATCTGATCTAAATGTGTTTTTACCATTTTAATCAAAACAAAACAAACAATCTTGATTAAACATGTAACAAACACAAACTAGTCATAGTTTTAAGTGATTTTAAAATTAATCAATTAAATTGTCATGGACCAGAATTAAAACCAAATTTAAAATATGTCCAGACCTGATATTTAATCTTTAAAAATCACTTACAAACATGCCAAAATCAATTTTATATTTAATTTTGAAAACTAGTTGTTAAACTAGCAATTTACATGCCAACTAGCACCTAGTTTCATAATTAACATGTACCATCAGGTATAAACAATTAAATCCGACCATTACCAGCCCTAATAGCATCTTATGACAGTATATTAACATGTCATATTAATTATAATACCTATCTAATCAATTAAAATCGTTTTTTCACCAAAACAAAGCAAAAAACTCAAAACAGAAAATTTCAGATTTGCATGTTTTCATAATGAGGATTTTTAATTAATTTTTTGATGCATCTAAAGCACTAAAATAAGAATTTTTAGGCTCTGATACCACTGATGGAATATGACATGGTATGAATGTTATGATAGCACAGCGCAAAAATAAAAATTTTTATCATACATACCATACAATTCCAAAGCAAGAAACGAAACATGCAATTTTAGGGTTGTAGAACTTACAACTTATGATGCCTTTTGAAAATTGAATTTGATGATGCCCAGCAACTAATATGACTTTATCCGCTTTAGATCTCGATCACCAATGCCAAGGAACAGCCTTTTACGCCACTCCCTCTATTCTCACACACAATTGCACCGACGGCTTAAAATCGAGATTGCTAGCTCTCTTTTTCGGTATTGTGTAAAGGCAATGGTTTGAAGCTACAAAATTTGATTTTGTACTTCTCTTAGGTTGCTATTACTAGTCAAGATCACAAGAGAATGAGGAACTATCCTTTCTCCTTGTGAAAATTGGCTAAAAGAAATTCTTTGAGAGAGAGAGAGAGTTCACGCAAAACCTAGAGAAAATACACTAGGGTTTCACGTTTTTCCCACAAAAAAAATATATATCTCTTTTCCTTTTAAGTGATTAATCTCAAATATACTACCTTAAGATAATTAATATTAGCTAAAGATAATTAATATTTGCCTTTATCACTTAATTAAAATAAGTAATATTTATTGATAAAAACTCTTTTAATTTATCCAAGATAAAAACAAAAGACATTTAATCAAATAATATCACTTAATTTAGGATAAAAGATATGTCATTTAAATCTAATAAACCACTTAAATAAAACTATACATGTGCAGAAATTCCTTGTTATTTCTCTAGGAATTTCGGCCACATCAAATTTCATTTAGATGATTTAATTAGATAAATATGTCTTTAGGCTTTAATACTCAATTAATTAAATTAATACATGACATTTAATTAATTGAAATTAAACCTTATGGGCTGAATTTCTCTCTCTCATGGGCCAAGGTCTAATAGCAATCTAATAACCCATTACACACATTAATTTGACTTTAATTAGAAGCCCAAATTAATGCCTAATACTTAATTTAAATATTTTAAGCCCAATGCTTTGTGTGCGATCCTATAGGTCCATTTAATGTTGGCAATGAATTAATAAATTAATTCAAAGGCTATATATATTCTCTAGCAAGATATTATAGCATTCCAAATTAAATGAAAATGCATATGGCATTTAGTGACCTAATGCAATTTTGCATAGTCCCTTACCCATAAATATCAGAATTAATATAAGGCATGGAACTAGTCATCCTTATATATATTAATTCCTTTCTTGATATTCCAGTGACACTGAACTCTCAGATAAATAATGATTACTCATTATTTCATCTCAGTATGGCCATACACTTCTCAGTTCACTGATCAAGTGGCCGATGATATTTTCTCTCTTAATGAGAGGGGTAATCCCTTTACTTCTCTCATGCTCTCTAACATGAATCAATGCATACCCAATCATACCCGTACTTGTCACTCTGTTACGAGTACGTTAGGTGTATGTCAAAGTACACAGTAATTCATAAAGAGTTTCATAGAGATTTCAGGTCTAAGAACTCCGATACAAAACTTGCATATGAGAAACACTTATGACTTGTACCATGTAGTGTTCTCATGAGCGGATCGTATCCAGATACCATGTTATTTAACATGTATCTATGATCTCTGATTGACACTCTTATCCTAATGATCCGTAAGACAGAACTCATAATATCAGAGAGAGCATACTAGTCTTAATTCATTGTTATTCCCATAACAATGACTGACTAGGGATGTTTAGAATGAAGTCTCATTTGTTTCAAGGTCTTACAACCATGTGCCTCACACATGATAACTTAAACCGAATTGGATAGTTTTATCAATTGACATGCACAGAAATACAATAGATAAAACAATTGCCTCATTTTATTAATTAAAGTATTTTATTACAATGCATTGGGGCTAGGGCTTACACTAACAAACACCTATCATTGTTCTTCATCATATGCATCGACTTAAAAAGGTATACCAAAATCAACTAAAAGTGAGGCAGTTGACAATCAAAATCTTATGAAGAACTAGGAAATAGCTGCAGCATCCAGGAACATGGCAAAGGCACATATATACTCAAGTCATATGCACACAGATGCACACTTTCAATTTAATGGCGAGGAAGTGAAAAAAATAGCAGCAAGGGACAGTTTAAAGTTTAAACTACTTAGGTTTTTTTGTTACCCTTTTCTTTAAGCAACCAAGAACCTTCGAAAGACAAACAATCTAGCACCTTTGCAATCCTGTTGTACAGATAAATGTCTAAAAGAGAAGTATGCTTTTCAATTAACAAATTTCAGGCAATCAACAATAATGTAACTATAAATTGTGCTTGTAGCTTTTACACATATAGTTTCAATAAATTACAATGAACTAACCTAATCATGGATGTTATAAGGAAGTGAAAACCCAAAGTCCAAGAGCAGGGCAGCATTTAAGAATTTTCCATACCTAATCAGTACCTGCATGTTTCATTTAATTTTAAAAGATTTGATATCTCAAAAAGTAACATATCCTACATTGTCCATAGCTTTTTTTACTAGTTTATAATCAAACACACTTTATTGTTCTTGTAGAGAACAAGTAAAGGAGATGGGTGCCCACTCACAAGGATTGGGCCAAACTTTGTGAGCTTCATATCAAAAATATTTATCAAACTTCAGTCAAAAGGCTAATAATTTATGAGAAGTTCATAGGATCTATGCACACCTAATTCAAAGACATAAACTGAGAAACAGTTAATTAACGAATGAAATTTCACAATTAAATTAAACCAATCTAAATTTAATTAAACCAGGAACCAAATCACAGAATCTATCAAGCATAATCGGAGTTAAGTTCAATAGAGCAAATGAATTAAAAAAAATTGAGATCACCAGCCATTGTCGTGTTTACAGACTAAGTCTAATATCAATCTATTTACTAAAAATAGAACACACACACACACATATATATATAACACATTTTCCCAAAGTCCGAAGAAGCAAGGTAGAAAGAAAAAGAAGTTATGTTTTTGCATAGATGTCCCTAAGCAGCAACTTTTGATAGGCAAGGAGGGGGATTTATCCTAGAGTTCAAACCTATACATGTAAACATTGGAGTTTGAGTATTCACTGAAGCATGTTGCTGCTGGTGCTATTGACGATAGGAGGAATAAATTCCTCCTAAATTGAAACCAGCTGACCTGCCCATCTACAAAGAGTACAACTAAATTTTGAGAAGTACATAACAAGTAACATTGCACGAATTCTATGTTTTAGGTTGAGACTCACAGGGAAGTGCTGAGATTACATCATTGACATGGTATTGTCATGCAGTTGCTCCTTTTGATGCAAATCCATATATACTATAATCAGCATTACCACCTGAAGCAAATCTAATGTGATGGTCAACCAACAAGGTGAAAATTAGCATATGCTGCAAAGTACAAAGAATATCGAGAACCTTTAAATCCTGGCAAAGCTGGAAAATCTTTATTTTGGATGCTGAACTCTTGGTTCTGTTGAACACTGGGGCCAACTGACCTTGTTTTCGTAAGGAACCTGAAAATTTCTTTTCTTTATGTTTATTCCCAAAGTATAAATTACATGTAAGAATGACTAGTAAAAGCAATACAAAGCCAAACCTCAAACACAGCTAACGTACCCAACTGTCCTTGAGACCCAGACTGCTCAGATTGACACAAACCTATTTATTTTTTTTAAGCCAATCATATATCATTCACGCAAATAGCTTAATAAAAAAATATTATTACATATCAATTAATATGAACAGTATAAATGCATTTTCATATATTCTTTTGCACTTTTGTTATAGCAAAGTTGGTGAGCTTTTGTTTGTTTATATTTTCTGGTTATTTTCTCTTTTACCATTTCTATCAAACAAATATCATCTTCTCCAAGCCTAAAACTAATAGCATATATATAAAAATATTGAAGAAGATTTCAGTCTGTAACATAGCTACCTACTAAAACATCATAATGTCGTGTTGCTGCCTCATTTAATAACATGGCTTGAAGCATTTCCTCTTATGAGGCCTAACTAAAAATAGAGATTTAAATTAAAAATAGAAAATAATCCAAGGATGTTATTCATCAATATTGACAAACAAGAAGCTGAGGTCTAAGTTCCCTCAGGGGACTACAATGCAGCTAGAAGGCATAGATATTTAAGCCCGCATTTGTGCCTGTGTAAGAAAAACAAGATGGCCAAATTAAGACTCTGGGATTGTGCTTGCAATAATAACATATGGTTCAAAGCAAATGATATTCAGTGATTCCCATCACTTGTGAAAAACTTATCTCTATTTTAACGGGAACAGACATCATATAAAAAAAAGTGAATATTTATTTAGCTCTGTCAAATGAACAGGTATTGACATCATCAAGATTAAAGCTTTAAACCCAAAGGCTTTTTTTTTCAAGAATAAAGAATCTGATTATCCATTCTACAACACTTAGCATTTCATTTCATAGCCTTTAAACCACATTCATTCTTAATAAGCCAAATAAGATAGACAAACAAAATAATAACACCATTAAATAGCAAATAAAACAAATATCTAGCTCTTTCAAACCTGTCCCTGGGTCGCTGGTCACTGGAGCTTCGCTGGCCATGCACCACTATTGCCAAAACAGAGTTGGGGTTGTCGGTAATCTCCTGGAAGCGTTCACGTGCTCCAACGCATCGTGGTCTGGCCGAAATCCCTGTTGGAATAGTCAGCATACCCCTTTTTCGATATGGCTATCACCGGTGAGTGAGAAAAATCTGAAGACACTGAAATGATAGCACGACAACCATGAGTCCTCTGGTGTTGCTCGTATCGTCTTCCGCTGCTGGAATCGGTCAGAGAAGCTTTCGATTTGAGAGTGAGAAACTACAAAGTAGAGATCGCGACAGAGATGATGGAGTGCGACGAAGATGGCGAAGGAAAGAGGCTGATGTTAGTGACCGGCTTCTCACAGCGACGCAGACTCTCTCTCTCTCGTTTCCAATCCCCGATCAAAGGGAGAGGGCAATGACGCTATGACTAGGGCACTTTCTCTAGGACTTTCTAGAGATTTTTGACATTTATATGTATGTGTGTGTGTGTATATATATATATATATATTATAATTGTTAGTTATTAAAATAAAATTTATCCTTTCTTATGGTTTGTTCTTAAATTTTACTCTATTTAATAATTATTAATTTAAAATTCTTGAAATTATGCAAATTTATATCATATCCTTAATAAATCAGCCTTTGTACCTAGTATCAAAATACTTTGCACGTGTTAAAAAAAATACTCTCGCACGATTTAAATTTTTGGAGCGTTACAAAATCTATATAATAACTTATTATTTACAGATCCTTCAAAATTTTTGAATCAAACCGGTGAATTCATATAATATTGCAATCATTAGTTTATTATTATTATTAATATTAAAAATGTAATTTTTTTAAATAAATTACTTTATATTTTGAAATAATGAATAAAAAAGTATTATCTTTTAAAAATAATTAAACAAATATAATAATTAAGAATTCATATAATACATTACTAATAATAATATATAAAATACAAATAATACATTACCAATCTAACGGCAAATGATTTTCCGATCGTTTTCGTATATAAAACTGGTCATTAAGTAAAAATCCAAAAAATAACCTTTTTTTGCAACAAAAATTGAACTTACAGACCTTAAAAACTAATCTTTACCATTCAAAATTAACAACAAGTAGTTTCTAATGTACTCACCAAAAATCAGGCCAATCTAACGGCAAATGATTTTTCGATCGTCTTCGTATACAAAATTGGTCATTACGTAAAAAAATCACAAAAATAACCTCTTTTTTTGCAACAAAAACCGAACTCACAGACCTTAAAAACTAATCTTCACCACTCAAAATTAACAACAAGGAGTTTCGAATGTACTCACCAAAAATTAGGCCGATCTAACGGCAAATGATTTTTCGATTGTTTTCACATATAAAATTGGTCATTATGTAAAAAATCCAGAAAATAACCTCTTTTTTGCAACAAAAATTGAACTTACAGATCTTAAAAACTAATCTTCACCGTCCAAACTTAACAATAAGGAGTTTTGAACGAACTCACCAAAAATCAGGCCAATCTAACGGCAAATAATTTTTCGATCGTTTTCATATACAAAACTGGTCATTACGTAAAAAATCTAGAAAACAACCTCTTTTTTGCAACAAAAATCGAACTTACAGACCTTAAAAACTAATCTTTACCGTTCAAAATTAACAACAAGAAGTTTCAAATGTACTCACCAAAAATTAGGCCGATCTAACGGTAAATACTTAACCGTTAAATCTTTACTTACACTATTCTATATAAAAGCTGTTCAATTTGTATTTAAAGATCCAACCAAACCGTAAACATGCAGATTCAAATGGACTATATATTTGGATTTATCAGATAATATCTTAACTTATTTATTAATCTGGCCATGTTTAGAACTTCAAAGCCATTTCTCCATTTTCAAATCAGTAAGTTTTCTCAGTCTTCCATACCACTCAATTAGGTAACCACAGTAGTATTAAAATCATAGAAAAGAAAATTAATAGGAAAAGTATTTATACTTTAAAGATATTTTAACTATGGCGATACGAGTGGTTTTTTCAGTCGTATTGAAAGATAACATCTTATCTAATGGTGTGCAACCCGTTTTTAACTTGATAAAAGTATGAAATTAATAAAATGCTTATATTTAAGGCACGTTAGCAATATTTATGTACAATAATTTTGAAATATTTCCGACAAAATGAGAAAATTAGGTTCGGAGATCTTTATTTTGGTCTCTCTTTGATCATGATCCTTTATTCATTACTAAATCCAATATTCAATTAGGCCTCATGTTCCTATTTGGATAAGAGTTCAAAATTTTTATGTCACCTTTTTAAATTTGATACAAATAACGATGAATAATTCTAACTAATAATTTTGTGCGAACAATACAAATTTTTAATTGAAACTATGTCTCGTAGTCTTTCAAAATATTTCATGCTGACTATGCCCGAATTTCATATTCAATAGTCTTTGGACACTTTCAAAATTGGGATAATTGATAAACAAATCAATTTAATTCCTAATAATTTAATATTTGATTTAAATCTTTTAAAATAAAAATAAATTACAAATTTTTTTATTATTATTTTAAATGAAATAATAAATTTTATAAATATTTATTTTTATTAATCTTGAACACGCAAATATATAATAATCATAACAATTAGTTTATTATTATGATTAAAAATATAAATTTTCTAAATAAATAACATTAGATTTTGGTATAATTGATAAAAAATTATTATCAACTTATAAAATAATTTATAATTTTCTGTTACAAAAGAAAATATTCATTTTATATGGTCTATATTAAAATTACTTGAAATTATACATAAACCATGGAAGTGAAATTAAAAACTTATTTTTTAATTTATTTGCGACGGATTAGCGACTACATATTTCCGTCGCTAATCGTATTAACGTAACAAAATACTAATTAGCGACAGAAAACGTTTCGTCGCTAAACCGTTGCCAAAATGGCGCTAATTTTCCCGCCAAAATTAGCGACTAAAATGTTAGTCGCTAAAATTTAGCGACGGAAATATTTGTCGCTAATTCCGTCGCAAAACAAGGCGCGTACTCTTCCCGCCAATAATTAGGGACTGTTTATTAATTCCGTCGCTATTTCGTCGCAAAAATAGTAAATATCATTCTCACGACGCATTAGAAAACAGTCGCTAATCCGTCGCAAAATTAGCGACGGAAATTGTGCCGTCGCTAATTGGCAGTTTTTTTTGTTGTGATGGGTGCATTGAAGAATGGATGGCTTGAGGGTGAAGAAAATGAACAGGATTAGATAGTGCATTTCTAAGAGGAGTTTGCCAAGGAGAAATTCTTAGTTGTGTGTCAAAGGATGTCAACAATCAAATCTATCCTGTTGCTTGGGCTATTATTGATAAGGAATCAAAGGATTCTTGGAGCTGGTTCCTATGATGTTTGATGATGGATTTAAACTTTGTTTAAAATGAAGGAGAGGAACTTACAATTATGACCAACCTAATGAAGGTATACTTTGTTAATCTCTTCCTTTTTATATTCAATTTTCTCTAAAATTTTTTACACTTCTGATTTTATTTAATATTCTATCGGGAGTTGTACAATCAACTGTTGAATTGCTACCCAAAGTTGAACAAAGGATGTGTGCCAGGCACACATGGAGTAATTGGAAGAAAAAATGGAAAGGATAAGAAAGAAAAAAGAAATTTTGGAATTGTGTTAAGGCTTCATTTGGTAGGCTTAGAAGATAGAATTAGAAATCTTAGTGAATTAGGAACTAGGATTATTGAAGGTCTCTTATGTTATTACAAAGAAAACTTGGTGTAGGGCCTATTTTAGAGAAGATAGCAAATTTGATGTGTGTGAAAATAATGTGCGAAACTTTTTAACAGCTGGATCGTGGGTCCTAAGTATAAGGCAATAACAACTATGTTAGAAGAAATTAGACATAAAATGATGAATAGGATTGCTTCAATGAGAGAGGTTTCAAGTTAATGGATTTGTGATGTTTCTCTAATGGCCATGAGACACATTCAAGATAATTCTAAAGAAGCTTTCAAATGTCATATGAGCTAGAAAGGTGATCAAAGGTTTAAAGTAATAAATGGAGGATATAGGCACACAGTAGATTTAATGAAAAGGGTGTGTAGTTACAAGTCATGGTATTCCTTGTGCTCATGCCATCTGAAATATTTTTCATAGGAATCTAGACCCTATTAATTCATCAAGCACTATTATAGGATGAAAACTTATTTAAAAGCTTAGTACGATTTTATCCAACCAATTACAAATATGAAAAGGTGGCCTGCTTCAACAAATCCTGCCACCGAGCCACCAGAAATAACTGGCGACCAAAGAAGAATACGAGAAAGGATCCAGATGAACCAAAATAAACATATAGAAAAGCCTCAAGAAGAGGGGACAAAATTACTTGTTCTTATTACAAAGCTACAGGGTATAACAAGAAAGGTTGCCCTGTGAACTTAAATAACATGCATGTTATAAATGTGTGAATTAATTTGTTTTTAAGGGCTGAATTTGTTAGGACACTTGTCAATGAGGTCCCAATTTGTTTCAACTAGCTTAGATCCTCCCAACTTGCAAGCCATCAGAGCAATCTTTAGTGACTGGAATATTCAGTTAATTTAGGGTTATATATTTAAACAATTGGACAATTGTTATTTATACTTATTGATGTGTCCATGTGTAAGAACACAGCTGGTTTAATTGTTTTTTACAACCTTTACTTATCGCTGTTTATGTTTTTATTACTATGCTGAAACGCAGTTATTATGACTCTTGATTTTATGGCACTGAAAATTTATGATTATGAAATTTCATCTCTCTATGATATAGGAGATGGTTCATTAAAAATGTCAAACAGGTCCATTGAAATGGATAATTGCACTTTCTGTGGTGTTTAGAAATTCAATTACATCCATTTTTTTGGCAACCACAGGTTAATCTACATAACTACATTTACACTAATTAGAGCTACTAGCTAAATCAAACAAAATAACCCTAACATTATTGCACAGAATCTAATACAATACATCCCACCAATGAACAATTCCTTCCACGAATATTTTGGCAAACCCATAATACCTCTCTTGTAGTGTTAAAAGGAACTGGTGGATCAACCCACATGAAATAATTACATCCATTAACTACGTAGAAGAAGAAAATTTTCAAATTAAACATAAAGTAAATCCAACATCAAAATTGATAGAGTTGTAGTAAAATCCGGATATTTGCGAATTTTCGTATTATTTTGAAATTGTGAATATTTTAAAAATTAAGTATTGTTATTGTCTTGAAAATTCGGGACAATTCAGTACAATTTGGTTTGGTATGTCGGTTCTTCCAGTACTAAAAAATACAATACAATCCGGTATTTCGGATAATTCAATATTGTTAAAAAATTGCAAAATAATTTTTTTTGACAATAATAAATATAAATACAATTAAAATATCTGAATAAGTACAATTAAATTTTAAGTCAAAGTATAAAATTTAAAAATTAACATTTGACAGTCATTCTCTACATTATATTAATATTGATTTGAGAATTTTAAACAATATCTAAAAAAAACATAGATTTTAAATAATTAGACTGCAAAAAATTTAAATATCAAATACATAATTTAAAAATTTACGTAATTATAATAGTTACCCGATTCGAACTTTTTAAAATTTTCAGCTGATGCCTCTAAAACAAAAAGTATAGCCGATCTCAATTAATTTTGATAACAAATAAAGTCTCGACTGTAATCGGATGACAATGTCAAGAGGCAAAGTCAATTTGTTAGCTCAAATTTGACGATGACGAATGGAGAAAATGCATTAGTCACCAAAGAGAGCATAAGAGGGACGGTTGCAAGCCAAAAGTGGAGCATGATGGAGCAAGGTGGTGAAAGGCAGGGAGATAGGTGGGAGGCAGAAGGGGGCAGAATTGGAAAAAAGAAAAATAGAAAGGAAAGGAAAAATAGTTGATCTAAACCTAATATTATTTTTTATATTTTTACATCAAATAATTTAATTTTTAATATTTTAAAAATTATTAGTTACTTAAATTCAATTTTTAATTGTCTCCAAAAACTCAAAACAATAAATATTTCCTTCTAAAAAATTTTAAATTTAATTTTTAATTCCCTCTAAAAAAATTTAATTTTTTTCTCTTTTATCCGTTTAAAATATACAACCAAAATTTCATTATGTATAATAACTATAAAATTATACACATGTCAATTAAAAATAAATGATTACTATTTAAATGAAAGTAAAAGTAAATAAAATTAATTGATAAAATGATTATATACCCATATAATTGCCTTAATTGATAAAATTTCATTATATATAATAATTATATATGATTATATTATTAATTTACATACTCATACATATATTGTGCTAAAAATATATAAATACTACTTAAGTGATACTATGAGTAAATGAAATTAATCCATAAAATAATTTCATGCTCATATAATTATATGAATTGGTAAATTTCATTATATGTAATAATTGTATATAATTACATTATTATTTTACATACTTGATTACTCATATACTAATTGTATATAATTATATGATTAATTTACATTTTTGATTAACCATATAACTATTGTGCCAAAAATAAATGAGTATTAATTAAGTAATGGTAAAAATAAATGAAACTATTGATAAGATAACTATATACTAATATATTTACATTAATTGATAAAATTTCATTATAAATAATAGCTATATACATTTATAATTTTAAGTTACATACTCATAGTTATTGTACAAAAAATAGACAAGTACTAATTAAGTAATATTAGAAATAATTGAAATTAATTTGTAATGTACTTATGTTATAAAACGCTTACCTTCCATATTTAAATAGATGTATAGAAAGAAAAATTAAATAGTAGTTGAGTAACATTAAAAGTAAATTAAATTAAATACAAATTATTTTTATTACATATTCATATTTATGTTCATATAAATATAATAATTAGTATAATAATTAAATTTTATCTTAATAGTAATTAAAATATTTAATTTAATTTATTAACTAACTATTATCTTAATTTGTTAAAATATATGATGCAAATAATTATGAAGTTAAAATCATATATTACATATAAAATAAAAATTATAAATAATATTTATATATAAATTATTAGTATTATATATAATAACTAATAAATATTATTTTGTTGGGTATTATTCGATTTTAAAATAGTTCGATATAGTTTAATACTATTATTGGTTCAATTATTTATAAAAATATTCATATATGTTACAGATAAAATTAACCGTACAATTTAGTTCGATTTTAATCAAAAAATCAACAATATAATTCAATTTTAAATTTTTTTATTCGATACTTCGGCTCAATATATGAAGATCTGAACCCGTGTAAACCCCTAAAAATTGATTATCAATGTTCAGTTGTTACCAACCCCATAATTCGGACGTCCTAAGTATCGCCTGCCAGATTAATGACTAGCAACATGTTTAACATGCATTCTCCGATTATATGAACAAGGAGAATGATCAGGCCGAGTTACAGTCATCCACGTGCTTCATCTCCTCTATTTGGAAACTCTTCATGTGTTCTTGCCAATTTTCTTTCTCAAGATACCTCTCATAGAACTTTAGATCTCCACTTGATCCCACATACAACACAGAAATACTTCTGGTTCCATATTGTCCCTATATATCGAACAACTTTCTTAAATCTTTTTTTGCTAGACATGGGCCTTGAATAGCATATATGGTATTTTCTACTTTTTGACCGTTAAATGGTTAAATTTTTTTTTTAAATAGTATTGTTAGCTGATGTGATAATTAAAAAGTAGAAAATACCATACTGCAAAGGACCGTAAGCTTTCACCGAATGTCGGTGTGGATGTACAAAATATTAAACAAAGCGCAGAATTTACCAATGCAGTGTCCGTGTTGACAAATATGGAACTTAGCTGGTATTCAAACTCGGCAGAATAAATCTTTGGCAACAAGCTTTCATCATCTTTACTGGTGTTCATCATCAGTGTTTCAACCATGTCTTTCACTGGAGGCTCAGTTTCACCATATTTACTTAACATATTTTTGAAATTACGGCCCAACCGCTGTGCCTATAACAAAAAGAATATATATATTACACACACACACAAATCATTATTAATTTGTCAATTAGCTTATCTAACAGTCAAAAAAAAAAAAAAAGGAGAATGTCATATACTAGAGAGGACTATAGACTTTCTCCAATTTTAGTTAAACTGGAATGCTCAAGTTACAAGACATGCAAACAAGTTATTATTTCAATTTTTGACCAAAACAAAATCATTGATGATGAGCAACCAAACACAAGAGACGGCGTCAGCAATAGAATATAATTATATTTTTGACAAGCTTGAAAAGAAATAAAACATGTATAACCAATGGTGGGATGCACCATCTTTACCTTAGGCCAAGGAGAATCCAGGCTTGCATTAGATAACACATGCATTCCAGGTGGTACATCTGTAACAAAACCATTTTCTGCTTTCGGTCTATTGGTTACGTAAACCATTGACTTGGAACAGATATCAACTAATATAAGATTAAACCCATTATATTTGTCTGCCTCCTTCGCAATATCTTCAGCAAACTCCTTGGGATTCTTGTCGCTCTATAACAACAAAATTTTATCACCAAGGCTTCCAAAAGAAATAGGCCCTACTAAAACTGCTGAAATCTTTCATGATATGAAGATAATTTTGAAGATTCAATTTTGTAAAGATAACCAAATAAAACTTATAAGCAGATCTCACAGTCTCCAATCTGAGATAGGCATACACAAGGAAATATGTTGGGATTTTTTTTAAAAATCAAATGAAAAGAGAAGTGCTTAAACAACATGTTAAAAGCTAAATAGCCAATGAAACAGGATCACCAGTGTGTTGAAAATCCTATCACGATAAATTCATTTAAGAAATTCAGGGTTGTATCTCATCTGTACCTAATGTGCACACATAAAGCGCAAGAAACTAGAATGACTAAATCACTCCTGACCTAGGAATTAGACAGTTCAGTGCACTTATCAATGACAAAAACCAAACAAGGAATTAAAAATCATAATCTATAAAAAAATTGAAGAATATAAAAAGGCCATCATTTCCAGCATCAGTGAATTGGAAATCTTGTAATCCTTTAAGTAGTAACAAAGAACATTTATTTTCAGAAACATAAAGTTCAATGCTTGTGATATCTATTACAATAAAGGGCTGATCTTTTCTTTCATTTTCTTATATTTGGTATAAAAAATAATCTGTGCAGGGAAAATTATTTTTCTGCAGACCACTTTATTCAATGCATTGTAACTTCAAATATTTGAACCACAGAAGATCTCATGTCAAATTGAATGAAAAATAAACAGTATTTATGACAAAAACCAAAACAAAGATTTAGAGAGTCATCGAATCTTCAATATGGAATCTAAAAAAAAAAAAAAAAAGAGCAGGTAAATAAAAGGGTAACCAGAAACATTAACTACCTTTAAGAAATTAACAGGAAGGTCACCTCTGCTACTAGCCTTAGGTGTTGATTTGAGTTCTCTAACATTAGTGAGAAAAGCAATCTTACCATCTCTAGTGCATCCCAACCATGTCCCACCTGCCTGCTCATCTCTCCCACCCAGAATCTGGTTTCCGGTTCCCCACCAAGTCAGTGGCCTCGCTGGCCTTCAAAACTCAAATTCAGAATAAACCCACAATTATGCCATCACTAATATAACTCACAAATGACTGAAATAGAGAAACAAAATACTGAAAACTCATAATTCACTTACCGGCTATGGTATTCATCCCTGTTGAGCAATAAGAGAAAGGGGTAAAGAGGATGAGCTTGCCATAAGAAGACAGCTATGCACATAGGTTTTCTTAATTTTCCACAACAATCCTAAATAAAAAGCAAATTAATTTAGAGTGTCAAACAAATTTTAATCTGAGAAAAGGCATATTAGAAAGCTCAACCACAAGAGGTTATAGGCTCAAAAGCATATTCAATTTCTTTCAAACAATCAGGCACGAAAGAAGAATTCATAGCTCACTAAAGGAGACCGCAAAATTGTGTAACTAAAACATGAGAAAAAGAAGTATGCATTTTTAAATTGAAACTTGTACAAAATGAAAAGACAGTAGAAGAAGCATAAGTAGAAAACAAACTCCTATGTGAAACAATTGAGTAATGTTTTTATTCTCAACATAATTCTGTTTTATAGTGAATTAATATGGTTGAAACTTTCATCAATGACAATTCTCTTTGTTTTTGAACATATAAAACAAGGCACCATACTTGTTTTCTGCTTGTATTCACCAAACTGCATTTTAACAAGTAGTGTTCATGGCTAGATTGGATGATAGTTATTGCAGATCCAACCCAACCCAACAAACTAAATATGAGTTATTATTCAGTTGAAAACCTATCAAAACCATTAATACCATTAGTATTTGGGTCAGCTCAGTTCAGATTGGGCAAACTATAATTTGGATTTAATTGCTGGCCATTTTCGTTTATAATTTTGGGTTTATTTTTTTTAGTATTTTTTTTTTCTTTTAAAGATATGCATGGGCCTTTTTCATAATTTTGACTAATGTCATCCTATTTTTTAAATTCAAAAATCCATTCTTCAATTGATTGGTAATTATCTCAAAAGAATCAGAGCTATTGTCTCATTAAATTAAATAATCAGATAATTTGTCTGTATTTCATAATAGTACATAGGCAAAGAATAATCATTTAAAATGATAAAAAAAATAAAAATAAAAAACAGCAATTGTATAATGAGCTAATGCTAAACTTAGATGCAAACCATTCGCTACAATATATCCACAAAACGAATTAGCAGCAACAAAAGAAGGCCCAACATCTCAAACTAGTGGCAACAACAGAGTAAATGAAACTTAAATGTTTAATGAGCTAAAGAAACAAAACAAGTGCATAGATAAAAGGAAAAGAAAAGAAAAAAAACCTTAAATACTATTGCAAATAACTAACAGAAATTTTTCACTTATCAAACGTAATTGAACTCAAAATGAAAAAGCATAGGATAAGAAATCAATGCAAAATAACTACATGCCCGTGATTTCTTTAATTATCAAAAATACACAAAAAAATTTCGTGAATACAAGGAATGCAATGAAAATATATAAGTAATACTTAACAAAGTATATTGTTAATTATAGCATGTTAACATAGTACATCGGTATATTCAAACCAAATGATAGTCAAATACAATGAAAATGTAGTGTCTTTAAGACCAACATTTGTCAGCTAGGCATTTCGTCAAACACATGTACAACATAAAGCTAAACATGAACTAATTAACTAGTCCACAGTATATTTTTTTGATTCAGTCTATTAATATTAATTTTTCAAAATTCAAATTTAAATCCAATTCATTAATAACCGATTAACCATTAATCGGTTATTCACTAAATGTAGTCGGTTAACCATTAAAAAAAATTAACATATACAATTACCATATACTTCACAAAAAAAATATGCATCCATAAATTCTATAATTTTTAAAGATAAAAATACAAATAAAAATACAATTCATTAAAATTTAGTATTAATACAACAAAAAATAATTCAATACTAATTTATCTTCATCAATATTAATAAATGAATGATTTTTAATGATTAAGATATAGAATGTACTCATACTTATACAGAGTAAAAAGATAATTTTAATCAAAATGTAAAATCATCCTCTCTCTCTCTCTCTCTCTCTCTATATATATATATATATATATATATATATATGAAAAATTACATGTATAAACCGATTAACCATTAACGTAATATAATTCAATTGAAGTCTACATTTGCATACAATTGAAATGATTAACTGCATAAAGTGATTTGGCCTTGGTTTTACACACCAACAATGGGTTTTTAATTTAATTTTTTTTGTCCAGCCCTAGTACAACATATATAAACAGTTAGCAAATCCCCCAACTAGAAAGCTTATAACGGTTATAGCTAAAGAGAAATCATATTTTAACAAACTAGAGTAGAAAATCCAAGTATTTGTCATCCTCTATGCACTTAAGTTCCAAGAAAACAGCACAATTACACATTATCCATAAATCCAAAAAAAACTAAACAAAATTTGTATGCAGAATTATGTGAACTACAATTGGGTGCACCAATCTCATTTCAAGTTTCAAATTGAAAGAATTAGCATCTAATTTTTCAACTAAATCAGGCTTCTCAAGAATCAATCTAATGGGTTCTAATCTACTCTCACCAGTCACCAGCATCTTTGTCTACCCAACCAATTACCAATATCAAATATAAATATCAGCCGATTGAGATATCCTCCGTTTCGCCCAAGATTAAATCATCAAAAATTCGGAGCGTCCCTGAGTTAGGAATTCCATGAATTTTCTTCAAGGAAACCTGATTCTATCTCACCAGTTCTTCATTTTACAATTAGAAGAAAAAAGAATAAATAAATAACTTACTTGAAAAATCGAAATCGGCGACGCACAAGGGGGACCGCGACCAGCGATATTCGAATGGCGATCACCGATTACCCAACCGGAACGGCGACCCACAGTAACAGGCTATGATGAATTTACCCGAAATTGGGGATTATTTGGAGAGAACGAATCAAATAAGGGGGTACAGAGACACGAGGGATATTTTTATGCATCATTGTATTTAAAATTGTACAAATTTGTAATTGATTCTATACGGATCGTTGGATTCTTCTCATTTTTCATCCAATGGCTCTTAAACACGGATTGAATATATTACAATTGAATAAATTATAATTGATTTTTCATTCAATTCATCTCAATTATTAAATGTATTGAATTCAATTCAAATAATTTAAGTTATAAATTATATTTTTAGAAATTTTACACAAATATTCAAAAAAAAATTTTAATTAAAAATACGTCATTTTTTAAAAAAAAAAATTTAATTTTTACTTTTAAAAATACCTTTTTTAACAGTATACTTGTTTCAAACTCTACTTATTTTTTTCTGTTCTACTTTCCTTCTTAAATGTCTGACACTTATATTATGTCTATCAATACCAAGCTTTTCTCTGCTCACATTCATTGCATAGTGCTACAGAGCTTATAATTAATTACTACAAAATCTCTTCCATAAAGAAAGAGATGAATTTAGGAGTATACAAAACTGAAATAATCCATTTAATCAATTCAATTCAATCCATCTAATTTATTTTTTTTTATTATTATAATGAATTATTATAAATCATATAATCAATTTTAATATTTTAAAAATATATATATAAATTATAAATTATTATATAATTCAATTAATTAATTCACATTATATTTTTCCTCAAATACACTCTCACTTATATTTTTTTTTACTTATTTATTTTTAATTTTTATTATTTTATTTAAATTTTATTCAAAATCTATAAAATTTCTTCAAAAATATTTCTAATGATGCTTTCATACTATTTTGTTAAAATAAGTCAACTTATTAGCTTATGAAAGGTAATTATTAGTTAGTAATTTTGGCAGCATATACCATTGATCACTGACAAAATTTTAATCCTTTCACCGAATTAACATATAAGTTCTTTAAATTTTGGAAATTTAAATATAAAGTGACAAAAAAATTCAAAATTAATATTAATACATTCAAATGAAATTATATAAATATTAATTTATTAATTATTTATTTTTTAAAATTAGATCAAGATATAAATATGTGAAATTTATATGTAGTTAATAAGACAATGAGACACTTAATTTTAAGTTTAAATTCGTTTAATTATAATTCTAAAAATTAAAATTTATATTTAGGTTCAACCAAATTATTAATATTTGATCCTTTAAATTGGCTTCTTATAGATTGATTTGATTTTGTGAAGGGGCTTATTACTGATAAAGCTCAAAATGTCTTTATCCTATAAGAAAAAGAGTTGACGGTTGTATGATCGATCGAGTAACCGGACCTGCAAAAGGGGATGCCCGATCGGACCTGGACGTAAGCACTCCGAAACTTAAGTTAGTAACTTGAAAGTAAGTGCTGAAATGAGAGAAAGAGTTTCAAGAGTTCAATACCTGGTGCCATCGTGTTTTTGGCTATTTATAAGAGATCTTTTGGGGAAGGGGTACTTGAGTGCCTTGGGGAGATGATAACTGTCAGTCAGAGTAGGTGAGCGGTGATGTGACTGAAAGTAGGTGAAGAGTGTAGGCGTTAGCTTATGCTAGTGGGCTGTCAAGACAAGACATCCCATCAGTCCGATCAGACATCACGCTTTCCTGTGTTATCTTCTAGCTCACGCAACTCTTTTCTGTTAGCAGATTTGGACCGTCTCAAATACCGTTGGACCAAAATGACTAGGCATTTAGAGATATAATTTCTGTGGTTATCATTTGTCCCCTCCCCAAACAGGTCCGATCGGGTGAGGTGCATATTTGGTTATATTGGCGAGATTGTGAAATTTTGGAAGGAGGCCGTTTAATGCGCCTGTTCACTTCAAACAGCTGTCTTGCATTCAATATCGCACGTATTTTCAAAACAACACTTCAGTTTTTGCAACCGTATCGATGGGTTGAGAACACGTGGTGTTTATTAGACGGAGAGGCTTTAGAGCATTCTAGAAGCTTTTTACTCGTATAAGAGAGAGGGAGCTTGAGGCAGGCCTTCTTCGTTATTCAGCAATTCCTAACGAAGTTCTGCCAAAATTTTGCCGCGACCTTGGAGTGTCCGTGAGATTAACTAAGTAAGTGATCCTTCCTTTCAATTTAATTTTTCATTCATCGCATATACATTTTTTACTTCTCTCTCTTCGCCAAAAGAGAATGGCTTCAAGCAGTAGCCCACAAATAGATAAGAATTTCTTGAAGGGTTATAGGAATTGCGAGCCGCTTGCTCAGCCCCCGCGTCTAACAGAAGCGGAGGTAGCGAAAATTCCCTCTTTGTACTGCCTCTCAACTAATGTGTCGGTGATGGCTTGCCCTGCCTCCATGGCAATCACAGAGGGACCATTTGGCCATAAAAGGAACGAATGGTTTATCTGTCCTTTATGGAGTTTGGATGCAGGCTTAAGGCTCCCCTTTGGGCATTTGAGTCAACGTTACTCCAAGGTTATAGGATCACCCCCAATCAATTAACTCCAAACGGGTAGAGGATGGTGTCTTGCTTTAAGATTTTGTGCCAAACAGAGTCGGTGGCCCCTACCTTGGATCTTTTCACACACTTTTTTTATATTTTCGATCGATCCAGCGCGTTAGAATATTATTTTACCAGCCGGCGGTGTCGAAAGCTTTTTGATGTTCCTTCTTCCATGAAACACTTTAAGGAGAAATATTTTTTAGTGGGTATGGCTGGTGGCTTTGGGGTATCGTTAATCCGATCGAATGAGGCTACCGCTCTGAACGATCGTGCTATCAGCCGATTAATGTATGAAGCCGACATTAAAAAATTGCTAGAAGCCGTGGAGAGAAACGGCGGGCCTTATGACTCTGGTTACCATCTGGGAACTCAGACTGAGCCTGCAGGCTCCAATGCTGGCGCGAACACAGAACGTGAGCGTTAGTATTGGAATGTAGAAAAGAATGATTACTTTTGCTAAGTCGTGTGCTGTGTGTGTGTTTGTATTATCGAATTTTAAACAAGATACTTATCTTTATTTTATTCGTGCAATGTAGCTGCAAACGAGATGGCCGGAGGTGAGAAGGTCGCACAACAACTAGCCGATCGGGCAAAGGCTAAAATGGAGGCCGATCGCTTGGGCAAATAGGGGAAGAGAGCAAAGAAGCGAAGGATTTTGCCTGCTTCGGAGGTTTAGGCTTCAAAAGGCACTGCTAATGATCCTGCTGTTACAACAACAACTGCCTCTTCCGCTATTGCAGTTGTTGTTCCTACAACCCATCTTTCCCGAACAACTTCGGACCCATTACTTCCCTCTCAGATAGTAACGGAACAACGTCCTCTTAGGCGCTGGCTACTAATAGAAGAGTCTGACGAAGAAGGGCCATAATCATTTTCCTCCAGTAGGCCGTCTTCTCAACGATCGAGTTCTCTAACAAATAAGATGGTGAAGAAGAAGGATGCCAAAGCTGTAGCCGCCGATGGTGCTCGGGTTGCCACACAGAGTAAGGTGGTAGCTCGAACCGAGCTAGGCCGACGATCCTCAGGGAGGAGTCAGGAGGGTCGGGCACCATCCTTGGAAGATATTCTAAAAGAACGCTTTGGTGATGACTGGTCTGTGACCAACAAGGATGTGCCAGCCTTCATTTGCCAAGGTTTTGCTTAAGAGAGCGATTTTAAAGTGATGACGGAGCTCGGTTTTCTCTCCCAGGAGTACGAGTTATTTCAACAATAGAATCTGGAGGTAACACTTGCATCTTTTCATTTTTATTCCCCCCCTTTTTTTAGCCTTCTCGACTTACTCCTTCATTTTCTGTTCATAGTTAATGAAAAGGAGGCTTCGCATACACTGTATGGTGGCCTATGCCCGGGCGAAGTGGGAGGATGCCACTTGACAAATGAGAGAGACTGAGGCCGCCAATGCCATGGCGAAGAGGGAAGCTGCGTCTTTAAAGTCGGATATGGAGGAGCTAAAAAAGGAGAAAATCCAATTGGCTCAAGACCTTAAGTCCTGACAAAGCGAGGTGGACCATCTGAAAGGAGATGTGGCATGCCTTACTGCTGACACCGCCTTGTGCAGGAAATACGAGGAAGAATTGGATAAGCTAAGGGGCGAGTGTTCTTAACTAAAAAGCGATTGCCTCCAAGCTAATGCCGACAAAGAGAAGGCGCTTGTGGACAAAGATAGGGCTTTATCGGAGCACGACCTTCTCCTATCAAAAAAGAATTCCTTGGAGACGGTCTTGGCGGAGAAAAAATAAACTTGGACTGAAAATTTGGCAAGAGCACCGGCCACCAGGGAGGAAGAGGTTCTTGATAAGTTGGGTGAGGCTCAAGGAAAATTGCTAACTCGACTGATTTATGCAGCCAAGTAGCGATTTCCTGAAGCTAACCTTGATTGGATGGAGGATGTGGGGGCTCTTCCTGACCCTCCTTCTAGTGATGATGATGAAGAGGAGGAGGGGTTTTCGATCGAAAGGACTAAAGGTGACTTGTCGACCAAATCCGAGATCGTTCTTCCTCCTTCCGTAAAGCCTAGGGTTCCCTTGTTGTCAAAGTCGGAACCTATTGTATCTTTGTTAAAAGAGCCAACAAGCGGCCAGGCTGCTATTGTCGAGCCCCCAACTGAGCCGATTGGCTCTGCGGGAGGAAGTGCAGATATAGAGGCTTAACCTCCTTTTGTCTTGTAAGGAATTCTTGTATGTATATATAACATTCTATTTGCCTTACATTTGTAGCTTTCTATTGCGAACTTTACTTTGAGGTGACATTCGCTATGAATTTTGCTAAATGAAAGACAACTTGTTCGTAAAGTGCGCAAAGTCAATTGAGGAGAGTAAGGGGGTACTTCCTGAATCATATGAATCATACATTGTTTTGCTTGTTGGTTATACGGATGAAAACAATAATTGATAGACCGCTCGCTCACCGATCTGTAGGAGATCTTGTTTCGTATTTCCAATGGTGGAGGAATTTAACCGGCACAAAATCGTGATAATTCGACCCTTTCGATCGTAGTAGGTGACTTTATAATTTGAGCAAATACTAGAACCTGTCGCATGATGGAGTGGTTTTGCATTTTTCGTGTATTAAGTACAAAGGAGATATACATTGATGGAGATAATTTATTAATCCGCTGCGTTTCTTATTTAGAGAACAGAATAAATTTAATTCGAGAGAACTTTTCGTGTTTTAGAATAGTATTTGAACTACATCTTGTCGTAGTGGAGAAAATCTTTCGCATTTTGGGCTTGAGACAAGCCTAGCGAGTAATTCGTCCTCGAGTTAATGGAGAATGGAGTAAAACTGACAACCTGCAAGAGAAATCAAGAATAACAAACAGACAAGTGAATAAAAACATACATTTTTTGAAGACGAAGAAAAATGGAGAGAATAGAGAAAATGGAGAGGATATTCCTTATTGAATATAATACATGATTATACATGGTACTTCTTGAGTACCTCGATGTTCCAGCTCCTGGGGATATCCGTCCCTTTAAGGGTTCTTACTCTATAAGTACTGGAGCTTAAAACCTTTAAGACTTCATAGGGGCCTTCCTAATTTGGCATTAACTTCCCCACTCCGGCATTTCCCGAGCTAATATCCACCCTTTTGAGCACTAGATCTCCCACATTAAAGGTTATTGCCTTTACTTTTATGTTGTGGTATCTAGCGATTCTTTGCTTGTAAGCGGTAATTTTGGCATAAGTGTCTTCCCTCTTTTCTTCTACTAGGTCCAGATCTTGGCATCTATCTAGGACATTTGCTTAACTGGAATATAACGTTATCCGATAGGAGGAAAGGCCAATCTCAACAGGTATATCGCTTTGAAGCCGTAGACGAGAGAAAATGGCATTTGATGGGTGTTGGCTCGTAGGGAGGTCCTATAGGACCATAAGAGGCTCTACAGTTCTTTAGTCCAGTTGCCTTTTGCCTCACTAAGTCGCTTTTTCAAGCCTTCTAGGAGTGTTCGATTGGAGACCTCTGTCATCCCATTGCTTTGAGGATGAGTGACGGAGGTGAACCTAAGGCTGATATTAAGGCTTTGGCAAAAGTCTCTAAAAATTGAACTGTCGAACTACTTGCCATTATCTGTAATAAGAACATTAGGTAAGCCATACCTACAAATGATGTTTTGCCAAATGAAGTTTCTAACTCTCTCTGCCGTAATTGTGGCTAAAGGCTCGGCTTCAATCCATTTTGAGAAGTGGTCGACGGCAACCCCATCGCTCTATAAGCTTGCAATGTAAGTACGTTTACTGCACTCCCGTTATCCACCAATATCCTTTTTACATCAAAATTATTGATCCGTGCCCTGACGACAAGGGCGTCTTTGTGAGGGAACATTACATCCCGAGCATCTTCACAAGATATAGTGACTGGGGTCAGTCGTTCAGAAGTTTGGGAGAAATAGACGCCTTTGCCCTTTCTTTTCTTGGAGAGATATTCTCCATAGGACGATCCGCTAGTGATCATATTTATAACACCAGCATAAGGCCGGCAGGGATCTGCATTTTTTGGCTTTCGACATTCATCATCGTCGTCGTCATCAGAGTTGTCCCTCCTATGGTCTGTTTGTTTACAGGGACTTGCTTTTTGAGCTGGACCTATAAACCTCTTGGGGGAGCCTCTTTGCACCAGCCGTTCAATTTCTTCCTTTAACTGGTGACACTCGTCGGTTGTATAACCAACGTCCCTGTGAAACTTGCAATATTTACTATGGTTTCGGGTTTGTCTGGTCTTCTCATCCATCCTTTTGGGCCAGTTCACCCTTTGGTGGTTCTCCTTAATCCATATCAACACTTGTGCGAGATTGGTGTTAAGCGAATAAAGGGTCGAGAGTGCAGACCAATCCCCTGATCAGGCCTTGATCGGTCCACCTCTTTTCTTTTTCCAAGACTCCTCGAAGTGAAGGCCCCTTTGAGACTTCTTGCGAACCATTTTGATGATAGAGCCCGGTTGAATGCCCGTCCGTCCATGTGTTGTAACCTATCCAAGACATTACTTCTTCTGCCCCGGTTGGATCTCAGGGTGTCATCTAGCTGAATGTGCTGTCTTGCCCTTTCCATCAGGTTAGAGAAGTTGGTCGGCAGCCTTGTTGTGATTGATTCAAATAATGGCCTATCAGCAGTGCCATTGGCCAAAGCAGTGGATGCTATTTCCACGCTTACATTCCTTACCTCTGACATTGTGGCTTGGAATCTGTCAATGTAGTCTCGAAGACTTTCATATGTCCTCTGATAGAGATTACAAAGATCACTCAAGGATTTCGAGGCCCTCATCTACACAATGAATCGGGTGATGAACAACTCCTTCAGCTGTCTGAAAGAAGTAATTAACCCTTGTGGGAGCTCGAGGAACCACGTGAGAGCGACTTTTCCTAACGTGGTGGGGAATATCCTGCAAGCGATCCTTTCATCGTAGGTGTATACCTACACTTTTGTTAGATATTCCGCAAGATGCGTAGAGGGGTCAGTTTTACCTGTATACTGATCCATTATCACGTCCCGCCATCTAAGAGGTAGCTCTGATTCAGTGATTTTCCTGCAAAATGGTGAGGCCGTATCGCTGCAGGTGTAATCCTTGAACATTCCCTTCTTGGAGCCTGCCAGCCCGAACTGCTTGAGTTTTTGTTTGAACCACCTATCCTTCTTGCTCATGGCAGTTGGGACAAGTTTATCCCTTCATCCCCTCGTGCGGCTACGATTGGGGGTGCACATGAAAGACAAATCATCCGCAATGGATGAAGTGGATTGTCTGCTGGGGATGTAGGAGGAATCCCTGCTTAAGGACCCTGCGCCTTTCCCTTTGTCATATCTTCTTAGAGTGCTGGCTCTTATTCTCCTGCTATCGTGGGTTTTTGGTTCATTAAGGGAGATCCCCTTGTTCTTCCTTCTCTTGAGTTCTTCAGTCATAAAATCCATTTCATGACTTCTTTCATAAGTCCTGGGCATCTTCCCTTTTTTAGGGTTTGAACTATGCTTTTGGTGAAGTTACTGAGGATGGCGCGCATGTCCCTAATGGTGATAGGGGTATCTTTTGGCTGCCACATGGCTGCATTATTGAATTTTGGGAGAAGGTCGCCTCTAATAGAGGACCTGAGAGACCCTTCTCTTCTCTTTGAGGGGTTAGATCTGCCTTGGCTATGATGGTTACGTTCCCCTAAAGTTTCATGCTCATTAGATCTTAAACTTGCCATTTACTCTCAACGAAAGCACAAACTGATAAAGCTCAAAATGTCTTTATCCTGTAAGAAGAAGAGTTGGCGATTGTATGATCGATCGAGTAATCGGACCTGTAAAAGGGGATGCCCGGTCGGACACGGGCGTAAACACTCCGAAGCTTAAGTTAGTAACTTGGGAGTAAGTGCTGAAAGGAGAGAGAGAGTCTCAAGAGTTTAATACCTGGTGCCATCGTGTTTTTGGCTATTTATAAGAGATCTTTTGGGGAAGGGGTACTTAAGTATCTTGGGGATATGATAACCGTCAGTCAGAGTAGGTGAGCAATGATGTGACTGGAAGTAGGTGAAGAGTGTAGGCGTTGACTTATGCTAGTAGGCTGTCAGGACAAGACGTCCTATCAGTCCGATCGGACATCACGCTTTCCTGTTTTATCTTCTAGCTCACGCTACTCTTTTCTGTTAGCAGATTTGGGCCATCTCAAATACCGTTAGGCCGAAATGACTGGGCCTTTAGAGATGTAATTTCTGTGGTTATCAATTACCGATTTGGATTCGATTTTTTTAACCATTCTAATAATAAATTTTTGGTTTTTTTATTTATTTTTATTTTTTCACCATAAAAATAATTTAATTTTCTTTTTTTTTCACTTGTAGTGATAAGGGTCCGAAAGAATAAATCCATTGTCGAATTGTAAAGTTTAGGTGGTCATATATCTAATTATCAAAGATAAAATTAATTATAGTTAGTTCAATGATCAATATATTTAATCATGTAAAATACTACATCTTCAATTTAAATTATTACAGTAAAGCGTGTAAAAATAAAGAAATATCAATTAATGTATTATATATTATATTGATATTATACGAAGATAATGTTGAATATAATATGATAAATGGTCAAAATAATAATTTTTTAAAATAAAATTTATTTCTAAAAAGTAATAAATCAGTGAGACGGTAAGAGTAAATTTCAACATTAATGAAATGCTAAGTTGATAAAACTAACAGGTTGAATTTCAACCTTTCTCTTTGGAATAAGTTATTATTAGGATAGAATAATAATTTCATAAAAAATTTCTATGATTTTTTTCAATTAGGAAGTGAAATATACTTTTGGGACCCAATTGTCATAAAATAATATTATAATATTACATATTTTAATGGATTTTAATTTTATTTTATGAAAAATTTATCATAAAATTTCTATCTTAAGTTGTGAACTCAATTTACATAAAATAATATTATGATATTACATATGTTATCTTTGCAAATTATAGCTATTGATCATCATTAATTTTTTTATGAAATTTATATGTAATTTTAAATTTTGTGGCACTATAGTTTTATAAACTTAAGGTATTTTAAAAAACATTTATAAAAATAAAATTAATTCTTTATATTTAAAAATATATAAATATGAATAATTTATATGTTTATAATATAATATAAAAAAATTAACTTAACCCATATAACCCACATAAACCAACCAATCCAACATAAAAATTTTAATACATAACCCACCTGGTTTGGGTTGAACCCAATCCATGTAACAATTTAGGTGGGTTGGAGAGAAAACCAATTGTAACCCACCCAACCCACATTTGAACACCCCTAGGTGAACTTTAATTGAAATAATTCATTACTAGGCTTTCTTTAAGAGCTTCATTCTTTATTGCCACCCAGTTTTCTATTTTTCTCATATAATCTTATGCATGACTGATGTATAATTTTGAAGAGCTACCGAAATTCAAATTTTTGTTTTCTATAACAGAAATAGATTAATAAAGCCTGAATCTGATTTGGTACTATTGCATATTAGTTTTTCTGCATATTTCAAAATTTTGAATCCTGTTACTCTTTTTTATTCTTTTGGAACATGATATCTTGCCACTTAAAAATGTGGATATGGGAAAAAGTTGAGGAGAATGAGACAAGTGCAAAGTTGTCATAACTTTGCTTTTGTAACCATTGAGCTTACCAGAAGATGATATGCCTCAGATGAAGCAGCAATTGTGACAATCCCAGATTTTAATAATCCATACAGCAATTGTGACAGTCTCAAATTTTAATAATCCATACAATAATTGTGACAGTCTATATAAAAATAAATAAGAGAATGAATCCTTAACCTAACTACATTGTTTCATTCCTGTGTCAGTGTAAAATTTTGAAAAATTTAATATATATTTTTACTTATACATTCTAAAACTTTTAAACACTTTATAAACCCAAAAACGAAATATTTTTATCTAAATTGAATCTATCAATTTGTATATAAATCAAACTAATGACAAATGGCCACATGAAATAAAAGAAATTGTGGATTTTTTATTATTTTTTTCTTATCTAGCAGCTTACTATTGATTTGGATCATGAATTCAGCATCACACCACGTGTTATTTTGGATGTCTTTTGCAGCAGAAGTATATATTTATAAAATTTATATATTTTTTATATATAAAAATATTTTGAATTGAAGCTCCTTATCTAATCGTATACATGTTTTTATCTATAAATCAAACTATTAATACACAATTATTGATATATATGAGAGTATTTTAATTATTAATTTTAGTATATTGGATAAAGCATCAAGTATACCAAAAAATAGAAGAGAAATTCAATTTTGGATTTTGATATACCAGACGGTATATCAGGTATACCAAAAAATAGAAAAGAAATTTATTTTTGGATTTTGGTATGCTAGATGATATACCAGGTATACCAAAAAAACAAAAGATAAATTTAATTCTGAATTTTGGTATATCAGACAATATACCAGGTATACCAACCGGTATTCCAAAATTAAAAAGATAAATTTTATATTAAAATCTAATTGATTTTCATCTGATATCACACAACATCCATTTGCTTTAACAAAAAAAAGAGCAGGGTAATTATCTATTAGTTTATCAATGACCATAAACTTTTTATCAATTAAAAAAATATTTACAACTATTGTTTCATTTAAATATATTATCAAACTACAACAATTGTTGCTTTGTAACTCTTGGAAACATTTTTCAATTTAGGTTTTCTCGAAGGTGTTTCAGATTCACTCTCAACATCTTACGGTTGCTTTGTTAATCCATTAAAATATAAAGATATTGCCAATCTTGCTCGATCGAATTTGTGTGCTAATAGTGGCAATTTAATGGCTGCGTTATTTGGAGCCGCACTTCAATTATTGTTTTTTATATTTGCCTCGTATCCACCAATCTTTTATCAGGAAACTAGAATCTTTTTTATATACTCTAAAGAAATAAGAAGACTTAAAGCGGAAAAGAACTCTACCTTCTCATCTACATTACGGTAATTAGGTTTGAGCATGGATCAATTAACCAGTCCATTAGCCAAAAAAACTAATCGATTATGAGCGGTTAACCAGTCTACCGATTTCAGTTTTTCGATTTGGTTAACCAATATTTTTCTGTTAACCACTACAATTATAAAATGCAATCAAGATACTTAAAAAAATAAAAATTCTAAGCAACTATGATTTTAAGGCCTTAAGAAAATTACATTTCAATTGTGCTCTCAAAAACTATAGATTATAAGCAATGTATTTGAACAATAAATTAAGAAATTATACACTTAAAAAAACAGCCTGAAGTTCAAAAGCTGGCAACTAGTTCTTTAGACATAATACAAAATGGGAAAGTTAATGCCTTATTTTCTTTAGACATTCTAATCAATTAGAAATAGCACAAGTCAACAACGAAATTTTGGATTAAAAACTATGAATTGAAACTCACTTCTTCTTTTCCATTTTGGGAAGATTAGTTTTGTAATACATCTCAACAATGACCTGCAACATAAAAAGAACACCTAAATTCTCTTGAACAACAAATACCACCAAATCTCGAAAAGAAGATTAATGATTGATTAAACTAAAAAATGATTAATCAAATGATATCCTCAATTTATAAATTACAGTTGTGAACTTACAGGGACTCTTTCAGGGTATTTGGCAACAATGTCACGGAATTCTTTGAGTCTTTGCTCTGCAATCACAGACAAGAGTCAGAGCAATTCATATGTAAATTAGCAAATGATAAAGAGAAATTTGATTGAAAAAAATCAAAATGACAACTTTGAGATTAAAAAGAAAAAGGAAATGAAAAAGAAGACAAAGTAATATTATCTTTGAAAGATATAGTTGAGAAACTGGAAAAATAAAACAATAATTTCATGTCTTTCGCTTGACCTTTTATCCAATTATCAACAACATAATGCCTTTATTGAAGATAAAGAATGAACAAGTTCTTGTTTTCAATTCCCTTCTATGTCAACCTAGCAACATGCTAAAATGTAATACAAATCAAGCATCCAGTAGATAAAAAGTGTTCAAAACATGTGATCAATCTACTGCAAACAACAAATATGCATGAAGACCAAACTCATTTAATGAAAAATTAAAAATTCATAGGATACCTAACCAGATATCACCCTAAAATTCAGTAATACAAAATAGAACACTATAACTAAAGTCTTAATTCTGAATATATAAAGACAATTCTTATCATATTCATGAAGCAATTTGTTGATGAAAAATATGAAAATCATCTAAAAGGCCACAAAATCTACATAAAACCATTGGTGATCATCGATTTTTTTTTCTTTTCTATTCACCATACTCATACTTAATTAAATAATTATGCATTAAATAAATAAAAGCAAAAATCTTAATCAATATTGCTCATTTTATGGACAAGAAGAAAGCAGAACATAACACAGTAGAGATGAGAGGCAATGGTGATGGTGAGGGAGAACACTGGAGAGGGAGGGAGAACGCATACCAGTACATATGAGAGGCTGAACGCCGATTAGGGAGGGAAATGAGTGACATCCTATGTTTCAAATCCTATTTTCCTATATATTTTATTATTATATTATTAATATTTTCTTAAGCCATGAAATCTTTTATTTAAATTTACTTTAAATTAATTAATTTCTGTTTCATATTCAATTTTCATTAGGTATCGCTAAGTGATTATTCGATTGACAAAATTTTTGGCAGCATGATGGCTTAAAAATCATGCTATCCAAACCTACAATTATTCAAATTCACACTCCTTATAATTTTCTCCACCATCCCACTCTCCACTCACAAACATAGCACTTCTAAAATTCAATTCTCATTTCAACCACATATCACACACACATCACATTTATCATCTATTAAGTTCACTAAGTTTTAAGTATCATTACATTACATGCCTCGCATACATATACATATTATATAGTCTATTACATAACTTCATACAAAATTTCATAATCCAAAGAAAACCCAAAAGGTTGCCATATATACATGCCACTGAACCTTCCTCTATTGGCCTCTATATACCTGTCCTTGCACATAGTTAAAAACAACCACGTGCTAAGCAACTTTGTTGCTTAGTGATGGATACATCTACATAAAATCTCACCTAATTCTTTCATTTACTTAATTTAATTTTAATTACCTTTTTGTTCTCAACAATTTCTTTTATTAAATCAATTCATAATTTATTCTTTTTATACTATAATTTACTCCTGATTTCTTTACTAACCATTTTTATTGCTTAATTTCACTTATTCCCACAATTAGATGGAAAATTACAATTAAGACCCCAAAATTTGACTTTTACCTTATTTTGACCCAATTGACTTCAATTTTGACCAGTTTGACCTTCTTGGACTTTAGATTTAATTTAGGTATATAATTTACAATATAATACCTAAAAAATTTCCTTAAGGTGGCAAATTATATTTTGGTCCCTGAACTTTATCTTAATTACAACTTTACCCTTTTAGCCTATTTAGCTATTTTAATTTATTTATTCACCTTTTTAATAATAATTTACAATTATACCTTTCTTTTATCACATAATTACCTTTTTATCCCTATTTAACTTATCGACTCCATTTTTCATCTTATTTCTCATTTATTTGCATTTATAATATCTTTAATGCAATATTTACCTTTTTATCCTTGCTTACTTGTCAAATTATGATTTTACCCCTAGTTGTGATCAGTGAAAATCCTTAAACCGAATAAGCGGGATGAGGACTTAAATCATCTCAATGTACTAGAGTGACCGCACAACATGGAATATGATATCAATTCTCCAGTATACCATATAATAAGCCGACTAGATAATATAATCATATTTCATAGTACCATTTTAGTAAATTTACAGTAATACTACGGTGTATATGCCCCTACGACTAGCCATTCTATCATAAGATCTTGGATTACCTACTGTAAACTAAGGACAATATCATATTTCATATTACAACACATTTTTATACTATTGATTACTTTAATCATATCTACTAACCACATTATACTTTTATTTGCATTCATATAACCTTATTAATCATTAATTTCTCACATATATGTTTAATGCCATGAAAATATAACTAAAATATGCCATTCACCATACTAGCACCATTCGGCCACTTAAAGTAGTCACACTCCCAAAATATTTCATCTTCCAATTTCATGCTACATCTAGTTTTATACCAATTTTAAGTCATAATATAGTGAAATGCACCAAATTCAGATGAAAATTCTCAAGTTTCATTAACTTTTACCATTATATAACTATTACATAATTAGGTACATTTCACATTTTTCATTCTAATAAACATTATTGTATTCCTTATGCCTTAATTTGTCTAATTATTGTTAAATACTCAATTAAGTGTCAATTTACATTAAGGTAACCTAAAGTACCCAATTTGGCCAACAAGGTTTCCTTCACTTTTAATTTAATTTTTTCATTATTTCAAGTTTCTTATGACTTATTTTATCATTATATCATGTCGTATTAATTTATTTCACAATTTCATGCAATTAGGTATAATTACATAATGTAGAAATTCTGAGAAATTCAACTAAAATAGTAAAATTTAATGTAAATTGCATCCACTAACTCTATTTGGCTTGGAATACTCCTATTCCTCCTTTTTCTTTCCTTTGCCCTCCTTGCCTTTTTCTTCCTCTTATTTTTCTCCTTTTGGCTGAATATGGAAGAGAAAAATTCACATATTTAAGTGATGGTTTTAAGCTATTAACAGCTACTATAATACTTTACTACTAATTCTCTACATACTCATATAAATTTTCTCAATTAATTCCATCTAAAACTCATAAAACACTAAATTAAGTCTAATTTCTCTCACCTTATTTCCTTAATTTTTTTGACTTCTCTTTGCTGCAAATCCTTCTCTAGGTTGAAGAGGATGTTATTTTATGTCTAAGTATAAAATTTAAGCTTTGGAATTAGAGAGAGAAAGCTTGTGTGAAAGAAAAAATGATGAAGAGGGGAAATGGACTAGGTTTGAATTTTTCAAAAGAACAATGGGAAAATTCGTAAATTTTGGGAGATTTTTAGATTTTTCTACACCTTTCCATGTTTTCTTTTAGTGGTTAAAAGAAATGGCTAAGATATAATCTCTAACTATTGAATCCAATGGCTTGAAAATAAGCCACTTGTCACTCATTCCTCCATCCCTACACACCCATTCACTATAATCTTGCAAGTATGTGATTATAACTTTCTTTTAATGACTTTCATGTCCTAATATGCTTAAAATACCAAAATTAAACTCCTCAATTAACTCAATCTCGATTTTGCACCCCCAATATGGAATCTCTATTCCACATATTAGAATACCCTAAAATTTTTTCCACATGTCCTAGCATGCTCAAGAACACGTGGTTAAAATTTCAGGCTATTTTGATATCGATTCGGTATACTTTTGACTTCGACAGCTTGACAGCCGATTTGAAATTTGAAATCCCAAAACTACCAAGACATTTATTTTTTTCATTTCTAATAGTTTATTTAGATTATTACTAACATATTTATACAATAAAAATAATTTTTAGAGGTTGGTATACTCATTTTGAGTCCGATTAAATTTTCAATCAACCCTTTTTATAGTACTGAGTATAAACTTCTTTGTTCCATTTAAGGGTCTATTTAAACTCATTTTCTGCTTAAATTATACCATCAGACTCCTTTTAACACCTATTTTCATGAACCACTCTTAGTCTAAATTGCCTGCTGGATCACTCATCATCGGATTACCCAGTTCCAAGTATGTTTAACCTTTACACTCTTTCCAGTTTCTCTATCCTATGCAACTTCGATTACTCCAAAATTTATCCTAAAGTAATTATTTATTCTTTATATCATACCATGTATGACAGATGAAAATTTAGGGCGTTACAAGATGAGCAATGGGTGACATAAAGGAGAGGGGAGGATTCAAGAAGAGAGAACAATGACTTATTACGTGAGGGAGAAAGGTATAATAGAATGAGATAGGGTTGTTTTTGTTGTTGTTGTTGTTGTTGTTGTTATTATTATTATTATTATTATTATTATTATATATATATATATATATATATATATATATATATATATATAATTAATTAAATCGGTCGGTTAATTAAAATCGTTGATTTTTTCAAACCGTGGATCGAAATCGTAAATTCCTATTTTTAAAAATGTTAACCATTTTTTCAGTTCAGTTAACCTTAAAAATTAGTTTGATTTTGGATCAATTTTTCGATTAACTTTTTTTTTTAATTTTTTGCTCAGCCTTAATGGTAATGTACAAATTCATATAACTTTAGTTTTTAAATTTTTGCCTCCACCACTAATATTATTTTATTATTTTTTTGCTTCAATTAGGTGTTGTGATTTTTGTTTTTCTTTGTATAATTCTTTTCATTGTTTAGTTTATGTCACCCTTTTTACTAATAGCTTTGCAAATAAATTATATTCATAGTGATTGAACTATTGCCTACATACCACAACAATAAAACTTTAGTTAATGTGTTAATAAATTTTACAGTATATATATATATATATATATATATATATATATATATATATATATATATATATATATATATATATATATATATATATATATATATATATATATATATATATATATATATATATATATATATATATATATATATATATATATATTATGGGTGGTTAGTTGGCCGCGAAATGTGAATTAATGACCATGCATTTGTTTGAGGAATTAAGCTTAAGAAGGCTATGTAAAGTTTCAACAAAACCGGCTCATTGCACTTTTATACTATCGAAGTCCGGTCTATCTGTAACACCCTACGTTCATTCATATTCTCCATAAACTACGTGTTGTTACTAATGACATTACATGGTTAATATTCTTTTAGTATAAATTTCGACAGCATAACGACTTGTAAACTATGCTATCTAAACTTGTAAATGGGCAAATTGACACTCCCAAAAGGCAACCTTCACCTCCAAAGCTCCATTAGCATTCATATCACTTCTAAAATCATTCATCCCATCATCACAACACGAGCGTAAATTCCATACACATATACTTTAATATATATACATATAAATAAATTCACTACTATTTTGCATCTATAACACAATATAATATATTATTAGCCATGTATCTAGAACCTAATACAATCTTACTAAGCATATTGATTATATGATTTAAACCTCAATATGAATATAGTTCTTTCCTTGATCTAATTAGACGAGGCTATATCTTTCTTAATTCTTGATTAGTCTTACACATTTTTAAATTTTATTCTCTTTGCCTCTACTTACTTATTTTATTTATAAAAATTCTTACTTAATACAAGTTTCTTTATTGGCTCATTGTTGTTTCCATTTCTTTTCCAAATTATATTTAATTCTCCATCTTGTATTGAAATCTCATTTAGATTCCTTTACTTCTGGCAAAATGACATATAAGTCTTATTTCTCCTCAACATGACATCTAAGTCTTGTATTTTACTGAATTAATATTTAAATCTCTTTTCTAACTAAATTGGCAGTTCTATTGTCTCTTTCTTTATAATTACTATTCTTCCCTCCATTTCTCCATTTTAATATTTTTCACCCTAAATTCTCATTTCCTTTCGTTTTAGTCCTTGAATTTATTCTCCTTGCCAAAATTACTGTTTTGTCTCTATTTTCCCAACTTTTTCACTAAATTTCACCTTCCATTTACTAAATTTATTCAAAGTTTCCTTTTCACCCTTTTTATTTAAAATTTTATTATCCATTGACCATTTTACCCTTATTTACTCTTTTGTATCTTTTATTTCATTTTTGCTCTTTAATTTACATTTTAATCTTCAACATTTCTTTATGTAATGGTAAATTATCATTTTACCTTTTTATGTTACTTTTTGCTAATTAAATCAATTTGATCCTCCCATTATCATGATTTTGCTATTTAATCCTTTTGATACTTATTTTTTTTATTAATTTTCACATGATTCTTATTTGAGTGTAAAATTTGCAATTTAATCCCTAAATTTTTTATTTCATCATTTTAGGCTTGGTTTGATCTCAATTTGACTCTTTTTGTTTCCTTTGACTTGTATTCATTTTTGAGTGTAAAGTTTGCATTTTGGTCCTTATATTTCTTCATGAAATGGTAAATTATATTTTGGTCCCTAAAATTTTTAATATTCACAATTTTTTTCTTTTTCACTTACTTGACCAATTTAACTTCTTTAATCATCTTGTTGATATCAAATTACGGTTTTATCTCTAGTTTATCACGTAATTATATTTTTATCCCTTTTTAGTCTATTATTAATGTTCTTCACTTTACTTCTCGTTTAATTATATGTATGACTTCTTTTATGCATAATTTACTTTTTGATCCCTATTTTCTCCCATAATTATGATTTTATCCTTTTTGAACTATTAACTATATTTTTCTTATTATTTTTTATTTAATTAACGTTATGGTATCCTTCATGTATGATTTCTCATTTTATCCTCATTTTCTCATATATTTACAGTTTTGTCGTTTTTGAAATTATTAATCTTATTTTTCACATTATTTCTTGCCCAATCAACTTTATGATGTTCTTTATATGTGATTTATCGATTAATTCTTATTTTTTGTATATTTATTATTTTACCCTTAGTGATGATCAATGAAAATCCTTGAACCAGATATATGGAATGAGGGCTGTATGACTATATGAATATATTGTATGATTGTGTGTGAGATGACTTCTTAAGCGTAGCCATCCTTCAGTACTATATGTATGATCTCATAGTGCTACCGCAGTATATGAGTCCCTATGGCTAGTCATTATATCCTAAGATCCTGGATCACCCACCGTACACTAAGGGCAACTAATTATTTTACTTGAAGTTACATTTTTATGCCAAAATTTATGTTATTTCAATTATGTATCATGTCATACTTTCTCATTCTTCATGCACACATCCATCCATCTTTCATGTAAAACCATAATGTATATATTAAATAACATTCAAACATGATAAAAATATGGCATTTTCACATGAAGTACCATTCGTCCTTAACAAGAATTTCAACATACCATATGATTTCTTCTTT
The DNA here is from genome assembly GCA_037975025.1 of Excoecaria agallocha. Taxonomy (NCBI): domain Eukaryota; kingdom Viridiplantae; phylum Streptophyta; class Magnoliopsida; order Malpighiales; family Euphorbiaceae; genus Excoecaria; species Excoecaria agallocha. The sequence goes on along the minus strand of CM075811.1, from coordinate 63,297,164 downwards.
CCTCACATGCTTTATATGTTTTTAAATTCACTTTATGGGATTATATGTTATCATACATGCATGGTACCTTATTATTTCTTAGTTATACATATGTACACCATTATATTCACCCGATGACCATTATATCAATATATTATTTTATGCTCAATTCATTTGTATTGTGTTTATTCAAGTTAGTAATACACATTTTATACCTAATATGTCAAATATCATCAAATTATCATAGTGTCCAATAAACTACATAATTCAGCCAAGATATCTTCTCATACTTTGATCATGGTTTTTTCGTATATTATCATGCTTAACATGCTTTAATAATTATTTTAGACCTTTATGTATTGATGTACATTTAAATTTCACCATTACTAATTTATTGCCTTTCATCATTATGTTTACATGGTGTCTATATATTATTTTAAACTCAAATCATTCATGATGTATTTATTCATTATGGTATTACTCAATTTATGTGTAATACATCAATTAACCACAAAATAACACATTATGTCATTAAGGACACCATTCGGCCATAACTAGTTCTCCCACCTAATATTTTATTTCTTTCTAATTTCATGCTTATTCATCATTTTACTAAGATATCTTAAATTATTTCCTATTATTCTTTAAATTCACTTAGTTACATAATGTAATTTTCATGCCAAATTTCAAAAATTAAATGAAATAGAATGTAATTTGTATCCACTAACCTTTTGGTAGCTTGACATCCCTTTTATTCTTCCATTTTCCTTCCTTTCTCCTATTTGCTTTTCTATTCTCCTTAGATTTCCTCTTTTGGCCAAATTTAGGAAGGAAGAATTAATAAGCTTATACTATGAATTTAAAAACCTAATTGCTACTAAATAATCCTACTCATGATACTCTATAAGCCTATAATAATTTACCCATTTAATTTTAATAAAAACTTAAGAATTTACCTTTTTAGTGTTATATTCTCTCATTAAAAATTCTCTATCTATAAGTTTTCTTAAGCTTCATACTAATTTTTATGTTAAAGAGGAGGCTTTTCTATTGTATGTGAGTGAAATTAGGGCTTAAAAATTGGTGGGAGGAGAGAGAATTGATGAAAAAATTATGGAAAGAACACAAAAGGGGTGGTACAGTTTTGGCAAGAAAAATGGAGGAAGATGGTAGATATTTGGGCAGATTTGCAGATGATTCTAGACTTTTCTAGGCTATCCTTAAGTCCACCAAACCAATGGCCAAGATTTCTCCATTTACTATTTAATCCAATGGCTTATTTTTAAGCCAGTTGTTAAGATTTTGTGGTTCCCTACACATATTTATGCTATGCTGATGCATGTAGCTAATTATGGCTTATTTTTGAATGACAATTATTCCTTTAGATGATTTAAATATGGCAATTAAGTTCACTAATTAATTTAACCTTGGTTTTTGACCTTTTTCTAAAATTGATGTTTTGCTTATTATAATGCTTTGAAATTTTAACCCGCATGCAATAACATATGTAGAAGCTGATGTTTAAAATTTTAATCATTCTGATATCATTTCAGTATACTTCCTGCTTCAGAGGCAAACTCAACCGGTTTGAAATTTAAAATTTTGAAACTATCGAAAAAATTATTATTTTTTGCTTCCAATAGATTCTTTATGCTATTTATAATGTGTCTATATGATTGGAATAAGTTTTAAAAGTTTTTAGAATATTTAATGTTCGATCAAACTTTCGATCAATGCTTTTTACTATACCAAGTAATATCTTCACTATCTATTTTAAGGATCTATTTAAGCTCAATTTCTTCTTAAATTATACCGTTAGACTCCATTTAATACCAATTTTCTTGTTCCAATGTTAAATTAAATTGTTCGTTAGGTCATCCATGCTTGGATTTTCCTAACCTGAGCATGTTTAACACTTATATGCTTTCAAAATTTTCTATACTATATCGCTGTAGTTACCCCAAAAACTTTTTGAGTATTACTTTTCATCCTCTAGAACATGCTATGCACGTCATATATGAATTTTGTGGCGTTACACTATCTTAGTGAAGTTATGGTAAACCTCAATGGTTCAATCCGCATAAACTCTGCCGACAGCTATATATTCATAAAAAAAATTCTAAAGCTATTGATTGCAACTCATCACTATCAGCTAAGTTGTTTGATATTGATTCATTTTTCAATTGCAACCTCAACTTTCTTTGCTGTATCTCTACTTTGCAAGTACATACAGAAGGGGTACAATATAATCATGAGCATAGCTCAAATGGGTGGACTTTATATGCCAATTGGCTTAAAAAAATGGGTAATTTTAAACTTTAAAATTGAATGGATGTATTTTTAAAAACTAGGGTTAAAAAAGGGTATTTGGTGTAAATTTTTCTAAATTTTTTATATTGATTTGGTTGGGTTATATTGGGTTTTATAAATTATGTTAATTATTTATATTATATTATAAATATATAAATTATAAATTATTTATAGTTATATATTTTTAAATATAAAACATTAATTTTATTTTTATAAATGTTTTTTAAATACCACATGCATGTTTTATTTATTTTTTAAAATTTTTAAAAACAACAAAAAAATTAATAGTGCCCTAAAATTTAAAATTACATATAAATTCTTAAACTATGAAATTAATTGATTTAATTATAATACATAAAAAAATACATATAAAAAACACATAATCCATTTAAACAATAAATCTTCTATTTGCCTTCAATATTGGAATCATTCATTAATTGGTGAAGATAGTTTCATTATTATTCATAATTATTATGAATTAATTAAGATTTTCAAATTAAAATTGCTAAACTATTTCTAAATTATTGAAGAATTAAAAGATTGTCTTATTACCGTTTTAGACGTTTGATCTAGTTAAAAAAAACAATGAAACATTTAGGGTGCGTTTACTTACAGAAAATAGTTTTCTGTTTTTTGTTTTCAATTTTCTTAGAAAATTAGAGTATTTATTTTCCATAGAAAATTTAGAAAACGCGTTTATTTATCAATAAATGAAAAAATGGAGTGTTTATTTTTTTGTATACACACACACACACACACACGTATGTATATATATAGACACACACACACACACACACACATATACATACATACACATATTACATGTATATGTATGCATACATACATACATATATGCATACATATATGTATGTGTGTGTGTGTATCTGTGTGCGTGTGTGTGCATATATACATATGTCTATGTATATGTATATGTATGCGAATATATGCACATGTATTTATGAATACATACATATGTACATGTATGTGTATGTACATATATATACATATCCATATGTATATATATGTATGTACATACATATGTATGTATGTATGTATGTATGCACATACAAATATATGTATATGAATATGTATGTGTGTGTATGTGCATATATGTATATGTATATGTATATGTATATGTATATGTATATGTATATGTATATGTATGTGTATGTGTATGTGTATGTGTATGTGTATGTGTATGTGTATATGTATATGTATATGTATATGTATATGTATATGTATATGTATATGTATATGTATATGTATATGTATATGTATATGTATATGTATATGTATATGTATATGTATATGTATATGTGTGTGTATTAATATTATTTAGAAAATTTGAAAAACATCTTTTATTAGTTTTCCAATTTCTTCTTTAATTTGGAAAACTGGAAAATTCATTTTCTATTTTTTATTTTAGAAAACTGATGAAAGTAAACATGATCTCTATTTTCTATTTTTTGTGGAAAATTTTTCTGGAAAAATAGAGCAGTTTTTTGTAAGTAAACAGGCCCTTAAACTTCTAAAACAATAGCTAACTCATAACTACATTACATTTTTAATTTTACCAGGCCATGACCCAAGACATTATTTGCTTAGGACTATCAATTTATCACTTATTCTATAATTATGAAATATTAAATTAGTTATCAATTTAATTTGCTTAGGTTTATAAAAGTGTATTGAATAAATTAAATTAAAATATTTAATTTTTCAACATCACTCTATTATCCAAACAAAGTTTCAAAAAAATAAAAATAACGAAGTGTAAAACCAAATGAGATATTAATGAAATTATCAAATATTTTATTGATAGTATAATAAAAGTAAATTTAGAATAAATTTAATAATTTTTATTTTAAATTTTAAAAAAAATACTAATTGATGGGATGGATTGATTAAATAAATTTGGCAATCATGCCAAAAAGGCAAACACAACATTGAACCAAATTTGATATGACATTTGGGTTTGGATTGTTAAAAACAATGAGTTACATGGTTAGGTTATACAATAAACTATAACTTATCTATCTTTTTCTAAAATTCTAAAATGGGTTATATGGATTAGGTTAGATGGGTTGAATGGCTTGTATTTGATGGATTGCATGGCTTGCACCATTTTTGAATAGGCCTACAATTTATTGCTATACGGTACATTAAATATACCAAATCATCTTTTCTTACATTTTCGGTATAACTTTAAAATATTTAAAATATTATATATTACATTTTAATTATATTTTTGACCAAAATTATTATATAATTAGTTCAAATTTATTACTAAAACTAATGAAATTGCATATAAGTGAAGACAGACACATATTGTAATGTCTCCATACCCTTAGTAGGATGTGAGAGCGCAACAATAATAAGACCATTTTATCTTATTACACATCATTTCTAAAAATAGTTAATTTAAATTAAACAACATTCATAATGTAACACTCTAAAATTTTTACTGGCATGATTGGTATTTTTTTGACTATGAACAATAACATTAAAATGGTATTTAGTGTGATTATAATGGCATTGGTACAGCATAATTTATAAAAATCTGTAAGTTGAACATACGTGAGCTAAGAAAATTCTATGATGGGTGACCTATTGAGACGTTCAATATTTAACTATTATGTGAGATTATGTGTATTAAATAGAGTCAAGTGGTATAATTTGAGTATAAATTAAGCTCAAATAGGTTCCAAAAACAAATAGTGAAAAATTCTCCGATACAATTACTCGATTGACCATAAATTTATCCGGACTCAAAAATATTTTCTAGACCTTCAAAAATTATTTTGATTGTATAAACCCATTAGAAATAGCATAAATAAATGTTTGGAAGTGAAAAATAATTTTTTTGACAGTTTTAAATTTTTAGGGTTTTGAACTAGTGAATTTATTTGCTGGATCTAGAACTATATTGAAATAATATTTGAATGATTTGAAATTTTGAACATACCTTTCTATATATGTTTTTTGACTCAGGAAAAAATTTTAGGAAATTCTAATGAAGGAAACATCAAAATATGAAAAATGGTAAAAAATAAAGATTAATTTAGTTATAAGGGTTAATGGTCATTTTTAATTTGCTCAAGGGCATGAATTGTAATAATCCAAATTTGCATCTGACATGCATGACATATATTAAAATATAAATAGTAATTCTGAGATAGTTTTTGAAATAATTGGAGTTGAATAGAACAGAGAAATTTGAATGTATATAAGGATTAAATATGCTCAGGCTAGGAAAATTCGAGGATGAGTGATCTGATGGACAGTTTAAATTCACACCAAAATAAAAAAGTAAGTATTCAATGGAGTCCGATGGCATAATTTGAAATGAAATTGAGCTCAAATGGGTCCTCAAATCATATAACGAAGTTTTTACTCGATACCAAGAAAAAGGATTGACTAAGAGTTTAACCAAAACTTCAAAAATAGCAAATAACCTTTAAAATTCACTAAACTCTCCAGATATACCTTAAATGAGATGTAGAATATTTTGGTGTGAAAAAATAAATTTTACGATAACATTAAAAGTGGTTGAATTCGATTAGTTTGAGTGAATTGGATCAGAAACAAACTTCTATTATGCTAAAATTTTTTATAGAGATTTAATTTATTATTTTGTGAATTATGGAATTGATTCTAAGTGAATTTGAGCTTTCAAAGAGAAATAAATAATTTAGAGTGCATTAAATGGGCTTAAAATCAATTTTGGGCTTAAATTAGGTTCAACCACTTTGGTATATAAAGCTAAAAATATCACAAACTACTAGAGAAGCCTTCAGATTTCGTTCTCCTTCCTCCTTTCTCCATCCTCTTGAAATCAATATTTTCTCCCTTACTAAACCTACCATTTTTTATCTCTATTCCAATCTCTCTACAAAACCAAGCCTTTTAGATTAATTTCAGCCTCTCTACAATATTATAGCAATCTACAATCTTCAATTTAAGTAGTATAAGTGAGAAAAATTAAGGATTAAAGTTTATGTTCAAATTAAAGGTAAGTAAAATTAAGGTTTTTAATTCAAATTAAAGGCATATATTAATGGAATTAAGTGTGTAGAGTATATTTATGATGCTAGAGTTGATTGAAGCATAATTTTTATGAAAATTGTATAGGTATATTCGAACACCTTTGGAAAAGAATGAAAATGGTGTAATTTCATGGATCTAAGGTGATGAGAATAGAAAATTAAGTGAGAAGAACAAGATTTAAGGTAAGTGGATACAAACTAGACTCTATTTCATTTAATTTTTGAGTTTTAATACAAAATTTGCCTTATGCAACTAAGTGAATTTAAAGAATAATGAAAAATAATTTAAGATAACTTAGTAAAATGATAATTTAATATGGAATAAGTATGAAATTTGAAAGAAATTAAATATATAGGTAGTGATAATGCTTTGGCCGAATTATTCCTTAGGTGGTATAATGGGTTATTTTAATGTTTATATGTATATAAAGCTTAAAATGAATAATACTATGATAATTAAGTACACTATTGATTGGAGCTTAAAATGATTCATAGATATAAAGTTTGTCTTGTTAACATAAGGATGTATCATTATGTAACGATGTGAACTTGAGTAGAAATGTAAAATAATTTGAGATAATATGTTAGAATAATAACTTAAGATGATTTGAATATAAACTAATGAAGAAGACAAATTAAAGAGAAGAAATACAATGTTGGCCGAATTGGTTAGTAAAGAATAATATAAGATAATTTAATAAATTATGGTATATTTAGTATGAAAACATAATATAATACTTGGTGAATGTAAGAGAATTGCTTGGAATTAGAAATAATAAGTGTAAATGATAATGTATAAATATACATAGTGATGTATCTAAAGATGACTTAGGAATTATAAGTTAAAATGAATATGTAATAATACCTAAATACATTATATGGCATTAGAAACACATATGGCAAGTAACCAAAGGAAGAATTACATTGTATGTATGGAACCCCATTAAGGCTGAATGGTAAATGTGAGAATAATGTTATGTT